>OZ018335.1:74210445-74438237 GCA_963969495.1 Ceratothoa steindachneri
ATATATATATGTGTGTATATATATATGTGTGTATATATATATGTATATATATATATATGTATATATATATATATGTATATATATATATATATATATATATATATATATATATATATATATATATATATGTATATATGTATATATGTATATATGTATGTATGTATATATATGTATATATGTGTATATGTGTGTATATGTGTGTGCATGTGTGTATATGTGTGTATATGTGTGTATATGTGTGTTTATGTGTGTATATGTGTGTATATGTGTGTGTATGTGTGTGTATGTGTGTGTATGTGTGTGTATGTGTGTGCATGTGTATGCATGTGTATGTATGTGTATGTATGTATATGTATGTATATGTATGTATATGTATGTATATGTATATGTATATGTATTGGAAGATATCACATTGGCGTAATGTATATCAGTGAAAGATAATGGTAAACCACAATATTTGAATTAAGATTTTATTTATAACTATCGGACTAGTTTCGGCAAGATGCCATTTTCAACTAATAATGAAGAAACTAGGCAAGGAACACAGTATATAAGGTAAAACACATCCTAAACAAAATGAAACAGCAGGAAACACTCTGGGAAAAAACTCGAGTGAATCTGGAGTGAATGACAACTAAAAAAAATGAAATGGAACCAGAAACATTATGGAGAGTTGCTAATCCCCTATACTCATTGCATCCAGAGGCTTATAAATACGATTGGCGACTCTATTTGATATATATTTGTTAAATTTGTATTGCCCTTCAAATAAATGGAAATTATCAACCTTGTTCATTATGATGGATTCCGCAATTCTCCTCTCAATATAATTGTTTGATTTATAAATGATTTTTGTATGGTTAAAGTCAATTCTATGGTCGTGCTTTTGCATGTGCATTAAGAGATTTGAAGAGTTCGTACACCTTCTGATATCAGCTAAATGTTCTTTCATCCTCTTATTAAAGTGGCCTGGCTCTCCGATTTATGTTAATTTACAATTATAGCATGGTATACTGTAAACTCCAGGATCGAGATTTATTGAGCGCAGTCTAGTCAAGGATTTTCCAATGGTATTAGAATATTTAAATGTAATATTTATATTATTTCCGTTCGCATATGATTTTAGAGGAGCCAAGACTGGAGCATATGGGAAACTAATACATTTTTTTAAAATCGTCCCTTCGTAGTGTGGAGGTGGCATAGAAGTTTTTTCGTGCTTTGGAATGGCATCTATTTAGATAAGGTGGTTAATTTTATCGGCTCGGAGAAAGAGGGAAGAAATAACAGATATCAACGGATTTGTCATGCAATGAGAAAATTTTATGTAAGCATTTGAATCTGTAGGCTTTCGATAGACAGCACTCAGTATAATTATTTAAACTGTGGATATTTACGTCTAGAAACGGTACAGAATTATTCTGTACCCATTCTACTTCTAAACGATGAATCTTCCCAGAAGCATCACCCCCTCAAAAATCTGCTTCTCTGCCCCCATCTCATCCAGTTGATATAACTAATTCTTTAGATCAGGGTGCTCTCTGCCTCTCCACTCACTCAGTTGATGGTTTGAAGTATTTCTTTGACTTTGTCACCTCTTATGGTATTTTCAAAGAGTGAATAAGTATATTTTTATTTATTAAGCTGTTTTATGCTAGATTAGTAACACCTCGTCATCAATCTAGGTATATATATATATATATATATATATATATATATATATATATATATATATATATATATATATATATATATTTTACAGTATGCTGCATGGCTATCATGCAATATTATTCTTGCCTTGCTTACCTTAGTGAAAATTAAGAGGCAGGGGAGTTAGAGCTCGTATAAAGTGCCTCTTCTCTGGTTTTGAGTCTCGTACTGGTCATACCTATTTTTAAAGGTGTTAACACTAGGGCTACTAACTATATACTTGGTGAGACTATTGCACTTGTTTGTAACCCTCGCATTGAAGAATTTGTTTCTCTTGGTGGCCCTGTACTGTACTTCTTCAACTTCAGGCTGTGTCCTCTGGTCTCTGGGTGATCACCTCTTGGAGCAAGTTGGAGAAAGCTCCCTTCATAACATAACATAATTTCACGGATGACAAAAGCCACAAGGCCCTATCAAAGGTCATCCGTATCCATCAAATCCACCCACATAAAGCATCCATAGGATATTGTCAGATCATGCATCTACAATATACAATTTAACAATCCATAGGAATGTCCAACCATGCATCTACAATATATAATTTTAAGCCTCATAGGAGTCTGTCAAAAACAAAATCAAAGTCCCCCAAAATATACAATAAAAAGAAACTGCATCCACAGGAATGAGTCAAGAAACATATCCACATACTGAAAGTAAGAAATTAACCCTCCATCCCCATATAATCATCCAATCTGCGCTTGAAAACATTCAAGTTTGGGCTGTCTACAGTCTCAGGTGGCAAACCATTCCAATAATCCACCACTCTGTTAGTGAAAAAATATTTTCTAACCACATCCTTTTCTGACAACATCCTTTAGTATTTTGAAGGCCTCGATCATGTTGCCTCGGACCCTCCATTCTTCAAGTGTGGTAAGTCCAAGGTGGGCCAGCCTCTCCTCATAGGGCAGTCTGCCAGTTCTAGCACTAGCTTGGTAGCACACCGCTGGACCTGCTCTAGCTTCTTCATATTCCTATTGGTGTATGGTGACCAGACCTGGATGCAGTATTCAAGCCATGGCATGATCAATGCCTTATACAAGGGTAGGAATATTTGGGTGTCCATACACATGAAGGTTTTTTGTAGGAGTCCCACATTGGAATTTGCCCTAGCAGCTGCCTTTGAGACCTGCAGAGTGGGCTTTAGGTCCTGTGAGATGAGGACTCCCAGGTCCATTTCTGCCTCTGATTCCTCAAGTGGACTGTCCCTGATGTAATACTCATATCCTGGGTTGTTCTTCCTGATGTGCATGACCTTACATTTACTGCTGTTGAACTGCATTAGCCATTTCTGGCTCCACTCTAGCACCTTGTTGATGTCTTCTTGCAGAATTTCACTGTCCACTGGGGACTTTAAGCGACGGTAGATTTTGGCATCGTCTGCAAAATGTTTCCCACTTGAATCAGTGGAGGCCAGTAGGTCATTTATCAACACCAGGAAGAGTACTGGTCCAAGGACACTGCCTTGAGGGACTCCACTCCAGACATCTAGCCATTCTGAATGAGTTCCTCTACATTTATACTACAATTTATATATACTAGATAATTTGAATTTGTTCTCTTTCTCTCCAGAGGTTATTGAGTTCGTATTTGTTTTCTTGTAATCTATTAAGATTTTTATCAAATAAAAATTCTCCTATGATTTTATCATTATTATTTATATATTTAGTTTGAAGAGCATTTCTTTTAACTTCTTTTTTTTGTCGTGCAGTGCTAGGCAAATCAATATAAAATGTTGAATATTTTCCAATTCCTGGTAACATAGCTTGCCGGTTGTATTCTGATTTTTAAATCTATTTATCATTTAATGGCAGGGGGTTTGTTCTAGCTTTAAAGAGAATCACTGAGGCTGCTGTATTATCATAATTATTTTCCGTAAATATTACGATCGCCGGTGAGAACGATGGGACGCAAACTATTTTTTCCGTGTTCTAATAGATTTCACCTTTTTGGAGTAAATTTAAGGGGACTGCTCATAGGGGGGTGGGTAGCACTGCAGGAAGACCCCCTACCATGATCCTGAGTTTAAATCAATGGGGGAGGGGGTCTGGGCTGCACAGCTCCCCAGTATATAATCATATTTATTTATATATAATGTTCTAACATTTTTATTTAGCTAAACACACATGAACATGCATGCGCGGGTGAGCGAAACATATATGTAAAAAAACCCCCCACTTTTGGGCGCGCTGCCGATCTTCATGTTTAATCATATTTTCTTCTCTTATTTCCTTTTTGTACACTCTATAGATATTTAAAGTACTTTTCTATTTGAGTTCTAACAGCCATTGCTTTGTATCAGTCTTCGACTGACCTTCGAACAGGTAGCACGTGTTTTATAGAGCTCTCAGTCTGTTGATCTATTTTTCAGATTTTTCTATAGTTTGTTTGTTTTTTTGTTGTTTTTTTTCTCACCACAATCAGCGAAAGCTAAGTTGCTCTTCTTTTTTTATTTCTTATTGCTACTTAAATTCTTTCTTTGTTTGAATAAGTGATGGAGTTTGGGGATGAAAGTGAGCATGAGTGTCGGAATGTATGCATTGGTTGTGGTGTATTAGGTGAGGGGTATACATGTGTTGTATGTGGGCTGCGTGAATGCATTGTAGATTTAGAGGGGATGAGAAGGCAGGATTTAGACAGGATATGTAGGCTGGAGGGGTTAGTTGCTGAGCTCAGGAGGGAACTTAGTGTTAGGCCTAGAGCTGGGAATAGGTTAGGTGGTGAGGTGGCCAGTTAGATGTTTCAGGTGAAGGTAGAGGGCCAGTGGAGGAGGTAGGATGTGATAGTTCTAGTGATAGTGAAGTTAGCCCCCTTAGATTAGTTAGAAATAGGCCTAGTGAGGATGGGGGACAGTGGAGAGTGGTTAGGAAACATGAAGCTAGGGAGGCTTCTCCTGTTCTTTGTGAGAATAGGGTTGCCTCTGTTGAGGTGGTTAGCCAGGGGGAGAATAGGTGTGTGAGTCAGAGGGACACAGATCCTATTAGCTTGACTAATAGATTCAGTGCCCTAAGAGAGGAAGTAACTGGAAGTGATATGACTGATGGGGGTGGGGGTGGAGTTCGAGTGACTGGTAGTTTGAATGAGAATAGGAGTGGGGATGGAGTTAGGTCTGTGGGGGTTAGGAATAGGAGTCTGACTGAAGTGCTTGTGATGGGTGATTCGCGAGTTAGATATTTAGATAGGAAGTTGAATGCAAGTAGATTGAATGGTTTGAGGGTGTGTTTGCCGGGTGCTGGAGTGAGAGATCTGTCTGATAGGTATGAGGAACTGGTGTCTGGCTGTGCAAGGGATGCGGTTGTGATTACACATGTAGGAGTGAATGATGTGAAGAAAGTGGGTGCATGTGAGTTACGTGAGAGGTACAAGAGGTTGATTGAAAAGGTGAAAGAAAGTAGAATGAAAGGTGTTGTGACAGGTGTGCTTCCAAGAATGGATGTTGGGGTAGAATGGATGTCTCGTGCAATTGGGCTGAATGATTATGTGAGGAGGATGTGTGAGATGGAAGGTGTCATGTTTGTGGATGTGTGGGATAGGTTTGTTGGAATGAAAGAAATGTATGCGATGGATGGACTGCATTTGAGTAGGAGGGGGGTAGATGTGTTGTGGGAGGAGTATGATCGTGTTATTAGGTCTTTGCGGGCGGGAAACTAGATACTAATAGTGGTCAGGGAATTATGAGAGGACATTATAGTACTGAAAGTAGAATGGACTTGGCAGATAACAGAAATAGGTTCCAAGGCGATAGAGGTGAGGTCATTCAAGTTTCAAGAGGTGCTTCAGGGATAGGGGGGTTAAATTGTTTCTATACAAATGCTCGTAGTCTTAGAAACAAGAAGGATGAGCTATTTAGTTATATTAGCAATGAGGATATAGATATATTATGCGTTACTGAATCATGGGTTAATGAAATAGAATTTAGTGACACTATAAGTGAATTTGATTTTCAGGGCTATAATATGTACATTAGTCAAAGGACAGGTAGGATTGGTGGAGGAATAATTATCTATATAAAAAACAACATTGTTTCAAGTTTAAATACTTCAATAAAGCAGGATGGAGTTGAGTCACTTTGGATAGATATTAGGTTCAGTAAAAATAGAATGGTGCATTTGGGAGCTTTTTACAGGCCACCTGGGCAGACTGATGATATAGATGAACTAATGATAAGGGAAATAAGTAAGGGATGTGAAACAGATGCAGTTATTATTGGGGACTTCAACTTAAACTCTGTGGACTGGGAAAATATGATAGGTAGGGATAGAACAAGTGGCAGGTTCATAGAATGCTTTGAGGATAATTTTTTGAATCAATTTGTTAATGAGCCAACGAGGGGGGACAATATATTAGATTTAGTACTTTCTAACAGTGATCATTTAGTTCAAGAATTGACTGTTGGGGAAGCATTGGGAAATAGTGACCATCAGATAGTTCGTTTTAACTTGGGAATTGAGAAGGGTAAAATAACTGAGAATGCTGAAAAAGTTCCAAATTTTCATAAGGGAGATTATGTAAAACTTCGAAGCTTGCTAAATTTGGTAGACTGGGATATAGAATTCAGAGGTAAAAATGCTTATGGGATGTGGGATACTTTCAAGCATATAATAAATGTAGTCCAAGAACAATGTATCCCAATGAAGGCCATTAGGAACAAAAGTAGGAAACCATTATGGTGGAATCAGGAGATAGCTAGAAAAATTTCAGAGAAGAAAAGGGCATATAAAAAATTACAGGTAGAAAATAATATTCAAAATTTAAGTGATTATAGAATGGCTAGGAATGAGTTAAATAAGATTATAAAGAAGAACAAAAGGCTGTCAGAAATTAAATTAGCTCAGGATAGCAACAAAGATCCTAGAAAGTTCTTTAGTTACTATAAAATTAATAACAAGTCTGGCAGAGTTAAAATAGCACCTATCAAATATGAAGGGTTTGTGAGAGAAACTGATGAGGAAATAGTTGAGGTACTAAATGGTCATTTTGCATCAGTATTTACAAAAGAGAAACTAAATAGTCCTATGTATAGTACTCATAGGTCAGGAAAAGAGGTGTTTACTAACATTTGTGTGGATCGGAGGATGATAAAAGGACTAATAGGTGATTTAGATACTACCAAGGCCTCCGGCCCTGATAATATTCATTCTAGGATACTTAAAGAAGGGGTAGAAAGTATCTCAATAGCTCTGGACAAGTTATATACTAGGTCATTGGAATATGGAGAAATACCCGATGATTGGAAGAGAGCGAATGTAGTCCCCATTTTCAAGAAGGGTAGTAAAGAGGATCCAAATAACTTTAGACCGGTTAGCCTAACTCCTGTAGTCTGTAAAATTCTTGAGAAAATAGTTAAAAAAGGCATTTGCCAACATCTAGAGAGGGAGGGGTTAATCAGCGATGCTCAGCATGGGTTTAGATCAGGTAGATCATGTTTGACTAACTTACTAGACTTTCTGGAGTTTGTAACAGATCAAGTAGATAAGGGAGAGAATGTAGATATAATTTACTTAGATTTTAGTAAAGCATTTGATAAGGTACCACACAGGAGACTAGTTCATAAATTAAAAATGATTGGGATATGTGGGGGTGTTTCAAATTGGATAGCTGAGTGGCTGAAAGACAGGAAGCAAAGGGTAGTGCTAAATGGTGTAAAGTCAGAGTGGAGGGATGTTATCAGTGGGGTTCCTCAGGGATCAGTTCTCGGTCCATTATTATTTGTCATCTATATAAACGATCTTGGGGAGGCAGTTAATAATAAAGTGTCAATTTTTGCGGATGATACCAAATTAGCAGCTGTAGTTAAAGATATTGATGATAATTTTAAAGTGCAGGGGGACTTAAATAAATTGTTATCCTGGGCACATAAGTGGCAAATGACTTTCAACCTTGATAAGTGCAAAGTTATTAACATGGGAAAAGATAATAGAGAATTTAACTATGAAATGGATGGGCATTGGCTGAGCTCAGTAGAGGATGAGAAAGATCTAGGAGTAGTAATAGATAAGTCATTAAGGTTTTCTAAGCAGTGTATTGAAGCAAGAAATAGGGCAAATAGAGTGCTGGGTTTTATTAAGAGAAATGTCACTTACAAAAGTAAGGAGGTTATTCTTAAACTCTATAACTCTTATGTTAGGCCACATCTAGAGTACTGTATACAGGCATGGTCCCCACATTTTAGACACGATATTAACCTTCTCGAGTCGGTGCAACGGAGGGCAACAAAGATTATTCCTTCCCTGAGGCACCTTGAATATGAAGATAGACTGAGGGTATTAAATATGTTCTCGTTCGAAAGGAGGTGTGTGAGAGGGGATATGATTGAGCTGTTTAAAATTTTTTCCGGGATAGATAAATTGGATGTTAGCAAGTTTTTTGAGTTAGATGATGGAAATCGGACTAGAGGTCACCACTTGAAAATTAAAAAGCAAGGGTGTAGGTTGGATTTAAGAAAATATTTTTTCACCAATAGAGTGGTAGACTTCTGGAACAAATTGCCGCAGAGGGTAGTAGGTAGTCCAAATCTAAATGTATTTAAGAGTAGGTTGGATGAGTTTATGGGAAGGGAAGGTTGTGATGGTTCCTAAGTTTTGTATATATTAATATTGTTTGTATATATCTATAGCTGCATGATTTAGTTCTTGACAAGCCTTGATTGGTGATACCCTTGTTTCTGGATGCAATCCTCTGGATGTAGTTTTCCTGGGAGTTTGGGTGCCTTGAAAAAGAGGCCGCTTGACTCGGATGACCTATGATGAGCCCTTGTGGCTTTTGTCATCCGTTATATTATATTGTGGGGGACTTTGATTTTGTCTTCCCCTGGTGATGGTGCTTTTTGTGGGTGGGTTTTGACGGAGGCGAATGACCTTTGATAGGCCCTTGTGGCTTTTGTCATCCGTGTAATTATGTTATGTTATGTTATGTTATCCCAATCTCTCAGTTTGGCTTTGAAAAGGGCTTTATCCATACCCAAGTATGTTCCGTAGTCTTATGTTAATTTCACTTAGGTGAAATTGTACCCACCCATTTATGTCCTTTTTCTTTATTATCAATTATTATTTCTTCTAATAGTTTATTGTCCCTTTGCAATATGCTTTTATAGTAATCTAGCTTTCCATACATAATTTTTTCCTTCATACTTGATGCTCCTATTTCTGATCTTAAAGTACAAATGGGTGAGTATTTTACCGCCCCTAGAATCCTTCGATAAACTGAATTCTCATTACACTGCAACTTATTTATTTCTGTTTCATTTATGTCAACTAAGTTTATCCCATAGAGTAATTGATTTCCAATGAGTTTTCCGTACCATTACTTTGTTAAAGCATTTTGCAATTATTGAATGTGTCATATTTGAAAATTTATGAGCTTTATTTAACATTTATGTTTTATGAGTTTTAAAGCAATTTCTTGTATTATCCACCATTATACCCAAGTATTTTATTTTATTAACCACATTTATATTTTATCTGGTTTCTCTTTTTGGTTGAATATTATGATATTACTTTTATCTTTATTTATATCTAACTGAAATCTTCTACCCACTTCGACTATTGTTTTTATATTCTCATTGGTATCATTTAAGCTATGAGCGAGAATCAATCCATCATCAGCAATGAAATAAATTACAATTTTGAATTTGTTATTTTTGAAGCCTTTGTTTTTTTCTATTTCTTTTGTAATTGGTAGGATGTTAGTTTAAATAAGGTTGTTGAACCTGTTCACCCTTGCCTTATACCACTACTTACATTAAATTTGATATTTAAATCATTAATTTTAACATTTGTAT
The DNA here is from genome assembly GCA_963969495.1 of Ceratothoa steindachneri. Lineage (NCBI taxonomy): Eukaryota > Metazoa > Arthropoda > Malacostraca > Isopoda > Cymothoidae > Ceratothoa > Ceratothoa steindachneri. The sequence goes on from OZ018335.1 coordinate 74,219,930, forward strand.
TATCATTTACATATATATCTGCAATTCTTTTAATAATTTCTGCATTATTTTATAGTACATTAAAGCTTCAATTAATTTCTCTCTCTCTATAGGTCAAATGCTTTAGAATAGTCTACTGATATCGCATATAGTGTTTTTTTTTTCATTTTATAAGCCTCTGAGATACAATAATTTAACATAAACAGATTGTCCTCTATACGCCTATTTGCTGTAAATCCTCCCTGTGTATCTAGCATTTCACCATTTAGTTTGAGATGGTGTTCTATCTTATTTTTTATGAGTGACATAAAGATCTTATGTATGTTTGTTAAACATATTGGTCTAAAATCTTTTGGTTGAGGTTTATTATTTTTAGGTATAAATTTTGTTATTGAATTTTTCCATTCTTCTGGTTTCTCATCATTTTTTATTTCATAATTTAAGCAATCTGTTAGTGTCTTTACACACTGAGAAGAAAAGGGCATACCATAGATTATAGAGAGAAAGTACTTTTGATAATTTAAATCATTATAGGTCGACCAGAAATGAGCTAAATGAGATTATTAAGAAGAGCAAAAGGGCGGCAGAAATTAATTTAGCTCAAAATAATAATAAAGATCCAAGAAAATTCTTTAGCTATTATAGAATTAATAACAAATCTAACAGTGATAAAATTAGGCCTATTAGATATGAAGGGGTTTTGAAAGAATCTGATGAGGAAATAGTACCTAGAGGTTCTTAATGATCATTTTTCTTCAGTATTTACACAAGAGAATCAAGATAGATTAATTGATGATAATTGTAGGGCAAGGGATTTAGTGTTGAATACCGTTAATGTGAACAGGGAAATAATTAAAGTGCTTATATTGGAGTTAAATACTGGTAGGTCATCTGGCCCAGACAACATTCATTCTGGTGCCCCTGGTTCTGCCCAGGAGACCACCCTGGAGGGTATCACATTTGGCTATTTGTCGCCACGCCTCTGCTCCCAAAGCTTGTACTGCGCCGGGAGTATTGCGTTCGACCTTTCTGGAGCACACCTCGTGTCACGCTGGAACCGTGCCAGTGTATACGGATGGCTCCAAGTCCCAAGAGGGGGTCGGCTTCCATGCTGTATCCCCTCTGTTTGAAGTCAGCGGGGCTCTGCCAGGCGCTGCGTCTGTCTTCATGGCCGAACTGGTGGCAATACACCACTCGGTACGGGAGATTACGCGACGTGCCTGGTTCGGAGACCAGATTGTGATCTATAGTGACTCAAAAAGCGCCCTGAGTGCTCTCAGGGCATTGGAATCTCCACATCCCCTGGTTCGCGATATCCGTGACGCCACAGTTATGGCGAGCCGGGCAGATGTCGAGATTATCTTCTGCTGGGTTCCTGGACATGTAGGAATTGCGGGGAATGAGCGCACCAAAGAGTCTGCAAGGACTGTGCGACCGGACCAGCGTTTTGCTCTTCCTCACACTGACTACATGGCAGGAATATGGGCAGCTCTTCGGACTGCTTGGCAAAGAAGATGGAAGACAGTCGAATGGAACTTAAAGTTGCGTGCCATTGTGCCGCGACTGTTCCCATGGACCTATTCCCTAATGCGGCGACGGCTTCAGGTCGCTTTCTGTCGTCTCCAAATCGGACACACTTGTGTGATGCATTGCTATTTGATGAAGTGCTCGCCTGCGCCATATTGCGATGACTGCATTGTCCCCTAGACTGTTCGACACATTCTTGTCAAATATCCCAGTCTGGGTGATCTTCGAGCACATTACCTGCCCTGGTACTGGGATGGGCCGGGTTCACTACCCCCTGTCCTTTGTACTCGGGACGAGTGCGTGCACATTGACTGGTGGACTTGTTGACTTTTGGGGGGAGGCCGGCCTTCTCCCATTCATTTAACTAGGTTTAGTTGTTGTTTTTGTTATTGTTTTGTTAATGTTATTGCCTCCTAAGGTTATTTCTTTTTATTGTTGTTTTCTGTTCAAATTTTTTATAGTAGCCTAGAACTAGGCTGTTTGTTTATGGCAACTTATGCCTAAGTGGGCAGTCGCCAGATATCCCCTAAAAAAAAACAACAACATTTATTCTAGGTTACTCAAAGAAGGTGTAGATAGTATTGCAGTAGCTCTTGAGAAGATATATACTAGATCACTAGAGTTTGGAGAAATACCTAATGATTGGAAATTAGTGAATGTAGTGCCAATTTTTAAAAAGGGAAGTAAAGAGGACCCAAATAACTTTAGGCCAGTAAGCTTAACTTCTATCGTTTGTAAAATTTTTGAGAAGATAGTTAAGAAGGGGATTCTGACAATCTATGGTGTTGTAGGTTAATAAATGATGTTCAGCATGGGTTTAACATAAGAACATAAGAAAAGGAGACTGCAAAAGACCATTCATGGCCTACACTTGGCAGCTCCTGTTCCAGTCAACACACAAAAGATTTCTTACCAGAGAAAAGTCATCAACATTGTCACCCTCTACAGGAGTTCGTCAGATCTAATCTACAATATACATAAAATGCATCCAGAGGATTATGTCCATTCATGCAACCGCAAAATATAATCTCCCCACTCCTTAGAAAAATATATACATATGTACATAAAAAAAAGTCAGTCCCATCTAGCAGCTTCATCCATATATTTATCTAATCTATTCTTAAAACTACCCAGAGAGGAGGCTTCTATCACATTTCTAGTGAGCCTATTCCATTCCTCTACCACATGATTTGTAAACCATTTCCTCCCAATCTCCTTCCTAAACCTATACTTATCAAGCTTAAACCCATTGCTACATGTCCTGTGATGTTCACTAAGTATAAGAACCTTACCCAGATCCCCTTTATTATATCCTTTTACCCATTTGAAGACTTCAATCAATTCCCCTCTGACTCTTCTCCTTTCCAATGTATGTAGATTTAGTTTTCTGAGCCTTTCAGCATAAGGTAAGTTTCTTAGCCCACCAATCATCTTTGTCATCCTTCTCTGCACAGACTCAAGCAAATCAATATCCTTCCTATAATATGGTGACCAAAATTGTACTGCATAGTCTAGATGAGGCCTAACTAGCGCCAGATACAGTTTTAGAATGACTTCAGCACTCTTATTGCTTACACTCCTCCTAATGAATCCCAATATCCTATTAGCTTTATTCTTAGCATTTAGGCATTGCTTTCTAGGACGAAGGTCTGAACTTACCAAAATACCCAAGTCTCTCACAATCAGTCCCTAAAATTCTGCCATTTAATTTATAACTATTCAATGGATTATTTCTACCTATACTAAGTACACTACATTTGTCTATGTTAAACTTCATTTGCCATTTCTCGGCCCAATTGGACAGAATGGTCAATTCCTCCTGCATTACAACAGCATCAGAATCAGCCCTAATGGCCCTACCTAGCTTAGTATCATCAGCAAATTTACTCGGGTGACTACTTATACCTATGTCAAGATCATTAATATAAATTAAGAATAGCAAGGGACCCAAAACAGATCCTTGCGGAACTCCTTGCGGATTATGTAAAACTTCGAAGCTTGCTAAATTTGGTAGACTGGGATATAGAATTCAGAGGTAAAAATGCTTATGGGATGTGGGATACTTTCAAGCATATAATAAATGTAGTCCAAGAACAATGTATCCCAATGAAGGCCATTAGGAATAAAAGTAGGAAACCATTATGGTGGAATCAGGAGATAGCTAGAAAAATTTCAGAGAAGAAAAGGGCATATAAAAAATTACAGGTAGAAAATAATATTCAAAATTTAAGTGATTATAGAATGGCTAGGAATGAGTTAAATAAGATTATAAAGAAGAACAAAAGGGTGTCAGAAATTAAATTAGCTCAGGATAGCAACAAAGATCCTAGAAAGTTCTTTAGTTACTATAAAACTAATAACAAGTCTGGCAGAGTTAAAATAGGACCTATCAAATATGAAGGGTTTGTGAGAGAAACTGATGAGGAAATAGTTGAGGTACTAAATGGTCATTTTGCATCAGTATTTACAAAAGAGAAACTAAATAGTCCTATGTATAGTACTCATAGGTCAGGAAAAGAGGTGTTTACTAACATTTGTGTGGATCGGAGGATGATAAAAGGACTAATAGGTGATTTAGATACTACCAAGGCCTCTGGCCCTGATAATATTCATTCTAGGATACTTAAAGAAGGGGTAGAAAGTATCTCAATAGCTCTGGACAAGTTATATACTAGGTCATTGGAATATGGAGAAATACCCGATGATTGGAAGAGAGCGAATGTAGTCCCCATTTTCAAGAAGGGTAGTAAAGAGGATCCAAATAACTTTAGACCGGTTAGCCTAACTCCTGTAGTCTGTAAAATTCTTGAGAAAATAGTTAAAAAAGGCATTTGCCAACATCTAGAGAGGGAGGGGTTAATCAGCGATGCTCAGCATGGGTTTAGATCAGGTAGATCATGTTTGACTAACTTACTAGACTTTCTGGAGTTTGTAACAGATCAAGTAGATAAGGGAGAGAATGTAGATATAATTTACTTAAATTTTAGTAAAGCATTTGATAAGGTACCACACAGGAGACTAGTTCATAAATTAAAAATGATTGGGATATGTGGGGGTGTTTCAAATTGGATAGCTCAGTGGCTGAAAGACAGGAAGCAAAGGGTAGTGCTAAATGGTGTAAAGTCAGAGTGGAGGGATGTTATCAGTGGGGTTCCTCAGGGATCAGTTCTCGGTCCATTATTATTTGTCATCTATATAAACGATCTTGGGGAGGCAGTTAATAATAAAGTGTCAATTTTTGCGGATGATACCAAATTAGCAGCTGTAGTTAAAGATATTGATGATAATTTTAAAGTGCAGGGGGACTTAAATAAATTGTTATCCTGGGCACATAAGTGGCAAATGACTTTCAACCTTGATAAGTGCAAAGTTATTAACATGGGAAAAGATAATAGAGAATTTAACTATGAAATGGATGGGCATTGGCTGAGCTCAGTAGAGGATGAGAAAGATCTAGGAGTAGTAATAGATAAGTCATTAAGGTTTTCTAAGCAGTGTATTGAAGCAAGAAATAGGGCAAATAGAGTGCTGGGTTTTATTAAGAGAAATGTCAGTTACAAAAGTAAGGAGGTTATTCTTAAACTCTATAACTCTTATGTTAGGCCACATCTAGAGTACTGTATACAGGCATGGTCCCCACATTTTAGACACGATATTAACCTTCTTGAGTCAGTTCAACGGAGGGCAACAAAGATTATTCCTTCCCTGAGGCACCTTGAATATGAAGATAGACTGAGGGTATTAAATATGTTCTCGTTCGAAAGGAGGTGTGTGAGAGGGGATATGATTGAGCTGTTTAAAATTTTTTCCGGGATAGATAAATTGGATGTTAGCAAGTTTTTTGAGTTAGATGATGGAAATCGGACTAGAGGTCACCACTTGAAAATTAAAAAGCAAGGGTGTAGGTTGGATTTAAGAAAATATTTTTTCACCAATAGAGTGGTAGACTTCTGGAACAAATTGCCGCAGAGGGTAGTAGGTAGTCCAAATCTAAATGTATTTAAGAGTAGGTTGGATGAGTTTATGGGAAAGGAAGGTTGTGATGGTTCCTAAGTTTTGTATATATTAATATTGTTTGTATATATCTATAGCTGCATGATTTAGTTCTTGACAAGCCTTGATTGGTGATACCCTTGTTTCTGGATGCAATCCTCTGGATGTAGTTTTCCTGGGAGTTTGGGTGCCTTGAAAAAGAGGCCGGTTGACTCGGATGACCTTTGATGAGCCCTTGTGGCTTTTGTCATCCGTTATATTATATTGTGGGGGACTTTGATTTTGTCTTTCCCTGGTGATGGTGCTTTTTGTGGGTGGGTTTTGACAGAGGTGGATGACCTTTGATAGGCCCTTGTGGCTTTTGTCATCCGTGTAATTATGTTATGTTATGTTAACACACCCCCACTTAGATTTAACTCCATCTATAATAACTCTTTGTTGTCTGTCACCAAGCCATGACTGAATCCACCTAAATATACTGCTATCGATCCTGTGTGCTTTAACTTTGCTCAGAAGCCGTAAGTGTGGCACTCGATCAAAAGCCTTACTAAAGTCCAAGTATAGAAGAGGTAGATCGTATTTAACAAATTTATTGGGTTTTATAGATTATTTTACTAAATATTGATGTAATTTACTTAGATTTTAGCAAAGCTTTTGATAAGGTTCTATATAGGATATTAGTTCACAAATTAAAAATGCATGGGATATGTGTTAAGAGTTTTGAATTGGATAACTGAATGGCTGAAAGACAGGAAATACAGATTTGTGCTAAATGGGGTGAGGTCACAGTGGAGGGACATATCAGTGGTGTACCTCAGGGATCCTTTCTAGGCCCTTTATTATTCATAGTTTATATAAATGATCTTGGGGATGCTGTAAATAGCAAAGTGTCAATTTTTGCTGATGACACTAAATTGAGGGTACCTTTAAACTGCAAAGTGACTTAAATAAGTTATCAGCTTGGGCTCAAAAGTGGCATATGACTTTTAACCTTAAAAAATGCAGTTCTTAACATGGGAAGGGATAATAGGAAATTTAGCTATGAAATGGATGGGCATTGGCTGAATTCAGTTGAGGATGAGAAAGACTTAGTCAAATAGTAGTAGATAGGTCACTAAAGTTTTCAAAGCCCTGTATTGAGGCATAAAATATAGCAAATAGGGTGCTAGGATACATTAACAGGAATGTTAGCTACAAGAGTAAAGAGGTTATCCTTAAACTCTACAACTCATAACATAACATAAACATAACATAACATAATTTCACGGATGACAAAAGCCACAAGGGCCTATCAAAGGTCATCCACATCCATCAAAACCCACACACAAAAAGCACCATCACCAGGGGAAGACAAAGTCAAAGTCCCCCACAATATAATATAACAGATGACAAAAGCCACAAGGGCTCATCATAGGTCATCCAAATCAAACGGCCTCTTTTTTTAAGGCACCCAAACTCCCAGGAAAACTGCATCCAGAAACAAGGGTATCACCAATCAAGGCTTGTCAAGAACTAAATCATGCAGCTATAGATATATACAAACAATATTAATATATACAAAACTTAGGAACCATCACAACCTTTCCTCCCCATAAACTCATCCAACCTACTCTTAAATACATTTAAATTTGGACTACCTACTACCCTCCGCAGCAATTTGTTCCAGAAGTCTACCACTCTATTGGTCAAAAAATATTTTCTTAAATCCAACCTACACCCTTGCTTTTTAATTTTCAAGTTGTGACCTCTCGTCCAATTTCCATCATCTAACTCAAAAAACTTGCTAACATCCAATTTATCTATCCCAGAATTTTTTTAAAAAGCTCAATCATATCCCCTCTCACACACCTCCTTTCGAACGAGAACATATTTAATACCCTTAGTCTATTTATATATTCAAGGTGCCTCAGGAAAGGAATAATCTTTGTTGCCCTCCGTTGCACTGACTCAAAAAGGTTAATATTGTGTCTAAAATGTAGGGACCATGCCTGTATACAGTACTCTAGATGTGGCCTAACATAAGAGTTATAGATTTTAAGAATAACCTCCTTACTTTTGTAACTGACATTTCTCTTAATGAAACCCAGCACTCTATTTGCCCTATTTCTTGCTTCAATACACTGCTTAGAAAACCTTAATGACTTATCTATTACTACTCCTAGATCTTTCTCATCCTCTACTGAGCTCAGCCAATGCCCATCCATCTCATAGTTAAATTCTCTATTATCTTTTCCCATGTTAATAACTTTGCACTTATCAAGGTTGAAAGTCATTTGCCACTTATGTGCCCAGGATATCAATTTATTTAAATCCCCCTGCACTTTAAAATTATCATCAATATCTTTAACTACAGCTGCTAATTTGGTATCATCCGCAAAAATTGACAATTTATTATTAACTGCCTCCCCAAGATCGTTTATATAGATGACAAATAATAATGGACCAAGAACTGATCCCTGAGGAACCCCACTGATAACATCCCTCCACTCTTACTTTACACCATTTAGCACTACCCTTTGCTTCCTGTCTTTCAGCCACTCAGCTATCCAATTTGAAACCCCCACATATCCCAATCATTTTTAATTTATGAACTAGTCTCCTATGTGGTACCTTATCAAGTGCTTTACTAAAATCTAAGTAAATTATATCTACATTCTCTCCCTTATCTACTTGATCTGTTACAAACTCCAGAAAGTCTAGTAAATTAGTCAAACATGATCTACTTGATCTAAACCCATGCTGAGCATCGCTGATTAACCCCTCCCTCTCTAGATGTTGGCAAATGCCTTTTTTAACTATTTTCTCAAGAATTTTACAGACTACAGGAGTTAGGCTAACCGGTCTAAAGTTATTTGGATCCTCTTTACTACCCTTCTTACAAAAATGGGTAGTAAAGAGGATCCAAATAACTTTAGGCTACATTTAGAGTACTGTATACAAGCATGGTCACCACATTTTAGACATGACATCAACCTGCTAGAGTCAGTACAAAGGAGGGTAACAAAAATAATACCTTCCCTGAAGCACCTTAAATATGAAGATAGACTGAGGGTACTAAATATGTTCTCATTTGAGATAAGATGTGTGAGGGGAGATATGATTGAGCTTTTTAAAATCTGTCCCTTATTTAACTAGTTGGGTTTTGTTTTTTTGTTGTTTTTTGTTATTTTAGTTGGTCCACATTCCTGCGCCTGGGGGAGGCAGACCTCCCCCCGACGCCAGAGCTGGCTTCCTGCTTATTGCCTTTTTATTTTAATTGTTTTTTTTTAGCATCCTCTTTTAAAGATGCCTAATATTAGGCAATGTAGAATATGGCAACTAATGCCTAAGTAGGCAGTCACCAGATGAGCTCTTAAAATTTAAAAAGTAAAAAAAAGCCTCCTTTTCCCTAACACCTCCTCCACCATCTCCTATACTCCATATCTCACCTATCCCTTCCTGGTTCCCACTAAATTCTACTAAATTCATATAAGTCTGTAGTTTTTATGGAGATGCTTTTTGAAAGTGTCCAAGTTTGAACTAGCAATAACATAAGAGCAAAGTTAAAAATTTTATTAGGGGACAATGCACACTCACCCTGAAAAGTTTTCCAACATTTTATTAGATCTTTAATTAATGACTTTTAACAGAGTATAAGTTAAGTCTCTGTAACCTTTCAGCATAAGTAAAATCAGCCATACCATCAATATTCCTCGTCCTTCTCCTCTGAACACTTTCTAATAGGTTTAAATCATTTACATATCCTATACCCCAAACACAAACTGAAAATTCCAACAATGGATGAATATAACTCCTGTAGATGGGCAACGTAAAATCAACTGACTTGCATAAAGTGGACCTCAAAATGCTGGAATCAAGATTAGCTGCCATATTAGTGATGTCAACACACTTGCTAGCATTCATAGATAGACCCCCAAGACTTTCCAGTTTCATTTATCAGTGGGATATCCTCCTGGGCAAGAGAAAGAACCATAAGAGTATCAAACAGAGTAACAAATTCTAAGATAAATTTTAAGGTCGTCTGCGAAGACGCAGTATTTACAATGGATACCCCTAGCAATACAATTAATATAAACCAAAAACAGGATTGGACCCAACACTGAACCTTGCGGTACACCACTTCTTACCCTTTTAGGTCTACTAGACCCCTTGAATAACAACAAACACTTCACTTCAGTCAAAAAGAATGAATCTATGCCTAACCTACCTAGTTTTTGAAGCAAGATTTCAAAATTGACCACATCAAAAGCCTTAGAACAATCAAAATGCATAACATAAACAATGAAACCTTGATCGGCCCAATCAGAAACATCACCATATGTCAACAAAAGCTTGTCCTCAACTGATCTATTCCTACGAAAGCTAAACTGTTCCTGGGCTAGAATGCCATTTGTTTCTAATACTCAACTAACCTAGCAGTAACAATACTTTCCATTGTTTTACAACAGATGGAAGTAATACTTATAGGTCTATAATTCACTGGATCTGAGCGAGTACATCTCTTGAAGATAGGAATAATATTAGAAACTGACCATTCATGGGGTATTTGACTTGTCAAGAAAGAGTCCTTGAAAATTAGATACAAAGGATAAGCAACATAATTTCTACATTCTTTAAGGACTTTAGGATGAATACCATAAGAATCCATACTAGAAGAATCATCCAGTGCCTCCAAAAATTGACACACTTCAGAAATAGTAAATTCAAGTAGCCATCAAACAACTGATGAGGAGCAGGGGCATTCAATGCACCCACCCTATAAACAGAAGAGAAAGACTCAGCGAACAATTCTGCCATTTGCTGTTTTCCATACACAATAGTTCCATCTGTTATTTTAAGAGGGCTGTGATCAGTTAAGTTCTGCTCATGAGATTTCTGAGAAAGGATATGAAAATTTTGATACTCATAATTAAGATGATCGAAATGCTCTAGAGCATTCATAGTTTGAGCAGAATATCTCCCTAAACTGTGTATCACGCTTTATTGCAGGTCAAATTTTGGCTGATATTTTGAATATTAAACATTTTACAAATGTGAAACTTGGTCCACTGAAATATCCTAGGTAGGTATGTACGCAGTTAAAATATCTAGAAATTTAGTATATTTTCCTTCCACATTAAGATCTAAAAATTCAGAATCCCAATCAGTTTCAAGTAAAGATTCCTTGATGTGGTTATAGTTTCCTCTGTGCCAAACAAATTTAGATTGGGGATCAGTGTTCATATCTGGGGAGAAATCAAAATTATAAGTAAAAGATACAGGACAATGGTCACAATTTAGGGTAACGGAGGCAAGACAGATACAAGACCGATTCTATCTATCTCAGAAGACAAAACAAGATCAAGAATATTCCCTGATCTGTGGTAAGTCACCTCCTCAATATACTATACAAGACCCAGCTCAACAAAACAATATGAACAATATTTATGAACTGATCTTTGTGAAATAAAGGCTGTAGGTAAATTTAAACATTCCTTTACATCATCATGATGAGTTTTAAAAAAATGTGATTAAAGTTTTCTTTAAGAAAGAGTTAACTTTGAGTAGTAAAAAATTTTCTCAAATTTGGATACCCCCACCCAACTAATTTATTTTTTTACAAGTAAATTTGCAAATAACTCATCATAATGCCATGCAGAATTTTTTAAGTAATATTATTAAAGTCGATTTTTACTAACCATTAAATAATGGAGTTATGATTTTTGTTAATGTTTTTGTTTTTTTGAGAAAATGGGCTCCAAAGTTGGGCGAGTTTTTTTAATGTTTTTAACAGATCGTGGGAAGCGTGTAATGCCCAAGATACTTTATGTGCAGGGGCCATATACATATATGTATATAGTATATAAAATATATTGGATCCTTCCCCCCCAATGAAAGGTGCATACACATTGCCGGTGCATACACACTGCCTCTTTTATAAAAATCTCGAGCAGCCTCAGGCTCTTTCGGTTTATCCTCACTAGACTTCCTCCACTCTTTATGACCTTTGGAAAGCCATTTCTTCCTTTTAGAAGGTCGTGTCATTGTAAAAACTGACACTATTTTGGATTCGGTGATGAAAAAAATTAGTAATTAGTTTTCTAAAACACAACTATCATTCTGCCTTCTCAAAATCAAATCTTGAGTGTCACTGAGTCTATATTTACAAATGTTACCAGTTAGGGATTTATTTGATTTTTAAAATAAATGATAAATTAAAATAAAAAAAAACATGTTTGTAGACACAAATTTCAGTTGTGTGTGTATTGGAGAGTCAGCGCATTGATGAAAATGAGAAAATATATTGGGTAACAACAAAAATAACAAATAAGTTAATAAATAGTTGGCAACCACTTATGAGAGTTTAACTACATATAGAGGAAACATTTTGCTGTTTCAAAAAATGTATTCAGATGAAAACACTGAAATTTCGATGTTTTTGTGAAAAATGACTGAAATGGCCCCCTTAAAGTCACCTCTCTACCATTGCAAAAATTCATTAAATAGTTAATCAAACCATTGTTTTCAAGTATAGAATATGATGGTGGTCTATAAACAACAACAACAAAAAGGAAAAATTTGGTTTTCCAAAACTTGGAATGCAAATGATTTCTTAATATATAAACAGCCACCATATTTAGGAAATCCTGAAACTGTGTCAGTGCAAAAAATACTATAACCATCAAGGCTAACAAATGAGTCTGGAATGCTAGGCAAGAGCCAGGTCTCATTTATTCCACATGTATATCTGTATTATAAGGATTAAATAGGTGAGACGGGTAATTTAACTTTTTAAGGTAGCCCACACAGGATACTTCATACCATGCTTTTTACGCAATGTGGTGCAATACTTTGATGGTGCAGATGGCTTCAGCCCATGCAAGAACTCCTGGGCTATAGTTCTGCACCAATTAGAGCACGCTAGCCCATGTGGGAGCTTGGCCGCGCAAGCATTCTCTGAGCCATCGCGATACTAGCCAGATCTCCCTCTTTTTACTCCAACACACACGCCGCCCACGCCCGCACTAATGGAGGTAGGTGCATAGAAATTTAATGGCACATAGCCAGATAAATGTGTTCCAATGTGATATTGGTGTGAAGTGTAAAATGTGAAAAGAAAGTGGTAAAGTATCCTGTGCGGGATACTTTACCAATTTCTTTTCACATTTTACAATGCCTCAAATAAAAAAATGTTCAAGAGTAAAAGTGTCTTAGAAATACATCTAGTTTATGACCCTAAGAGGAATTTTTGATATCTCAAGTATTTCTAGGTCTGCCCAAAAAAGGGTTAAGCAGCAAAAATTTTAAACATATAAGATTAGAAAGCTTAAGAATATTAACAGTTGACAACTACCACTCTAGTTTAAATCAACATTGGAATGATTATGTGACCTTGACGTAGGACCATTCACCTGCCCTCATCCAGTAAAACCAGCTTGATGACCCCTTCCTCTAACCAACACCCCGACTAGCTAGACCATTATGTACAGTGCGATGGTTAATTGAACCAGTTTGACCAAGAACAGCCCCATTGCCCCTAGGCATAGCAACACAACTAACAGAACTTCTGCCCATATCCAAGTGTCCTTCAATTGTAACAGGTTGGCCACTAGTAAGCAAATGACTTTACCTCTTTTCTTGTAGGGCTCTACATTGTGCAAAAGTCAAGTCCTTGTTAATGAAAATACTTTTTAACTTGTATATCTTTTAATTTTGGGGCATTATTTAGAATTTCATGGCAAATATTGTCATCAGGTATTTTTGCATGACCTACCTCATTTTTTTCTAAAATGAATCATTTGCACAATAAATGATTATCAGATTTATCTTTAAGACCTAAAATGAACTTGATGACATAATTCAATGCCAAATAAATAATTACCCAAATTTGCTTCCAGATAAGAATTTATTTGAATGCTGTAGACAAAAAAGAAAAAGACAGTGCTGTTTTTTACAGTTTTTTTTAAATAGTTGGCTATTTGTACCTAGGTTAGGTTAGGATATTATTAAAATGAAGCATTTGCAAAACAAAAGAAGAACAGATTTTGCTTTAGAACATAAAAATAAACTTGGTGCCATAAACTTTAAGTGCAATTATAGGTTGACAATAAACCTAAACTCTTAAGTGCAATTATAGGTTATACACCAGCTCCTGATTTGTCCAAAACTTGTCCAGTCGAGCATCAATTTGCTGCACCAAGGAGGCTGTGACTACCCACTCTGGCAAGCTGTTCCAGTTGTTTGCCACTCTACACAGGAATGAATACTTCCTCAGTTCCAGCCTTGACCATGTCTTGAATAACTTGCCACTCCATCACTACATTCTTCATCATACCTTCCATTGATGATCTTAAAAACTTCTATCATGTCTCCCCTTATTCTTCTATAAGCCAAAGTTGGTAGTCTCGGCTCTCTCTGTCCTTTTTCATATGTCAGATCTTTCAATTGTGGCAACAGCTTAGTAGCTCTTTGTACATTTCCCAAATTCACAATGTCTTTCACAAGGTGGAGTCACCATACATGATTGGCGTACTCGATATGTGATCTTAACAGTGTTATAAATATCAATCTAAACATCAGAGCATCTGAGGTAACAAAATTTCTTCTTATTAACCCCACAATGTTATTTGCTTTGTTCTCCTTTTCAGCTCGATGGTCATCAAATATAAGCTTATTATCAAATATGACACCCAAATCCTTCTCTGTTGTTTCTCTATCATGAAACCCTAGTTTTCAATACTTGTTCTTCTCACCCTCATATATTTACACTTGTCAGACCACATATGCAAATCATTGATATCATGTTGCAACTTCTCACAATCCTCCTTAACTTTTAGTTCTCTAAATATCTTAGTGTCATCTGCATAAAGGTATACTTCACTGTTATGTGTGACACACATAACAGAGGCCCTAGTACAGACCTCTGAGGCACTACACTTGTCATAGCTTTCTAACTTGACTTGTTACCATTCACAATCACTCTCTATTCTCTCTCTGATAAAAATGAGGGTGGGGAAAAGAAAGAAATTACATTTGAGAATGTAATGAGAAAAGGGAAAGATAAGGATGAATGAGTGTGTATTTCAACTACTAAATATTAGACAAACTACATACCAGGTAGGTGATAGGATAATTTTGAATATGATGAACAAAAGCGTTTTAGGTTACTAAATTATGTTATACTTCTTTGAATTGTAATATTGTCCTAGGAATAAGATTTTGATGCCAGAGAGGGTAGGTAGAAGAATAGAATAGGCACAGTAGTCAGATGATAGAAGTGTTTAAGAATAGACTGGATTAATTTATGAATTAAAATGCTCAGCGGGACCTAATTGGGTGAAGGGAACAGGAGCTGCCTCATAAAGGCTATTGATTAACCTCTTGCAGACTCCTTATGTTCTATTTATATCACCCCTCATAAAGTCACATAAAGTCAATATTTCAACCCAATTCTACAATGCAAGAATTCTTCCATGGTGTCATCTTTAAATAGCATGAACCAGCCTCAGTTATGCTTGTGTGTTTGTTTTTTATATTATCAGTTCATTTTTATTTTCAGTCACAATGTAGTAGGTTATTTAAACATGTTTAGTAACATGATCTGTTGGCAATTGTTTTGCCTTAAGCTTTAGAATTACCAAAACTAAATATGTTTAGATAACATTCTACCTTCAAATGCTAATAACTTGGAAAATAGTGATTTTGCACTGAATAAATAGCAAAAATATTCACAGAACCGTCTTTATTAAATATAATTAAATAATGGATTTGAACTTGCATAACAATTTTTAGTTATGGCTGGAAACCTTACAACTGTGCTGAAAAGGGTTACCATAGCCTCACAGTTAATCACACACACCATTTTAAAGACCCAGTAACTGGGCACATACAAATGTAATAGAAGCCACCTGGTGGCCTATTAAAAGATTATTACCAACTTCTGATCACTCTATAAATCACTTTGTGTGCCATCTTGGCATGTATTTATGGAAGAAGAAGCACAGCTGAAATTTATTTCCAGATTTCAGCAATACAATTGCTAAAATATATTAGGTGTGTGGTGAAAGGGTATTTCTAAACAGCTGTTTTATTCATTTACCTTCATGTTATTAGTTATTTTAGTTTAGCTTAGCCTAAGTAAGTTAGATCAGGTAACTTTAGTTATTAAGAAAAATCATAATCAATCCTAAACGTATTGGACTACTTATTGTCTATGTATCAGGCCTACCCTTATATTGGCACTACTTCAGATTAGCTTAGTATGAGTTAGTTCATAAGAAAAAAATCCTAAATGTATATTGGAAGACTATATTTTTCTTTATATCAAGCCAACCATTGCATTGGCAATACTTCAGAAAAAAATTGTAATTGGTATAAAATTTGAGATTATTTACTTTACCATAAACATTTTATTACTTCTCTTCTAACATTTTTTTGTACTTTGTCCCAATCTGTTCTTTTTTTTGGCAGTCAGAAGGTGAAATGTGGCAAAACAGAGTTTGATTCAGATTCCATTGAAATTAGAGTAAACCTCAATTTTGTTGCATTTTTCTTACTACTGCCAAAAATGAAGAACAGATTTGGATAACTAACCATAGAATAATTAAAAATAACCTGACCTAACATAATATAACGCTTAATTTTCAAATTATAAGTTTGTGAAACTCTACAAACCCTTTGTACCTACCTAATAATGGGTGACTTTTGTCTCCCAATCTCCCCTATCTTTTGGGAGCTTCTACCCCCCCCCCCTCTCATATTTTTTTAATTAGTAGTTTAAGTATTTCTCCTTATGACCACCAAAAGGAAGAGCAGATATGGATAATCTAAAATTTGCTTGCAAGTTGAGACTAAAACCGAAAAGCCAGTGGTGCATTTTCTTATCTCCTTTATTTGCGCAATGAAAATAAATCTGACAGAAATACATTACACTGCGCCTCACAGTGGTCTGAAAAATTTCTGAGGAACGTGGCTTCTGGACATGTGGAAATTACAGGGAATAGGCATGCTGATGAGGGCACCAAAGTGTCTGCAATGATGTGTGACCAGACAAGTATTTGGCTCTTCCTCACACCATCTTCATGGCAGGAATCAGGGCAGCCCTCCTGGTTGCTTGGCAAAGAGGATAGAAGATGGCTTAAGGGAACTTAAGAAGTCCATGCCCGTGCACCAAGTCTGTTCCCATAAACCTAACTCCTAATGCCACAATGGCTTCACGTTGCTTTTTGTCATCTTTGAATTGGGCAGACTCACAGGATCCACCAGCATTTGAATGAGTGCTTGCCTGCACTTTATTGCAATGACTGCATTGTCCCTCTGAATGTTCAGCACATTCCTGTTGAATGTCCCAGTCTGGGTGATCTTCATGCGTATTATGTCCCAGTATCAGGATGAGTGGGATCGCTACCACTTGTCCTTTGTACTCTTGTGAACTAACTATCTGACTTTTAGCAGCAGACTGGCCTCCTCTATTTATCCCACTCTGTTGTAGGTTGTATGTTCCTGTGCCAGGGGAGGCAGGACCCCCTTCCGCCCTGATGCATTGACATGCTTTAAATTGTTTGAGGTGCCCTTTCTTGAAATGAGGTTGCTTGAGTTGCATATTCTTGAAATGAGTGCTTGAAGTGCCTTTTCTTGAAATGAGTTTGCTTGAAGTAGCTCTTTTGAAATGATATTGCTTGAGGTGCCTATTCTTGAAATGTGGTTGCTTGAGGTATCTATTCTTGAAATGAGGTGGTTTGAGGTCCCTATCCCTGAAATGAGGTTACTTGAGGTGCCTATTCTTGAAAGGAGGTGATTTGAGGTACCTATTCTTGAAATGAGGTTGCTCAAAGTA
This sequence comes from Ceratothoa steindachneri, assembly GCA_963969495.1. NCBI lineage: Eukaryota > Metazoa > Arthropoda > Malacostraca > Isopoda > Cymothoidae > Ceratothoa > Ceratothoa steindachneri. Next base: position 74,237,244 of record OZ018335.1, read on the forward strand.
CCTATTTTGAAATGAGGTTGCTTGAGGTGCCTATTCTTGAAATGAGTTTGCTTGAGGGTGTGTATTTTTGAAATGAGGTTGCTTGAAGTGCCCTACCTTGAATTGATCCACCCTTCTCTATTCCCAACATTTAATATAATTCTCTCATCTTATTATCCATTTTCTTTCTCTTACTGATATCTCCTCCATCTCACTATATACCCATTCCATTTTGTCATCAAACTGTGGCTTTCGCAAATGAGAAGGCCTCATCACTCAGTCCATGAGCGGCGCCTACATCATCACCAAGCGGCGGCCTCCTGCTGGAAGGCTATTTGGCAACTTAACTGCCGGACTAATCGGCAACTGACCCAATTTCAGTTTGCTGTGGGTTACGAGAGGATATGGGTCAAGTGAACCTGGATATTTTAATAATTTTCATGGTGGTTTTTCAATACAAGCCTGGTGCAACATGCCAAACAAGTGTTGTGTTCCATTATGCCAAGGCAATTATGGAAATGGGAACAAAGTGTGCGTGTTTTCTTTCCCTAAAGACAAGGTATTGTCTGCTTAGTGGGTGAGAGCAATACAACATGAGGATTTTGTGCCTACAAAATACACCAAGGTACGTAAATATGTTGTTATACAGTTTTGTGAGTTCATTTGTAAGCCTTTTTCATGATAACACACTATACCGAGTACAAGATATTGACTAATAAATGATCAGTATGCTGAGATGTGATGTGGTAGTCTTTGTTCTGTGTCACATGGTAGGTCAAGCCACGTTTGCCAGATTGTCATACTTTGAGCCTGGTATTTACCCGTTTTTGAGCCATAACAATCTCCAAAAACTGCCAATAAGTAATCCTTTTTATGAGAAACATATACGAAGGTAGTTATTTAAGTTGAGGAAGCTGTTTTTGGGCCTGAATATGCATATAAAGGGTCTTTCAACGAGGACGCTCGAGCTTTGTCAGGCGATAGTGGCCATTTGTTAAAGTGACATCTGGCAACCTCACTGTGAACTGTTCAATAGTACTTGGCAAGTCATGATGGAAAGTTATAGTGTTAAACAGCGTGTGCAAATCATCAAAATCACTGCTCCGTTTGACAAATGTTCCGCGCATTACGTGATTTCTATCCTCGCTACAATCATCCTGCCGAGTCCACTGTTCGATGCTTAGTGGCCAAATTCAAGGCAAAAGGGTCGATCAATAATCAGCCAATACCTGTACATCACTGAAATGCAAGGTCTGTTGAAAACATCGCTGCCGTAAATGAGAGTATACAGGAAAATCCGAGGCAGTCAATTTCTTGTCAGTTCACAAGAACTTGGCCTTTCTGTGACTTCAGTTTGGTGAATTATGTGTAGGAACTTGGGTCTGCACCTGTAAAAAATCCAACTTACCCAGGAACTTAAGGTAAACGACCATAGACAACATCGTGTGTTCGCTGATTGGGCTCTAGAGCAGTTGGAAGTTGCCCCAAATTTCCCTCCAAAGTCATCTTCAGCGATGAGGCCCATTTTGGGATGAATGGATTTGGGAACAAGCAAAATTGTCGGATTTGGGACAAAAACAATCCACATGAGATACATCAGCACCAATTGCATCCCAACAAAGTCACTGTTTGGTGCAGATTTTTGTCTAATGGAATCATTGGTCCGTATTTTTTGGAGAACAAAGATGAGATTGCCATAACCGTCAATGGTGAGACCTACAGATTGATGATAAGCAACTTCTTGTGGCCTCAACTGGATTATATGCCTGATATAGATACTGACGACATGTGGTTCCAACAGGATGATGCTACGTGCCACACTGCGCACACCATGATAGACATTTTGCACCAGCGATTTCAGGGCAGGCTCATCTTGTGCGGCGGCGACGTCAACTGGCCACCGAGATCATGCGATTTAACGCCATTAGACTACTTTTCTAAATTGCAGGTCTATGCGAATAATCCGCAAACAGTTGATGTCCTCAAAGTCAACATAACGAACACCATGCAGCAAATTCAGCCAGATTTATGCGACAAAGTCATCAAAAATTGGGCCTCCCGAATACGTTCCACCAAGCGAACGTCATATTCCACTCTTGATGCCATAAAATATACTTTCAAATTTAAAATAAATTGAGTGCATATATCACACACAACTTGTTTTATTTACATTTAAAAATTGAGCAACCTTATTGAAAGACCCTTTATAAGAGGCTGCAAAACAGTGCTTTTGTATTTATGATAAGTAGTTTGCTCTCAAAGTTTAAGGATGTTGTTCACATTTTGCCATTTAAAACGTTGAAAGCAGAAATGTTACATACAATAATATAGCTAGTCATCACTAGATTAGAGCAAATAGGCTTCTGAGTCATATGTGTTGTAACAGACAACAATGCCATCAACAAGAACCCATGTCATACTTTCACACTCACGCTCTATGTTCCACTGTATATCGCCACCCAGTACAAAATTCTAGACCTTTGTTGTTTCTTGTTTGATTCTGTACATATATTCAAATGTATTAGAAACAATTGGCTTAACCAGAAAAATGGTGACAAATGTATGGAATTTCTCCATTTTTCTTTAAAAAATGTATATGACTCAGTAACTAGAATTTGCAAGGCTCCTTTTACAACTCTAAAGAAACTTCACTCTGTAGAAGCAGATTCTCTCCTAAAATATGCTTATAAGCTTACCCTAAATGCTCTGTCACCTTCAACTATGGAGAGGCGAAATGTCATTTTTATTACTCATATTTTCAATGAGTATATTGTCCAAGCATTACTAACTCTTGGGAAAGTACATAAGTTACCTTGCTTTGAAGATGTTGCAAAGTACATAGAAATAATTCATGTTTGGTGGACAATAATGAATATAAAAAACCCATCTAAAGGTCTTTGTCGTAAAAATAAATATGCTACCCCTCTGCCGAATTACGAGAATAATGAAGGATATTTTTTCTTGCATTATTTTCTCAACTGGCTAAATCTCTGGGATTCCATGATGGAGGTGCTAGGAAAACTTACTTGTAAAACCTTTAATGCTCTTAAAAACACAACCACTGGTATATTGCAAATAACCGATTACTTCATACGTGAACTTAACTGAAAGTATATTTTACCTGTGAAATTCCAAACAGATCAATTGCAGGGAAGGTTTGGCACATATTGCCAGTTTGCTGGTGGCAATTATTACATATCAGTTTGGTAAGTGTTTGAGTGTGAGAAAAAACTGAGATGGATGTCTGTGCTGAAATTACCTTTCTGCAACAAAAGTGTAGAGTTGAAAATATTTGAAGAAATGAGTTGGGAACACATGGAAATAACTGATTTGCTAAAATTGGAGAAGTATGATATAGACATCCCTGAAAATGATATTGAAAATTGTATGGGGTATCAACAAGTTTTCACATACATAGCTGGATATTATTGTTTTAGCGTTGCAAAGAAAATGAAATGCACATTGTGCAAAGACCTTCTTACTTGCAATGAATCCATAGAAAGTTTACCACACAACCATGATTATATACGTGGTATTAGCAGAGGCTGACTTTTATATCCTGACGACGCTACAGAAGTAACACTCAATGTACTAACTGATAATGATGGATTATTCCCAATGAATAATTGTAATAATGGTCATGACATAGAGAAAATTTAAAAAAAAAGCTGCTGTGGGCCTCAACCACTACTTTCCTCAACAACTTCTGTGCTAAGGAAAATGATTTTATTTGTGAAAGCAAGGCATCAGGGTAAAAAGGAAGCTGCAGACTATAGAATAGGCCTATATGTGAACTGTCTGCCTTGATTTTAGTAGTATTTAGGATGCCCATATTTGTCAATAAAAGTAGGAATACATAGCTATTATCTTTTAATTTATCTTCCATTGTGTTATGATCAGTTTGATTATAAATAGGTGATTTCAGTATTTTCTAAATTCATGATTGTTTTCTAATGTTAAAAGATGTTATGTATGACGATAACAGACATACTAAGAAGTGTATATGCACAAAATGAAGGGCAAATAAGGTGGAAACTGCAGTGGACTGCAGCGCGGCTATGGCCTCCAGGTGTGATGTCACAGTCCGAGTGACGCGGCCTTCTCATTCACGAACGCCACTATCAAACCCTATTTCTTATCTATTAATCTTTCTCTCATCCCTTTGTCTTAATTAATATCTCCCATTCCTTACTCTCTTTCTCAACTCGAACTCCCCACTGCATAACTACTTTATCATATATATATATATATATATATATCAGATTCCGAAGCCATTATCCTGTCTGTATAGGAAAAAGAGAATAACCACATTTATTTGGTACTTTCTTTGACTACAATCTGCACCTTTGATATCCCAGTTCAGGTGCCAAGGTATTGTGGAATTCTATCTCTCCTTTCTCCCTTTCACTTTTTTAAGGGGTTGATATGGACCCAAAGATACCCACTGTATTGATTAGAGTAACAGCCAGAGCAAGGACAACTCAGTCTTTCCTAACTACCCTTCTGCAAGTGTTGTTAATAATATAGCATGGAGCTCTCACTAGCCTAGTTGATATGGCATCAAACTTCATGGAGCTATCTATCACTAGCTTAGTTGATATGGCATCGGCCTTCATGGAGCTCACACTAGCCTAGTTGATATGGCATCAGACTTCCTGGAGCTCTCACTAGCCAGCTGCCCATTGGCAAATAGGCTGATTCCCCTACAGACAAGTACCTCCATGCATATATTGCCAATCATGACACTATCATTTCCTTCCCACTCTTAGAGTACAACACATCCACTCTCTCCTCTGTGTCCCTGGTATAATTGGACAGTGGGCTGGGCTTGTCCTCATAAGGGACACTAGTACTCAAAATAAGTGTACCCCGTAAGGGGCGCGGCGATTTGCCATCCTGGCCGCCGTGCTGACGGGATCCAGCGCTCCGTCCGGCCCCAGCTTAGCCTCTCTTCCTTCCTTCAGATAGCCCGATTTCTCCCCTACCTCGTCGCTTTTCATACAACCTCTCCCACAACTTTCTCTGGTCAGCCTCTAATTTCACAGGGTAGAATGCTGACCTTCTTCTCAAGCCAACCACCCCGGATCGGGGCTGAGGGGGGGAGGGGACATTGTTCCCTAACCCCTCAGCTCCGGTTCGGGATGGGGTTTTTTTAACAACCTGCTTCATCCCCACCCACATCTTCCTCACATCCCTTTTCCTCTCCTCTTCACAACCTATATTTTTTACGCCGTGTCCAAGGTGGAGCCGCCATGCCGAAGGACTGCCAGGCCACCAGGCGGGAGGGGTGGTCCCGAATGGCGGCGCCTGGCTCTGCCGGGCTTGTAAGCACCTCTCGCAGTGCGGGCAACTGCGAGAGGTGATGAGCTATTGCGTCCCGTAATCAAAAGAGGGTCACCATGCCCATGTATGAAAAAAAACAAAAACCCCAACCCCCAACTTCCCCAAAAACATCTACGGAGCCGCCCTCGGGCAGCTCCACCGAGAAAATGGAGGTCCCCCCCCTTGTGCTTGCGCAAGGGACCCTCCATAATTCTTTAACCGGAGAGGAGGCTTACTCCTCTCCTACGCCTACGGGTGTAGGGGACTCCCCCTCACCCCCTTCTCTGGAGGTGCTTTCGGGCACCTCCCTATCTCCAGCGGCAGTCCCTCCTTTGCTTTCTAAGGGGACTGCCAAGAAAGCCAGCAGGCAGCCCATTGCCGACCGCCCCTCGTGCAAGCGGCTCGGTAGGGCAAACCCCCTTAGGGGGGAGAGGGAAGCCAGGCCCCTTCGGTCGCTTCCCTCAAAAGACCTGCTGGCAAGAATTTTGAACCTTGCTGGGGTCAAGGCCTGTGCCTCCCCACACCACCTGACTAGTGACAATACTGCCAAGGGGACCTGCGATGTCCTGGGAGGGGATGGCCAACTGGAGGCCCCTCCTGTGATAGACATGGTCCTTGAGGAGACCCAGCCCCAGACGGTAGGGCCTTCCATGGGGGGGAATTCGGGCTCGGCGCCAAGCACCGAACCCGAATCCGCCCCTATGCAAGGTCCTCCTCAAATGGCTGAGGGCTCCGAGGCAGTAGAAGGAGGGGAGGGATCTCCTCCGACAGGTGCCCCTACGACAACCAGGACCTTCTCCATTTCGGAGAGGGACCTGGCTGAGGCTGGTCCATCTGGCCTGGGGACTTCTGCCGGCGGAGGTGAAAAGCGGGTTCATTCCCCGCCCTCCTCTCCTAAAAAGAAAAAGACTAAAAAGACTCAAAAGACGAAGAAGACTCGGGGCTCCTCTCCATCCGCGGGGGCTGCGGGGACGGATGGGTCTGCTGCCACTTTGGTAGGCGACCAAGCCAAGATCGGCACATCCGGCCCCTCTACCCCCTCGTGTGCGGAGCCCATGACTACGACTAAGACCAAGAATGCACAGGGCGGAGCCTCGATGACATCGGGGCCCCTGATTCAGAGGTTACCTGGCGTTTTCGAGCCCGCTGGCTTCAAACGCTTCCTCGTTATTCGCTCCACTGATGGCACCATGTTGTCCAAGGGCAATATGATCCATCAGAGGAGAGGATTAGCTAGTGCAATTGGTAGAGAGCCGAAGGTAACCCGTTTCTCGGACGGGAGCCTTCTGGCGAATGCGGCGAATCCCGCCGAGGCGGCCAAGATAAGTGCTCTTCGGACACTTCATGGCACCCCGGTGAGTGTGACGCCGCACTCTACCATGAACTTTGTGAAAGGAGTAGTTTATGCGAGGGAACTCGTTGACTACTCCATTGAGGACATCACCCTAGAGCTGGCCGACCATGGGGCGGTCAAGGTCGAACGTGTGATGAGAAAACAGGGAGGGGCCTCGAGACCCACCCCTACACTCTTCGTCACGTTCGACTGTGACAAGCTCCCTGAGTCGGTGCGTGCCGGTTGGTACCGCTACCGCGTGAAGGCATTCGTGCCACTGCCGCGGCGGTGCTATTACTGCCACCGCTTCGGCCATACGAATCGATCATGTAGACGTGCAAAATCGGGGTCACCCGAAGTCTGTGTAAATTGCTCCAAGGTCGCACACGATAAGTCCAAATCGTGTGTGGCCAAGTGTGTCAATTGCGGAGAGCCGCACCCTGCTTCTTCGAAGCAATGTGGTGCATATCTCCTTGAGAAAGAAATCCTGGCCGTTCAGGCCCAGGATCGACTCTCATTCCGCGAGGCAAAGGACTTGGTCCTGGCGCGCCCGGCTCTGCCTGGGACGTCATATGCCTCAATAGTTAGAAAGGCACCCTCTGCTCCTGGCCCATCCAGGCCAACGAGCACGGTTGTTTCCGCGCCCATTCGGAGCCCTTCTGTGGGCTCTACCCAACCTGGGCGCTCCCCTGGTAAAGCTGGCGGCAAAAAGGGTTCATACCCTGCCCCGGCTAAAACCAGGGCTCCCCCCTCTTCCCCCAGCGTGACCGTTTCGCGTAAAGCGAAACGGCCACGCGCCTCCACCGAGTCGTTAGACTCACAGGAGGCAACACCCCTGAAGATGGTCGCTAGGCCATCTTCCGGGGTTCCTAAAGCTGTTCCCCGAAAGGAGGACAGCAACAAAGGAGCTTCGGCCCCTTTGCCCACGCCCCGAGGTGGAGCGAGTGGCTCGGAGACGGTGGTTCCTCGAAAAGAGGGCCCCCCGCCTCCGAAGCCGCAACGCCCGCCTAAAGTTTCGAGGCGGAGGGAGGAAAAGACTCGCATGGCGAGCCCAACCTCCCCCAATAAGTCCTCGAAGGCGACAGCGCCTTCAGCGCTTTGTCCGGCCAACAGCGCCCGGGGTTCTGCCCCCGGGAAGCGTACGGCCATTCCCGTGAGGGTCTTCAATTCGAGGAGGGCCCCCGCGTCTCCTCCGAGCTAGGCCTGGAGGGCATATTCCTTCAATGGAATTGCCGTGGACTCCGGGCCAACTGGGAGGAGCTGCGGAGGCTCGCCTCATCCCGTTCCCCGTTAGCTATTTTTTTGCAGGAGACCATGCTAGGCGCGTGCCCCCTGCCTGCCCTCCCGGGGTATAAGGGTCTTGCGACCCAACCACCGCGGGACGGCCGGGCTGGGGGATGCGCGGTTTACACCCGGCATGATGTCTCCGTTCTTCCTTTCTCTTTAGATACCTCCTTTCAGGCAGTGGCTGTGCAGCTGCACCTGGATAGGAGGTATACAATCATTTCTGCGTACATTCCACCGTCAGCTGACTTCGACGCGGGGGACTTTCGCCGCGTCGTGGCACGGTTGCCGAGGCCCTATCTCTTGCTTGGAGATCTGAACGGCAGGCATCCTCTCTGGGGAGATTACACCATAAATCCCAGGGGACAAGTCCTTGCCGATCTGATCGAAGAGCTTGAGATGGGTGTCCTAAACGTGGATGAGTTTACGCATCACTGTCCGAGAACCGCTTCATTTTCTTGCCTTGACCTATCTTTGTGCTCTTCGGATGCACAGCCTGATTTTGATTGGGGGGTGGTCGATGACCTCCATGGTAGTGATCACTTTCCCATTCAAATATCATTTTCAGGGCAACTGCCGCCTGAGAGACCACCTCGGTGGTGCTTGGCGCGGGCGCGGTGGCCTGCATTTCAGGAAATGACTGAATTCTCTATCTCAGTCAAGGAGTTTAGGTCGGTAGATGAGGCCGTCGAGTTCTTCTCCGGCAACTTCATCGCCGTGGGCCTGACTACTATTCCTAGGACGTCTGGCCGTTTTGCACGCCGACCACTCCCATGGTGGTCGGCCGAGTGTGAGACGGCCCTCAAACAGAAGCGTTATGCCTACATGCGCTATAAGCGCCGCCCGAACGATTTCACCGTCGCTGAATTTCGTCGGGCTAGGGCTAGGTTCCGGTATATTTCGAAGCACGCCCGCCGCTCTTCTTGGCGGGCATACGTGTCTTCACTTAACGGGAAGACCCCTTTAGCTGAGGTGTGGAAGCGAGTCAAAAGGATTCGGGGCAAGTTCTCGCAGGACCCCCCTCCCGTTCTCCAGGAGAATGGGACCGCAATCTCGGACCCCGCGTCCGTGGCGGAATCCTTAGCGACCGCTTTTTCCGCATTCTCTAGCCGTGATGCTGCTCCGCCAGCATTCAATGCACGTCGTGATGTCGCGGAAGGCCGCCGGCTGGACTTTACCTCCAGAGGCGGAGAACCCTTCAACGACAAGTTTACTGTGAGTGAGTTGCGTTCCGCTCTCGCTTCGTGCGCGGACACCGCCCATGGTCCGGACGATGTCCCGTACGCCATGCTTCGACACCTGGGTGAGCGAGGCATGGCCTTTCTATTAGATTTGTTCAACAGGATCTGGGTGGAAGGTCTCCTCCCAGACTCCTGGCGAATCGCTACTGTGCTCGCCTTTCGCAAGCCGGGGAGAGATCACTCTACTCCGACTGGTTTCCGCCCAATCTCTCTAACCTCTTGCGTGTGCAAATTGATGGAGAAATTGGTAAATGTTAGATTAGCCTATTTCCTGGACAGCGGAGGCCATCTGTCTTCTGCACAGTGCGGCTTCCGTAAGTTCCACTCCACGTCGGATGCTCTGCTCCGACTGGAAAATGCCGTCTGCGAGGCTTTCCTTCGTAGACAGCACTACGCCACGGTGTTTTTTGATCTGGAGAAAGCCTATGATACCGCATGGCGATACGGTATCATGGAGACTCTCCACACGATGGGGGCGAGGGGACGCCTCCCAATGTTTATATCTGAATTTTTGCGAGATCGTCGATTCCGCGTACGGGTGGGGGGAGCCCTCTCCGGCCCAAAGGAGCAGGAAGAGGGTGTCCCGCAGGGAAGTGTCCTCAGTGTCACACTCTTTGCCCTGAGCATCAACGGCATCACCTCGGTGCTGCCGGAAGATGTTCTCGCTACGCTCTACGTGGACGACCTTTCGATCTCTTTTGGCGCGGCCCAGATGCCAACTCTGGAGCGCCGACTCCAACAGGCATTGAACCGCGTCTCTCGCTATGCCGAAGCGCACAGGTTTCGGTTTTCTTTGGCCAAGACTAAGGTGGTGCACTTCTGCCGCCATCCACGGCTTCACCCCGACCCAGATTTGTTTCTTAATGGGGTGCGCCTGGATGTGGTTGAGTCGCACCGTTTCCTTGGTCTTGTATTCGACCGACGCCTCACCTGGGAGGCTCACATTCGCAGCCTTAGGGTCTCTTGTACCCGCGCCATGGACATTCTCCGTTCCGTGACGTTCAGCGCTTGGGGCGCTGATAGGGCTACCGCCTTACTTTTTTATCGATCCTTTGTTCGCTCGAAGCTCGACTACGGATGCGAGTTTTATGCATCCGCAGCCGAGCGTTTATTGCGGAAGGTGGATTCGATCCACCACACCGGCCTTCGCCTTGCGACCGGTGCCTTCCGCACTTCCCCCATTGAGAGCCTGTTGGTCGATGCTGGGGAGATGCCACTCGCTCTGCGCCGCGTGCAGTGCATCACTCGCCTGTACGCGCGAGCCCGGCGCCTCCCCCAGTCGCCAACAGCTCTCACTGCATCCGCAGCTGATCTCGATGGTGCCTATGCCGCCGAGAGACGCCAGTCATACCCTAAGCCCTTTGGGTTTAGGGCCAGGAAACTCCTTCGAGAGGTAGATATAGCTCTCGGGCCGGTGGCGCCCCTGGTTCTGCCCAGGACGCCACCCTGGAGGGTACCACATTTGGCTATTTGTCGCCACGCCTCTGCTCCCAAAGCTTGTACTGCGCCGGGAGTATTGCGTTCGATCTTTTTGGAGCACACATCGTGTCACGCTGGTACCGTGCCAGTGTATACGGATGGCTCCAAGTCCCAAGAGGGGGTCGGCTTCCACGCCGTATCCCCTCTGTTTGAAGTCAGCGGGGCTCTACCAGGCGCTGCGTCTGTCTTCACGGCCGAGCTGGTGGCAATACACCACTCGGTACGGGAGATTACGCGACGTGCCCGGTTCGGAGACCGGATTGTGATTTATAGCGACTCACAAAGCGCCCTGAGTGCTCTCGGGGCATTGGAATCTCCGCATCCCCTGGTTCGCGAAATCCGTGACGCCACGGTTTTGGCGAGCCGGGCAGATGTCGAGATTATCTTCTGCTGGGTTCCTGGACATGTAGGAATTGCGGGGAATGAGCGCGCCAAAGAGTCCGCGAGGACTCTGCGACCGGACCAGCGTTTCGCTCTTCCTCACACCGACTACATGGCAGGAATACGGGCAGCTTTTCGGACTGCTTGGCAAAGAAGATGGGAGACGGTCGAGGGGAACTTAAAGTTGCGTGCCATTGCGCCGCGACTGTTCCCATGGACCTATCCCCCAATGCCGCGGCGGCTTCAGGTTGCTTTCTGTCGTCTTCGAATCGGACACACTCGTGTGACGCATCGTTACTTGGTGGAGCGCTCGCATGTGCCCTATTGCAACGACTGCGTCGTCCCCCAGACTGTTCGGCATATTCTTGTCGAATGTCCCAGTCTGGGTGATCTTCGCGCACGATACCTGTCTCGGTACCGGGATGGGCGGGGTCGCTACCGCCTGTCCCTTGTACTCGGGACGAGTGCGTGCACCATGACTGGTGGACTTATTGACTTTTTGGGGGAGGCCGGCCTTCTCCCCTTTATTTAAGGTTCCTTTTTTTGTTATTGTTTTGTTTTAGATTGCACTCTCCTGCACCGGGGTGAGGGGGACCTCCCCCCGCTGCCGGAGATTGCTTCGATTGTTAAGTTTTTCAAATTTATATTGATTGTTAAGTTTTCATATTTTAACTTTAAAGTAGCCTAATTCTAGGCTGTCGTGTTTTTCGGCGACTTATGCCCAAGTGGGTAGTTGCCAGATGGGCTCTATAAAAAAAAAAAAAAAAAAAAATCAAAATAAGTGTATTTGGATATGGGTACCCCCAAAGGAGATAGTAGTACTCCATCAGCAGCTTTTCCTAAACAGAGAAGAGAGTAGGTACCTATATTGTGCTGTCAAGATGGGAAGGTGAATGATAGCAGTATTGTGATTGGTTGTGTATGGAACTTCTTACTCTTGCAGAGATAAGTTTCAGTGTATCCACCAATAGGCATCAAACCTCTGCTTTGATGCTAAAAATCCAACACTGTATGCACTAGACTTGAGAGAGTTCCAAGCTTAATCATCCAACTTCTGTATATAATAATATCACTTTTACAATATTTTATGTACAATTCTTACCTCTAAACAAACCTCAAAAGCTGCATTAATTTTTGTCTAACTTGCCTTTGAAAATATTTAAATTTGGACTATGATGCAGTAATTGATTCCAGAAATCTAATACCCTATTGCTGAAAAAATTTCTTATGGTCCCTAATTACTAGTCCTTTTCAACTCAAAGAAAAATATTAAAAACTCAAACATATCCACCTCTCCCACACCCTCTTTTAAATAAGGACATATTTACTACACTCATTCTATCTAGGTAAGGGGCCTGACAGATGAGTGTCTTTAATTTTGTAGTTAACATTCCTATTGATGAAGTACAGCACTCTGCCCGTCATATTTTTTAACCTCATTCTACTGCTTAGAAAATCCTAACTATTTGTAGATTGTCTAGTCCTTAGAGACAGAGTAATAATAGAACTAGGGATCACAACTTGAAGTTCTAAAAAAATGTGGGTTAAATTTAACAAAATATTTTTTCACTAATGGAATGGTAGATAGATTTGTAGAATAATTTAATGTGATATCATATTCCAAATTTAAGTATTTTTATAGGCAGGTAGATAAGTCTATAAGGGAAGGGAGAATATTTTTTTTTTTAGTTTTGTTTTGGGGTATAAATATTACTTGTAATATCAATATTATTATTTTGTAGTCAAATAATTAAACAACTTAAACCTTGATTGGTGGTAACTTTGTTACTGTATTCTGGGCACAATCATATAGATAAATTTTATAGAGGGACATTGGGAGTTGGGTGCAATGACTGGTTAATTGGCTTAGATGATTGTTGATAGGCTCTGGTGGCTTTTGTAATCTCTAAAATTGTTAGATTATGAGCATTCTTTTACTCATGTATTGTCATCTATAATTCAAGTTCTTCTTTAGAGCCATTATTAGGTAATATAATCTTGCAATTCACTTTAAATGTTAATTTCTTATATCTTCAATTATATTGTTTTCTTGTCCTACAATAAAAATTTGAGATGAATTTCCATTGAAAAACACCAAGTTGTTTACTAATGTTTGTAATGCAGAATCACGTATATTTGCAGACTGATCATCAGCAAGTGTTGGAGGGGGCTAATTTGCCTTCTCAGAGGGTTTCACTCTAATTTTCAGTTTGCTAATATGGTGATGCTTGGAGCCCGTTTATGGATTGTTATATGTGTGACATTCTCTGTATTTTTAGCAGTTCTTTATTTACATTTGTCTACAGAAATAACTCAGATACGATCATATGTCTTGAGAAAAGGTAAGCAAATTAAGGTACAATGATTAAAGTAAAATTAGAATTAATTAAATTTGTATAGTCTATTGGAAAGAATGAGTTTAGGTAATAGTAATAAGTTGTTCAGGAATGATGTCACTTCATGCCCTTAAAAAGAATAAATTGGGCATAAAGCGAAACTTGCTTAAAAGATGCTTAGAGTGGGAAAGGGGACTTCATAGTTAGGCTTGTGGCAAAGTGGTTCAAGACAACCAGCCATTGTGGAGTGTTGCAGGAGACTGCCGAGTCATCGGTCTAATAACGCTCGCCTAGGTAAATTACACTTAAGTTTCTACTTTGATAGAAACCTGTAACAACCGCAAAGTTAGTCTCAATTTTTGGGTTATTGTTAGTTTTGGTATTTTCCCCATTCTTTATTTATTGATATTTTATGTTTAATGTTCACATAGTAAATATCTATTAGGTAATAAAACTTTTACTTAGTAAATGCCATTATATTTTTAGTTTTATAATATGCTTAGTATTTTAGCCTTTTACCAATTTTTATTACATTTGTATTTAAATGTTTTTATTATATCAATATGGTATTGTTTTTACCACTGATTTACTTGGTTTTATGCTTATCTCAATATTGCCCTACAGCTTACTGTAGAATCCAAACTCAAGTTCTCAATATAGGAAGCTGTATTTCCACTTAGGCAGGTCATCCCCCTGCAAAATATAAATGAGTAAAGCTATGAAAATAAATGAATCTCTCAGATTAAGGGACAGCACTCGGGAAAACAAAATATCCTTGTGAAAATATTTTGTAAGTTTAATTTATTTTAGGTGGTTCTCTCCTGCAAAAAGAATTCATTTCTTATGGGGATGGTTCTGAATTAATGTCAAATCAAGTAATAATCTACAACAGAATACCAAAGACAGGATCAACATCTTTTATTGGTCTGGGCTATTCCCTGTGTTTCTCAAACAAGTTTAATGTTATTCATATAAATACAACCAAAAATGTGCCTACATTGCCACTGACTGACCAAGTAAGTGCTAACTAAGTGTAGTCTATATATAAAAAAAATTAAAAGTAATAATGTAGGTAACCCTATATATAGTAGTGGTTAGTATTTTCAATTATTTTTACAATTATAATTATTGATCAACTTTTAAATTAAATTTAAGGACTTTAGTTAATTTGACTCTTAGTATGATTCAAATGTCTTATGTGCAAAAATTTCCCACAGAATAGATGAAACATGAATTTCAAATACTTTCAAGCTTTATTTAGTTTATTCTCAAGTTGAGAATGAACAGAACAAAGTTTGAAAATATAGTAAACCCTGGATATAACAAACTATATGGGGCGGGGGTCATTCATTAAAGCTGAAAGTTTGTTAAACCTGATGGGCATTAAAAGCAATGGAAATAATGAACCAAGTTCGTTATGGATATGTAATATGTATGTAATTACTAATAAATTTAAGTGGACTACACAACATAGTATTGATACAAATCTTGCACTGTAGGAGACATGTGACACACCAACACTCGCTCAGGCTGGTCGTAACGCTTGCCTGTTAAACACGATGGAGTTTGGCCAGGAAATTTGGTTTGTTATATCTGAAATTTGTTATATTGAGGTTTGTTATATCGAGGGTTTACTGTACATGACTTTTTGGCATTTATTGCTACTTTAAAAATTTCCCAATTCATTTCTCAATTTAGATGCCATAGCACTACTTATCTGTCCATTGTCAGATAGGGCTTTTCAGACTGTAGTCTTGTAATTATCAAAGTTATTTTATTTCCTTTGGGGAATTGTAAATACAGAAGGTACATAGTTGAACTAAACTACTCTATATACTTAAGTATAGTTGAGTTTTTATGATCATTTTATGCCCCAAAATAAAGTCTCACTACATAAGTAATTTTGTGGGAGGGAATAAAGATAAAACTAATGCATATTTACCTACTATAACCTATTAGGCCTACATATTCAGTAGCCTGCCCTTGCAGGGCAGGCTACTGCAAGGGGTGATGAGCAATTGCTCCCTGTAAAAAAAATAGGGTCACCATGCCCAATGATGATACCAAAACAAATTTCCATTTTTCCATCATCGGAGCAGCCGTTGGTCAGCTCCACAGAAAAAATGGAACCCCCCCCTCCCCCTGTGCTCTTGCAGGGGACCCTCCAAATATCTCTAACCGGAGAGGAGGCTTACTCCTCTACTTCACCTATGGGTGTAGGGGACTCCCCCTCACCCCTTTGTCTCTTCCCAGCAGCAGTCCCCCTTTTACTTTCTAAGGGGACTGCCAAGAAAGCCAGCGGGCAGCCAATAGCCAACCGCTTCCCCCTCTTAGGGGGGAGAGGGAAGCCAGGCCCCATGTGTTGCTTCCCTCAAAAGACCTGCTGTTGAGAATAGAGTCTGGGGAGGCCTGTGCCTCCCCAGACTCTACTTGTGACAGCACTGCCAATGGGACCTGTGATGTCCGGGTGGTGGGTGGTGGCCAACTGGAGTCCCTCTGAGATAGACATGGTCCTTGAGGCAACCCAGCCTCAGACGGTAAGGCCCTTCCATGGGAGCGAATCCAGTCTCAGCGCCAAGCACCGAACTCGAGTCCCCCCCCTATGCAAGGTCCTTAAATGGCTAGGGTTTCCAAGGCAGTACAAGGGAGGCAGGGATTTCCTCCAATCGGTATCCCTGCCACTGCCAGGACCTTGCTGAGGCCAGTCCATCTGGCCTGGGGGCACCTGCCGGCGGAGGGGAGAAGCGGGTTCATTCCCCACCCTCCTCTCCTAAAAAGAAAAAGACTCAGGGCTCCTCTCCATCTGCAGGGGCTGCGTGGACAGATGGGTCTGCTGCCACTTTGGTAAGTGACCAAGCCAAGATCGACACATCCGGCCCCTCTGCCCCCCTGGGTATGGAGCCCCTGACTAAGACCAAAAGTGCACAGAGTGGAGCCTCTATTACATTGGGGCCCCTCATTCAGAGATTACCTGGTGTTTTCAAGCCCGTTAGCTTCAAATGCTTCCTCATTATGCACTCCACTGATGGCACCATGTTAGCTAAGGGCAACATGATCCATCAGAGGAGAGCTTTAGTTAGTGGGATTGGTAGAGAGCCGAAGGTGACTTGTTTCTTGGACGGGAACCTTTTGGCGAATTCGTCGAATCCCTCCGAGGCGGCCATGCTTAGTGCCCTTTGGACACTAAGCTGCACTCTACCATGAACTTCGTGAAAGGAGTAGTTTATGTGAGGGCACTTGTGGACTACTCCATAGAGGACATCACCTTAGAGCTTGCCAACCATGGGGTGGTCAAAGTTGAATGCTATGCTGAAGCGCACAGGTTTCGGTTTTCCTTGATCAAGCTTAAGATGGTGCACTTCTGCCGCCATCCATGGCTCCACCCTGACCCAGACTTGTTTATCAATGGGGTACGCCTGGAAGTGGTTGAATCGCACCTTTGGTCTTGTATTTGACCGACACCTCACCCGGGAGGCTCATATTTGCAGCCTTAGGGTTTCTTGTACCCACGCTATGGATATTCTCCATTCCGTGACATTCAGCGCTTGGGGTGCTGATAGGGCTACTGCCTTACTTTTTTATCGATCCTTTGTTTGTTCGAAGCTCGACTACGGATGCGAGTTTTATTCATCCGCAGCTGAGCATGGTGACCAGTGCCTTCCGCACTCGCTCTATGCAGTGTACAGTGCATTATTCGCCTGTATGCACGAGCCCAGCACCTCCCTCAATCGCCAACAGCTCTCACTGCATCCGCAGCTGATTTCAACGGTGCCTATGCCGCTGAGAGACGCCAGTCATACCCTAAGCCCTTTGGGTTTAAAGCCAGGAAACTCCTTTGAGAGCTAACTATAGCTCTCGGGCCATTGGTGCCTCTGGTTCTGCCCAGGATGCTACCCTGGAGGATACAACATTCGGCTATTTGTCACCTGCCTCTGCTCCCAAAGCTTCTACAGCGCTGAGAGTATTGCGTTCGATCTTTTTTGGAGTGACCTTGTGTCATGCTGGAATCGTGCCAATGTATACGGATGGCTCCAAGTTCCAAGAGGGGGTCAGCTTCCATCCTGTATCCCCTCTGTTTGAAGTCAGCAGTGCTCTGCCAGGCGCCGCATCTGTCTTCACGGCTAAGCTGGTGGCCATACACCACTCAGTACTGGAGATTAGGCGATGTGCCCAGTTCCAAGACTGGATTGTAATCTATAGCAACTAACAAAGTGCCCTGAGTGCTCTCAGGGCATTGGAATCTCCACATCCCTTGGTTCGCGATATCCATGATGCCACGGTTTTGGCAAGCTGGGCGGATGTCGAGATTATCTTCTGCTGGGTTTCTGGACATGTAGGAATTGCGGGAATGAGGGTGCCAAAGAGTCCGTGAGGACTATGCGACCGGACCAGCGTTTTACTCTTCCTCACACTGACTACATGGCATGAATATAGTCAGCTTTTCGGGCTGCTTGGAAAAGAAGATGGGAAACATTCAAAGGGAACGTAAAGTTGCGTGCCATTTTGCTGCAATGTTCCCATTGACCTACCCCCCAATGTCGCGAAGGCTTCAGGTTGCTTTCTGTCATCTCTGAATTGGACACACTTGCAGGATGCACTGCCATTTGATGGAGCGCCATACTGTGAAGACTGCATTGTCCCCCGGACTGTTCAGCACATTCTTGTTGAATGTCGCAATTTGGGCGATCTCCGCGTATGTTACCTGTCCTGGTACCAGGATGTGCAGGTTTGCTACCGCCTGTCCCTTGTACTCGGGTTGGATTCATGCACACTGACCTGTGGACTTTTAGATTTTTTAGAGGAGGCCAGCATTCTTCCCTTTATTTAAATAGTTGTGAGTTTTCTTGTTGTTGTTTTTTCTTATTTTAGTAGGTCGCATGTTCCTGCGCCGGGTGGAGGCGGATCGACGCCGGAGCTTGCTTCCTGCTTATTACCTTTTTCTTTGTTTTATTTTTATTGGTTTTTTATGTGTTTTTTTAACATCTTCTTTTAAAGATGCCTAATTTTAGGCAATGTTGAATATGGTAACTAATGCCCAAGTAAGCAGTCACCAGATGTGCTCTTTAAAAAAAAAATTCAAAAGAGAATGTAAAACAAATGAGGGTTTAAAATTTCCTTAGAATCGGGTGAATAGTTATGTTATTATTGCCAAAACAAAATTATGCATGGGCTAACCTTGGGAGGACTTTGGCAATTATACCATTCAAAAGATAAACAAAAGCAAAAAAAAATAAGCAAAATGGGGACCAACCAAGATAGTGAGATGCAGTTGTCTAAAAAAAGCATGTAAATTCAAAATTGATTTAAGAGTACTACATATATATGAATCTAAATTAAATTTGGTATGAATCTTCACCAATCATCTAAAAAAATGCTACCCTTCCGCCCCCCAATAATTTTGAAATATTTAAATTAGTGAAAAATCCATTTTACTAAGTACATCTGTAAGAGTGCCATTTTTTAAATTATAAATAAAAGGCTATAAATCATCTAATAGGCAAGAAATATTATTGAAATTGTGCATGATTATAGCTACAACCATAATAAATACGAAAATAATACGTTTGAGACATTTACCATTCTGTGGCATATCTCACACAAGCACACGCAATTGGCGGGTATGTGTGTTTGTAGCACCTGCTGCACAATACTCGGGTCCTGGCTGTTTATTACCTGGGGCACATGTGGCTTCACTGGAGCTATTCGCTTTGGTGGGAGGTTCATCTGGTGGTTGCGAACCTTAAATAGCCCCAAAGACGGTCTCAATAAGGTGATGACAGCTCCCGTGACAGTAAAGTCCATTGCTGGTGGAGTCTCTTGTAAGCCCATGGATGACAAAGCTCAATTGCAAGTTCAAGGCAGAACTGCCTCCGTAGCATAGAATGGTTTTGTGGCCTATGCTCAGACAATGTAGGAATTGTTTAGAACTAAATTAACAATTCCATAGAAGGTGCAGAGAGGCCATCTTGTCTTTCAGCTGACAGACAAAGCAGCCCCCAACTGGTCAAAGGTGACACCACCACCTTTAGTTGAATTGTAAAATATCTGCACTTGGGTCTTGTGTTCGGCAACGCTGGGGTTGTGGTGCACAGTGAAAAGCATCAAAGTCACTGCCAGTTTCCCTCATCATACAACTGAAGCTTGGTCTGTTCCTGCATCAAACTCTGATGCAACATAATGAAACCTGTAAATTGTGAGGAAAAAATTAGAACAATGGCCAAAAAGGCACGACATGGCATCACCAAATCCAATATATGCGACTTGAGTAGGTAGCTACACTCTATGGCTTTGTTGTCTGTAAATATTTTAAAAAATATTTCCAATAACATATAATCAAAAACAAATGTTTTGTAATTGGAATAAACAATGCTTACCGGGTAATGCGGTAATTTAAGTGCAACCAGAAAAAATTCACTGTCCAAAAACTATGAAGGAAGGTGATATGGAGTGTTGCATGTCTTCCTCCATGGAAGCAAGATGTAAACTAAATGCTGCCAGGTAAATTATTAGCCTCAGGCCACCTGCATGCTGCGCAAATGAAAAAAAAGTGGTTTTGTGCAGCATCCCTGTTGTTAATACGCTACCATGTTACCTTACCAGGGTTAAATCTAATGTAAATTGTTTATCTGCTGCTAACTTTCATTTTATTCATCCCAATTTGCATAACCTTTACCCATACATACTTTATACCTGTCAGTTATTCTACACCAATTTGGGAAATCTTGGAATTGCTCTGGCAAAAGTTGTTGAGGATTGGATAGAAATACAGGAGGTATTCTGATATTTTTGGATGGTACTGTATACTCTGAGGGATGGAAACCTCAATGACTAAGGGAGGTATGAGGTAGAGTATACTATACTACCAACCTTCTTTACTGCTTCCAGTTTACATATAAGGTCCCCGTAAGGGGCGCGGCAATTTGCCATCCTGGCCGCCGTGCTGACAGGATCCAACGCTCCGTCCGGCCCCAGCTTAGCCTCTCTTCCTTCATCCCCACCCATACCTTCCTCACATCCCTTTCCCTCTCCTCTTCACATTCTATCAATTTTACGCCGTGTCCAAGGTTGAGCCGCCATGCCGATGGACTGCCAGGCCACCAGGCGGGAGAGGTGGTCCCGAATGGCGGCGCCTGGCTCTGCCGGGCCTGTAAGCACCTCTTGCAGTGTGGGCTGCTACAAGAGGTGGTGGCCGATTGCGTCCTGTAAAACAAAGAGGGTCACCGTGCCCAATGATTCAAAACAAAAACATCTTCCCTTAATTCCCCCTAAAACAATGGAGTCGCCCTCGTGCAGCTCCACAGAAAAGATGGAGGTCCCCCCTCCCTGTGCTTGCGCAGGGGACCCTCCATATTTCTCTAACCGGACAAAAGGCTTACTCCTCTCCTACGCCTCTGGGTGTAGGGGACTCCCCCTCACCCCCTTCTCTGGAGGTGCTTTTGGGCACCTCCCTATCTCCAGCGGCAGTCCCTCCTTTGCTTTCTAAGGGGACTGCCAAGAAAGCCAGCAGGTAGCCCATTGCCGACCGCCCCTTGTGCAAGCGGCTCGGTAGGGCAAACCCCCTTAGGGGGGAGAGGAAAGCCAGGCCCCTTCGGTTGCTTCCCTCAAAAGACCTGCTGGCAAGAATCTTAAACCTTGCCGGGGTCAAGGCCTGTGCCTCCCTACAAAAGACTGGTGAAGCTGCCAAGGGGACCTGCGATGTCCTGGGAGTGGATGGTCCTTGAGGAAACCCAGCCTCAGAGGGTAGGGCCTTCCATGGGGGGGAATCCGGGCTCAGCGCCAAGCACCGTACCTGAATCCGCCCCTATGCAAGGTCCTCCTCAATCGGCTGGGGCCTCCGAGGCAGCACAAGGAGGGAAGGGATCTCCTCTGACCGGTGCCCCTACGACCACCAGGACCTTTTCCATTTCGGAGAAGGACCTGGCTAAGGCCGGTCCATCTGGCCTAGGGGCTTCTGTCGGCGGAGGAGAGAAGCGGGTTCATTCCCCGCCCTCCTCTCCTAAAAAGAAGAAAAAGACAAGAAAGACTAAGAAGACTCTGGGCTCCTCTCCATCCGCTGGGGCTGTGGGGATGGATGGGTCTGCTGCCACTTTGGCAAGCGACCAGGCCAAGACCGGCACATCCAGCCCCTCTGCCCCCCCGGGTACGGAGCTCCTGACTATGACAAAGACGAAAAGTGCACAGGGCGGAGCCTCAATGACATCAGGGCCCCTGATTCAGAGGTTACCTGGCGTTTTCGAGCCTGCTGGCTTCAAACGCTTCCTCGTTATTCGCTCCACTGATAGTACCATGTTGTCCAAGGGCAACATGATCCATCAGAGGAGAGGATTAGCTAGTGCAATTGGTAGAGAGCTGAAGGTGACCCGTTTCTCGGACGGGAGCCTTCTGGCGAATGCGGCGAATACTTCATGGCACCCTGTTGAGTGTGACGCCGCACTCTACTATGAACTTTGTGAAAGGAGTAGTTTATGCGAGGCAACTCGTTGACTACTCCATTGAGGACATCACCCTAGAGCTGGCCGACCATGGGGCGGTCAAAGTCGAATGTGTGATGTGAAAACAGGGAGGGGCCTCGAGACCCACCCCTACACTCTTCGTCATGTTCGACTGTGACAAGTTCCCTGAGTCGGTGCGTGCTGGTTGGTACCGCTACCGCGTGAAGGCATTCGTGCCACTGCCGCGGCGGTGCTATTACTGTCAGCGCTTCGGCCATACGAATCGCTCATGTAGACGTGCAAAGTCGGGGTCACCCTGTAGCGGGCCGAAAAATTTAGACTAACCCCAATCGATCCAACCCGCTTCCTACACTAATCCGGACGTGAGAAATCGAAGGAGAATGAAACGGATTAGTGTAGGAAGCGGGTTGGATCGATTGGGGTTAGTCTAAATTTTTCGGCCTGCTACATTTGGCGCCCGAATTGGGACGTGAGACTTCGAAACCGGGAGCGTGACGGGATTGGATTGCAGTCCATACCCAATTAGCGTGGCAGGTAGTTTGGTTGTTTTTCACCTTTGTCTATCGCTGTTACTAACCTGGGAGGATGGCTTCTGTGGAACAGGGCCTCCATGATGAGATTGGGAGACTGAGGCAGAAAGAGGAGGAATGTATGATGTTGAGGAACGTGATTGATGGATTGAAGAGTGATGTGATGAGTATGGATGAGAAGACAGACAGGATGAGGAAAGAAATGGACGAGAGACAGAAGCAGGTTGACCAACGGATGAAGGACTTGTATGACATGATGAAGGGGTCAGGACCGGCCCCAGGACCCTCGACCTTGACCCCTGCTCCGACTGAAGGGGATAAGACTAATGGGATCAATGGAAGTGTGTGCGAGTCTAGAGAGGATAGGGTGATTATGAGTGATAGGATGGACGGAGAATGGAAGAGAGTTGAATGCAAGAGAAGAAGGGTGGTGCAAAGGGAAAGGATAGGAAGGTAAGAGGCAAGAGTGTGGACTCATTGTACTCGGATGAAGGAGAGAGTGATGGTATGATTGATATGAGTGAGAGTGAAGGCAGCTCAAGTGAGAGTGAAGTGAATGTGGGAAAGGGTATTTTGATAAGGAAAGTGCCAAAGATAGATAGATTTAGGTTACATGGTGGGAAAAGTGTGGAAGAATTCTTCGGGGAATTTGAGCGATATTGTAAGCTCAAGTACCCGGAGAATAAGGGATACTGGATGAATGTTTTGGGGGAATGTTTGGAGGGAAAAGTATTGGAGTTTTTCCGCGTGATTACAAGTGTGGGGGAACCAAGGTACGATGTGGTGAAGAAGCGGATGATTGGACAGGTGAAATGAATGAAAGAGAGTGTGAAGTATAAAAGGGTAAATGAATTTGAGAAGGCTCGAATGGGGAAAAGTGAAAATGTGAACATGTATGCACATAGGCTTGAGAGTATGGCAAGAAAGAGGTATGGTGATGATGATGTAAATGAATGTAAACCACTGATGAGGAAGTTTTTGGACACGATCCCGCGAAAGTGAGTGAATGGCTGAGTGGAAAGAGAAAGGAGAGAATGAGACTGACAGGTGAACGGTTGATGTGGGAGGATGTGTTGGAGCTGTTGGAAGATGGACGATTTGATGATGAAAGCGATCTAGAAGAGGATGGATGGTACAGTGTGAATGTTGGGGGTAAGAAGCCCAGGAGCTTTCATCCACCCCAGCAGTATGTCAGCTACAGGGATGCCCTGAAGGCTGCACCAGCTGGAGTGATGTCGAACTTCCTGGGCCGGCAGAATGGATGGGTAAATGGAGGGTGGTCGAATGGAAGGGGACAGATGAATTTTAAGCGTGGGAACGGATATATGAGAGAGAAACCGAGGTATGTCCCAGCAAACGAGAGATCGAATGGTGGGAGAAAGATTGTGGAATGTCATCGGTGTGGAAGGAACGGTCATATGTTGGCAGAATGTAGGTGGACGTCTGGTGCATGTTTTGGTTGTGGTAAGAAAGGGCATATGATAAAGGATTGCCAGGAAAGTGTGAAAGAGTGCTTTGAGTGTAAAGAAATAGGCCATTTGAAGAAAGATTGTCCGAGGTTGAATGGTGGAGCAACTGCTGGGGGGAGTGTGAAGTATGCTTGTGGTAATTGTGGAAAGGCTGGTCATTATGCGAGGATGTGTCATGACCAGAGGAATGTATGTAGCTATTGTGCGATGGAAGGACATTCAAGTGAAAAGTGTTGGATTAGACTGAGAGTGCAAGGTGTGAATGGAAAGTCTGAAGCGGGGAAACTGAATTGTAAGAGGGTACTTGGTGAAGTATCCTCTGGGTGCATGAGTGTGAGTAATGTGTTGGTAAGTCTGTCGAGTGTGAAAGTGCTGTCTGGTAGGAAGTATGAGTGTCTGAGTGTGAAGGTGGAATTGAATGGAATTGAGTGTTTGGCTTTAATAGATTCTGGATGCAAGGCGAGCTTGGTGTATAAAGATGTGTATGACAAGGTTAGCGAGAAAGCCCTCCTGTCTGAGTGCAAGGGTAGTTTGGTAGGTATTGGTAATAGGAGAGTGCCTGTGATTGGAATGATAAGGTCAGCTTTTCGAATGCATGGTATGATGATGAATGAATCTGAATTCTCTGTGATTGATAAGGTGAGTAGTGAGTATGGTGTGATTTTGGGCTATGATTTTATGAAAATGAATCGTATGGTTGTGCATCCTGCAAGTGATCAGATTGAGAGAAAGATTGGTAAAAATGGGGTGTATAAGTTATATGTAGGGAAAGATGGTAGTGTTTTGAGGAGTGTGTTTACTGGTATTGAGGTGACTGCTATGGAGAATGTAAGGCTTGTGAAGGGTGAAAAGGTGGCGGTTAAAGTGAGTTGGAGTAAGGATGTTAGTTTAAATGTGGGTGAGAACACCGTGATATTGGATGGAAAGTATGCATATTATAAGGTAAGGCGTGTTGCTTGTATGTTTGATGGCTTGATGAGAATGAATGATCCTTTTGTATGTGTGCAGGCGGACCCCAGGGTGAAGGGACAGGTGAGGGGTATCCAAGTCGGAGATGTACTAGGACACCTCTCCACTGTAACTGAGGTAGGTATGGATGATAGCACGGATATCAGGGTGAATATTGCGAATAAAAAGACATGTGAATGGATGTATAATGAGGTGAAGGACATGGTGAAATTGGATGGATGTTTGACTGAGTATGAAAGGGAGGATGTGTATCGAATGATATTTGAACGAAAGGGAGCCCTCAGTAAGGGTGATCTGGATTTCGAGGTTGCAAAGCTCCCGGAATTCAAGATTGTCCTGAAGGAGGACTCCCCAATCTATCAGCGGCCGAGGCATTTCCCACGTCCAGTTGCTGATGAGATTGAGGAGCAGTATTTGGAATTGGAGCAATTGGGAGTGATTGAAGAGAGTGAGAGTGCTTTGAATAGTCCAATTGTGCCTGTATGTAAGCCGGATGGAAGATTGCGTCTGTGTGTGGATTATCGAAAGGTGAATGAAAGGACTGTGAAAGAAAGGTTTCCGATGTGTGTGGTATATAGTATGCAGGGGATGGAGTGGTTTACGAAGCTGGATCTGGTACGGGGGTATTACCAGATGCCTATTGCTGAGGAGAGCCGGCCGGTAACTGCCTTCTCTTCCACAAAGAGGCATTACCAGTTCCGGAACCTCAGCTTCGGGTTGGCTAATGCTCCCGGAGCCTTCCAGCGGGCAATGAATGTTGTGTTGAGTAAGTTTTGGCGAGTAAGAATGGATTGCATTTATAGATGATATTTTGATTATGACTGAGACTTTTGAGGAGCATATGAGATTGGTGAATGATGTGTTGAGAACATTGGAGAGTGTTGGTGTGAAGGTGAAAGTGGCGAAGTGTGAATGGTTTGCGAAAGAAGTGGAATTCCTTGGGCATATGGTCAGTGAGAATGGGTTGCGAAAATCACCGAAGTATGTTGAGAAGGTGCGAATGTTTCCTAAACCGGTGACTGTGAAGCAACTGAAGTCCTTTTTGGGTTTGATTGAGTTCCAGCGAAAGTTTATACGTGATTGTTCTGGTGTGAGTAAGCCTCTGACTGAGTGGATGGGCAAGAAAGGTAGTACGGTTGTCAAGTGGAATGATAAGATGAATGAGGTGTATGAGAGACTGAAAGAGGCAGCGGCTGAAGATGTTGAATTGGCGTACCCAGATTATAGTGTAAATGCTAAAATGCTTGAATTGTATACAGATGCGAGTGGGTATTGTATGGGAGGTTTTCTGATGCAAGAGCAGCGTTTGAATGGAGAGAATGTCAGGCGAATAATTGGGTATGTATCCAAGGCTATGAATGTTGCAGAACAAAAGTATTCGACTGTGGAACGAGAGTTGGCTGTGATAAGATATTGTTTGAAAGTGTTGTGTCCGTTTTTGTATGGTGTGAGGTTTGTGATCAAAACAGATCATCAACCTCTTGTGTATCTGCAACGTATGAAGTGGGCTGATAGTAGGATTGCAAGGACTTTGGAAGATTTGAGTGACTTTGACTATGTGATTGAATATGTGCCTGGTGAATGGAATGGAGTGGCTGATTTGATGTCAAGGTATCCTGGTACGAATGATGAAAATGTGTGTGGAGTGAGTGATCCTGAGTATTTGCCGAAAGGGATTATGAATGGAAAAGAGAGTAAGGGTGGTGGTGATTCCTTGTTTGAGAGTGTATGGAATGGTTTGCAAGATTTGAAGAGTGATGGAGTAGACGTGAGAGTGCCCGATAGTGTGGATGATTTAAGGAAGGAGGTAATGAATGAAGTGTGTAGGAAGCCTGAAAGCATTGGTATAGCAAAGGTGCGGAACTTCATGAAAGAATTGAGAGCGATGTGTATGCAAGGGGTCCCGCCATTTCAGGAAGTGTTGATTGTAGTGAGTCGTTTGTATGGAGTGATTGTTTATGTGCACTTTGGTGGTGAGAGGCCGATTGTGTACAAGGATGAGAAGATGAAGGGTTTGAATCCTAATGTGGTACATCTGCAATGTTTGAGCAGTGTGCACTACAATTGGGTGATTGAAAAGTGTTCATATATAAGAGAGAAGAATGATTGTCTGGATGAAGATGAGCGTCGTGTGGTGAGTGATGATATGGGAGTTAATGACAGTGTGGATATCAGTGCTGATGTTGGTGTGCTTGTTCCTTCTGTGTATTGCGAACATGGTGGACCTGATATGATGGAAGCGAGAGTGAAAGTTGGTGAAAGGTTTTTCTGTGGTTTGATTGATACTGGAGCGCAAGTGTCTTTAGTGAATGAGAATATTCTGAGTAAGTATGAAGAGTTTCGATGTTGCGAGCATAAACCTGTGAAGTTACGGATAAGTGGATTAGGGAATGGCATGATAGTGGCATGGGAACAGGTTAGTCTGAAAGTGAGTTTGGGTAATGGTGTGAATGTGAAGCATGACTTTGTGATTCTGAAAGATGAGCAAATGCCGTGTTGTTTCTTGCTTGGTGTAGACTTTATGAGATTGAATGATTTGTCTTTGGATGCTGATAAGGATCGTCTTATGAAAGGTGAATGTGAGGTGATGAAGTTGAATGAGTGTGCGAAGAATGTTGTCAAATTTTGTGGCATGATTGAGTTGGTCATGGATGATGAGAATGAGATTTTAAGTGATGAGGATATTCTAGAGATGCAAGAGATGTGTCCTTTTGTTAGTGAGTTGAAGAAGTGTGTAATGATGCGTGTTGATTTGAATGAATGGCCAGAGTGTTTAAGTGATTTTAAAAGGTATGCTAAGGATTTTGTTGTTTGTATGGATGTTGTATATTTTATGAGGCATGTGAAGGGTGGTGATGATATGTATGTACCTGTGATGTCCTTAGTTGGTATGATTGGTCTGGTGAAGGTTGTGCATGATAATTATGGGCATATGGGTAAGTTTAAGCTGTGGGAGTGTATGAAGGAACGTGTGTTCCATCCGCTTCTGAGAACTGTTGTGAATGATGTTGCAACTACGTGTGAAAGGTGTCAGAAGCGAAAGGTGCAAGGTGTGCAAGTGAAACCACTGATGTTGAAAGTTGATGCAAAAGAACCGTTTGAATTGGTAGTGATTGATTGTGTGTCTTTGCCGCGTACGAGTGCTGGGAATGTTGGTATGGTTGTGATGGTTGATCATAAAAGTAAGTTTGTGTATGCAGCGCCTGTGAGAGATAAAAGGAGTGTGACTATTGCTCGTGTGGTTGAGCAGTTGTTTTTTCCTATGTGTGTATGGAAGCCTAGAAGATGTCTGAGTGATAATGGGCCTGAATTTGTTGGAGAAGTGTTTGAGCAAATGTTGAGAGAGAATGGTGTGGAGCACGTAAGAAAACTCCTTTTGTTGTCTCTTGTTTTGGTTGTCCCCTTTTGTATATGCACTCTTAGTATTAATATATATTTTTTTGATTGATTTGGTTCCAAGATAGGATTGTTTTAGTATATATATATATATATATATATATATATATATATATATATATATATATATATATATATATATATATATATATATATATATATAGGCTCATTGGGTGCATATTTACCCATATTTTTGTAAATATTGTATTTTTTTCTAGTTAGTAAAGGACTGTACATACAATCCGTTTCATTCTCCTTCGATTTCCCACGTCCGGATTAGTGTAGGAAGCGGGTTGGATCGATTGGGGTTAGTCTAAATTTTTCGGCCCGCTACAACCCGAAGTCTGTGTAAATTGCTCCAAGGTCGCACACGATAAGTCCAAATCGTGTGTGGCCAAGTGTGTCAATTGCAGAGAGCCGCACCTTGCTTCTTCGAAGCAATGTAGTGCATATCTCCTTGAGAAAGAAATCCTGGCCGTTCAGGCCCAGGATCGACTTTCATTCCGAGAGGCAAAGGACTTGGTCCTGGCGCGCCTGGCTCTGCCTGGGACGTCATATGCCTCAATAGTTAGAAAGGTACCCTCTGCTCCTGCCCATCCAGGCCAACGAGCATGGTTGTTTCCACCCCCATTTGTAGCCCTTCTGTGGGCTCTACCCAACCCGGGCACTCCCCTGGTAAAGCTGGTGGCAAAAAGGGTTCATACCCAGCCCCAGCTAAAACCAGGGCACCCTGTCCCTCTTCCCCCAGCCTGACGGTTTCCCGTAAGGCGAATCGGCCATGCGCCCAGGGGAAAAGTCCTTGCCGATCTGATTGAAGAGCTTGAGATGGGTGTCCTAAACGTGGATGAGTTTACGCATCACTGTCCGAGAACCGCTTCATTTTCTTGCCTTGACCTATCTTTGTGCTCTTCGGATGCACAGCCTGATTTTGAATGAGAGGTGGTCGATGACCTACATGGTAGTGATCACTTTCCCATTCAAATATCATTTTCAGGGCAACTGCCGCCTGAGAGACCACCTCGGTGATGCTTGGCGCGGGCGCGGTGGCCTGCATTTCAGGAAATGACTGAATTCTCTATCTCAGTCTAGGAGTTTAGGTCGGTAGATGAGGCCGTTGAGTTCTTCTCCGGCAACCTCATCGTCGTGGGCCTGACTACTATTCCTAGGACGTCTGGCCGTTTTGCACGCCGACCACTCCCATGGTGGTCGGCCGAGTGTGAGACGGCCCTCAAACAGAAGCATTATGCCTATATGCGCTATAAGCGCCGCCCGAACGATTTCACTGTCGCTGAATTTCGTCGGGCTAGGGCTAGGTTCCGGTATATTTCGAAGCACGCCCGCCGCTCTTCTTGGCGGGCATACGTGTCTTCACTTAACGGGAAGACCCCTTTAGCTGAGGTGTGGAAGCGAGTCAAAAGGATTCGGGGCAAGATCTCGCAGGACCCCCCTCCCGTTCTCCAGGAGAATGGGACCGCAATCTCGGACCCCGCGTCCGTGGCGTAAACCTTAGCGACCGCTTTTTCCGCATTCTCTAGCCGTGATGCTGCTCCGCCAGCATTCATTGCTCGACGTGATGTCGCGGAAGGCCGCCGGCTGGACTTTACCTCCAGAGGCGGAGAACCCTTCAACGACAAGTTTACTTTGAGTGAGTTGCGTTACGCTCTCGCTTCGTGCGCGGACACCGCCCATGGTCCGGACGATGTCCCGTACGCCATGCTTCGACACCTGGCTGAGCGAGGCATGGCCTTTCTGTTAGATTTGTTCAACAGGATCTGGGTGGAAGGTTTTCTCCCAGACTCCTGGCGAATCGCTACTGTGCTCGCCTTTCGCAAGCCGGGGAGAGATCACTCTACTCCGACCGGTTTCCGCCCAATCTCTCTAACCTCTTGCGTGTGCAAGTTGATGGAGAAATTGGTAAATGTTAGATTAGCCTATTTCCTGGACAGCGGAGGCCATCTGTCTTCTGCACAGTGCGGCTTCCATAAGTTCCACTCCACGTCGGATGCTCTGCTCCGACTGGAAAATGCCGTCTGCGAGGCTTTCCTTCGTATACAGCACTACGCCACGGTGTTTTTTGATCTGGACAAGGCCTATGATAGCGCATGGCGATACGGTATCATGGAGACTCTCCACACGATGGGAGCGAGGGGACGCCTCTCAATGTTTATATCTGAATTTTTGCGAGATCGTCGATTCCGCGTACGGGTGGGGGGAGCCCTTTCCGGCCCAAAGGAGCAGGAAGAGGGTGTCCCGCAGGGAAGTCCTCAGTGTCACACTTTTTGCCCTGAGCATCAACGGCATCACCTCGGTGCTGCCGGAAGATGTTCTCGCTACGCTCTACGTGGACGACCTTTCGATCTCTTTTGGCGCGGCCCAGATGCCAACTCTGGAGCGTCGACTCCAATAGGCATTGAACCGCGTCTCTCGCTATGCCGAAGCGCACAGGTTTCGGCTTTCTTTGGCCAAGACTAAGGTGGTGCACTTCTGCCGCCATCCACGGCTCCACCCCGACCCAGATTTGTTTCTTAATGGGGTGTGCCTGGATGTGGTTGAGTCGCACCGTTTCCTTGGTCTTGTATTCGACCGACGCTTCACCTGGGAGGCTTATATTTGCAGCCTTAGGGTCTCTTGTACCCACGCCATGGACATAGTCCGTTCCATGACGCTGATAGGGCTACTGCCTTACTTTTTTATCGATCCTTTGTTCGCTCGAAGCTCGACTACAGATGCGAGTTTTATGCACCTGCAGCCGAGCGTTTATTGCGATCGGTGCCTTCCGCACTTCCCCCATTGAGAGCCTGTTGGTCGATGCTGGGGAGATGCCACTCGCTCTGCGCCGCGTGCAGTGCATCACTCGCCTGTACGCGCGAGCCCGGCGCCTCCCTCAGTCGCCCTCAGCTCCCATTGCATCCGCAGCTGATCTCGATGGTGCCTATGCCGCCGAGAGACGCCAGTCATACCCTAAGCCCTTTGGGTTTAGGGCCTGGAAACTCCTTCGAGATGTAGATATAGCTCTCGGGCCGGTGGCGCCCCTGGTTCTGCCCAGGACGCCACCCTGGAGGGTACCACATTTGGCTATTTGTCGCCACGCCTCTGCTCCCAAAGCTTGTACTGCGCCGGGAGTATTGCGTTCGACCTTTTTGGAGGACACATCGTGTCACGCTGGTACCGTGCCAGTGTATACGGATGGCTCCAAGTCCCAAGAGGGGGTCGGCTTCCACGCCGTATCCCCTCTTTTTGAAGTCAGCCGGGCTCTAACCAGGCGCTGCGTCTGTCTTCACGGCCGAGCTGGTGGCAATACACCACTCG
Source organism: Ceratothoa steindachneri (assembly GCA_963969495.1). Taxonomy (NCBI): domain Eukaryota; kingdom Metazoa; phylum Arthropoda; class Malacostraca; order Isopoda; family Cymothoidae; genus Ceratothoa; species Ceratothoa steindachneri. Next base: position 74,268,725 of record OZ018335.1, read on the forward strand.
GTACGGGAGATTACGCGACGTGCCCGGTTCGGAGACCGGATTGTGATCTATAGCGACTCACAAAGCGCCCTTAGTGCTCTCGGGGCATTGGAATCTCCGCATCCCCTAGTTCGCGAAATCTGTGACGCCACGGTTTTGGCGAGCCGGGCAGATGTCGAGATTATCTTCTGCTGGGTTCCTGGACATGTAGGAATTGCGGGGAATGAGCGCGCCGATGAGGGCGCCACAGAGTCCGCAAGGACTCTGCGACCGGACCAGCGTTTCGCTCTTCCTCACACTGACTACATGGCAGGAATACGGGCAGCTCTTCGGACTGCTTGGCAAAGAAGATGGGAGACGGTCGAAGGGAACTTAAAGTTGCGTGCCATTGCGCCGCGACTGTTCCCATGGACCTATCCCCCAATGCCGCGACGGCTTCAGGTCGCTTTCTGTCGTCTCCGAATCGGACACACTCGTGTGACGCATCGCCATTTGATGGAGCGCTCGCCTGTGCCCTATTGCGACGACTGCGTCGTCCCCCAGACTGTTCGGCACATTCTTGTCGAATGTCCCAGTCTGGGTGATCTTCGCGCACGTTACCTGTCCCGGTGCCGGGATGGGCAGGGTTGCTACCGCCTGCCCCTTGTACTCGGGACGAGTGCGTGCACCATGACTGGTGGACTTATTGACTTTTTGTGGGAGGCCGGCCTTCTCCCTTTCATTTAATCCGGTTTAATTGTTGTCGTTGTTTTTGTTATGTTTTTTGTTATTGCTTTGTTATTGTTAGTGTTATTTCTTTTTATTGTTGTTTCCTGTTCAATTTTTTAAAGTAGTCTAGAACTAGGCTGTTTGTTTACGGCAACTTATGCCTAAGTCGGCAGTCGCCAGATAGCCTCTTAATTAAAAAAAATAAAAAATTACATATAAGGTGACTATACTGGTCCTATTTTTTATGGGGTGAAGAATAAATACAAATTCCTTTTTCATGACTGAGGCCAATTATTTATCTGTAAATGATCATATTCTAGATGTTTCTGATCTTATGGGGACTTTGTCTATACCTCTTAAAGCATTGGGGTCCAAAGTATCTTCCCTGATGATTTTTTTTCACTTTATCATGACTGCAACCTGCAGCCAGAGACGGCCTTCTCTTACAGCTCTGGGTAAAGAGGTTTCCCCATTTACCCCTTCAATTGAGTCATCCTTACCCATGTAGTGATTTTTTAGATGAGATTTACAGTGACCCTTCCCATTGCTTTTTTGGGGGCTCCCCAAAAGCCAAAAACCACATGGAGAATTGGCTACTCAGAAAGGGGGCAGCACAGAGCATGTATTGGCTCCCTCTCCATTTGTACCCCCCATTCCAAAATTTTCAGCCCACACTTTGATCGTGAACAAGCTAAAGCCTCCTGCCCATCTGATCCTCCCAGCCACCTTATTCTTGCCTTCATGTCCAAATGCTGAATCTTAAATTTTGATTCTCCTGCTTTCCTTTTCATCTCTCCATCTTCCATTGGAATTGATGATGTTTACTCTTTAACTGGGAGGAAATTAGATTTCTTGTAACCTTGTATCAACTTAGCTGCCCCTTTCTATAGGAAATAATCATGGGTGGCCATCAGGTGCCAAGGATCTTTGGTTACCTTTCTTTTGTTTCTTTTGCTCCAGGCAATTCTGTCTGTGGTGGAGCAGCCATTGTCATCCAGGCATCAGTCCCATGTTATTCTCTATATCCTTACACTGATTTATATGCAGCAGCTTTTTGCCTTTATTTAGAACAACAGTATGCTTCGTCTGCATCCCTCCTCATAACTGTCTTTATTCTGACCCTATATGTAGTAGTAGGGTCTGTGCCTGGGGCAACTGCTGCTGAACTTTTCTTGCAATCACTTATATCTCTCAGATAGGCTGTCCTTGTGTATGAATGCCAGTTCACTCACCCTCTGCCACCCTTCCACCAACACACTTTCCTGTCTTGATATTGTTACTGTGTCCCAGGAGGAATTTTGTAGCAACCACTTTCCAATCTCTTGCTACTCCACCCTAGCCCAACTTTCTTGAGACAGCAGAGATGGCACTTCGAGGGAGCAGGCTGCTCTGGTTTCTCTGCCCTCACAGCTTGCTCCCATGTTTGATGAAGCCCTAACCCCTCAACTCATTAATTTTCTCATCTATCCACTCTTCTATTCCCCATTGTTATCACCCTCATGCTAAAAAGCATGTAACTTGCTAATCCTACCCTACTTGTCTCTCTCAACATAAAATAAAGATGAACCAGGCAAAAGCATTCCTATGACATTGTTTTCAATAGGCTCACTGCTCCTCTTGGAAGTGGAAGGCGTATCTCTGGGATCTCCATGTCCTCATCCACCAACATTGTCTGGTGATGAGTCTGTGCCATGGTAGGAAAACCTGCCAACTCACAACTACCTGTCCTAGGTCCTAGAGGAGGGCACCTCATTGCTCTTTGAAGTAGTGGGTGCTGAGAGACTGGCCCTCTACTTTGCCTCAATTTCAAAGTCCATCAGTCAACCAACTCTCACACCCCTTTCCTTCCTCAATAATGAGCACTATGGCTGACTATTCTCCATATTAGAGCTGCTTCATGCCATTTCATTCCCTCAGCCAATTGCCACTGATGAAATTCCATAGTCTCATCCAACACCATGTATCGGCACTCCACTTCCTGCTTGGTCTGTACAACGATCTGGCTGGAGGGGTTTCTCTTCAGAATTTTCATCCTACCTTTCTATAGTTGCTGCACATGCAAAATCATAGACAGTGATGGCTTAGTGCTTCTCTTTTCATGCTGAATCCCATTCCACCAATTTTGTCGTGTCCTGTATTCATCATCATCATTTTTGAAGGCTCCATACATGCTTGCATGTGTTGGCCTTATTTACCTAATGGTGGCTCTCCATGCTGCTCGATCTCTGGCTGTTTCTCTATTCAAACTCATATATCTGAGGTCCCTCTTTATGACCTCATTACACATCTTCCTCGGTCTCCCTCTTGCAGCTACACCCTCAACCTCCCAACTCCTAACACCCTTCACCCAATTATTATCCTGCATCCTTTCCATATGACCGAACCACCTCAATCCACCTCTTCTCAGTGCCACACCAATGCATTCTATCCCCAATCTACCCCTTAATTTGCAGTTTGCAACTCTGTCACCTCTAGGCCTCAAATTCAGAGATGCACCGCACACACATCCATCTCACCATTCTCATCTCAATATGCTTGAGCCTCTGGATGTCCTCTTCCTTCACAGCCCAAGTTTTGCTGCCACACAACATTGCACTTAGTATGCACACAATGTACAATCGTCCCTTAGCTTGGAAGGAGAAACCCCTCAGCATCAAGAGAGGAAGCAGCTCTGAACTTTTTCCAACCACTTCTAACCCTTGACACGGAACTTGGCCCAGCACCTTCCCCTGCACTGATCATATTTCCCAGATAGCAGAACTCCTCTGCACATTCAAGTGACACATCATTAAATACAATCCTCTCCTGTCTCCTCACCTCCACTTGCTCTCCTCTACGCACAGTGCACTGAAACTCTCCATCATTCTGCAGCCTACACCTGATACCACTACATCTTTTATGCACCCACAAACTACATCCATTACACAGGTTAGAGTTATTCCCTACCCCTTTGTGACAGACTGCACATGGCCATATACCCTCAATGATGGCATTACCACCACCCACTCTTAAAATCATCATCTTTGTTTTATCCAAATTCACTCTCAGCCCCATGAAATTCATCCCTTCCCTCCACAACCTGAACTTCTCAAGTGCCACTCTCTCATCCTCAGCAATCAGCACTAGATCATCAGCATACAAAGATTCCAATGGCAATCGTGTTCTAAATTTCTGTGACAGCACTTCCAGGTCTATAACAAAGAGCAAGCGACTCAAAACAGATGTCTGATGCACACCAACCTTCACAGAGAAGTCATTACTCAATTCTCCATTTACCCTTACCTAGGTTATCAAACTTTCATTCATAGCCATGACCACCCTAACCAACCACTCGTCGATCCTTAATTTTCTCATTGCCCACCTCACCACATCTCTTGGTACCCTATCAAAAGCCTTTTCCAGGTCAACAAAAATATAATACAACACTATTTTCCTAGCTATGTACTTCTCCTGGACCTGTCTAACTATAAATATAGCATCCATGGTTCTTTTTTCAAGCATGAACCCGAACTGCATGTCTTCAAAGTTTATCCTGTTCCTAATCATTCCTTCTAGAACATGCTCCATAACTTACATAAAGGATGAAGGAGCTTTCATCTTTACCCTTATACACATTCACACTCTTCAGCCAGTCCTCTAGTACAGCACATTCATATATGACAGCATTTATAAGGTCTGTGACCAACCCCACACCAATATCTCCAGAGGCTTTCAACATCTCAACATTTATCTCAGAAATACCCGCTGCCTTACCTTCTGACATGTGATTGATGGCTATGCTCACCATTTTGTCCTCAATTAATGACCACTGTCCAGCCACAGGTTCTGCAGAATCCATAAGTCTCCTGTCCCAGTCAAATTCTATGTTTAATAAACAATTATAGTGTTCCCTCCAAGCCTTTTTTATATCGTCCTGCCAAACCACAACTCTATACCATCATCATTTTTAATGTACTGTTCACCCGCTATATCACTATTTTCCTTCTTCATCTGCCTAGCCAGTTTAAACACCCTTTTTGGGGACTCTGACTTAACCCTCCCTATACACTTCCCGACTTACCCTTTTCACTGCCAAGTATACTTCTTTACTCCCACCCTGCTTCCATACCATAATCTATCTTCTTTTCTCCTTCACTGCAGCCTCAACTTCCTCATTCCACCACCAAGATGCCTTGTGTCTGGGTGGACCTCTTGACCATCCACAAACCTGTTCAGTGGATTTAGAAGGTTAGCTTTCAGTCTCCCATACTGCTCACTCAACACTTCCATCAGTCGCTCTATTCTCTGCCATGAGTGTACCTCACTCCTCGTAAAAAGACTCCCTCACTTCCTGATTTTTAAGCTTCTACACCTTCCTCCTGGCCTGCAATTTCCCTAACCAAAGGTCACACACCAGTAACTTATGTTGCTGTACACACTCTTCACTGGGTATCACTTTAACATCTTTCACTAATTTTTTCTCTTCTTCTAACCATAAAATAGTCTATTTGACTACTGTTGTCTCCGGATGTATATGTGACCAGCTTGTTTCTCTTTTCTGAACAGGGTGTTTCAAATGACCATGTCCATTGCTTCCCCAAATTCCAGAATTCGCTCACATTCCTAGTACCAAATTCACAAACTCCATGCACTCCTTCGTATCCCAGTGCCTCCACCCCCACATGTCCATTTGGGTCTCCCTCCTCCCCTGATCACCATCTCACTCTGCTATACCTCCAACAACTCTGATCAACTTGTCCCAAAACTCATCCTTGACCGCATCATCTAAACCTACTTGGGGTGCATACACTGATACAACAGATATGATAACTTTATTGAAATTCAACTTTAACACCAATATCCTGTCATTAATTCTATTCACACACTCCTTCCACTTCTCTGCTAATCAAACACTGACATCGCCATAACCTTTAGCATTTCCCATCCAAAACAGTTTATAGCTCGATTCCTTTCCCATAATCATTCTCGCTGAACCTTTCCTCCATCTATGTTCTTGCACACAGCATATGTCCACATTTCTCTGTGATAGGGTCTCAACCCTCCTCCCCCCCTTCCCTGTCTACCCTTCAAACTACCCATATTCCAACTAGCAATTCTCAGCATCATTTTTTTTTTTTGTTGATTAGGTGATTTTGAGCAAGGTTTACGTCTTTCTAGTTGAGGTCCAATCATGGTAGCATAAGTGTAATTAAGTGGAGGGAAGGACAGGTTACAGGCCTGTCACATGCACATAGCCATCGCCAGGAGACTGAGTCACATCCCATGAGCCATAACCTGCAGATGTATCAGTAGCCTTGGAGCACCCCGCCAGGACAAGTACAGGGACAACTATCTATGTGTGCACATGGCACTCTAACTATCCCCCCATTTTTCACCCACTGGCAGGGCAGCCTCTTACGGCACTACTCCTAGTTTCAGCCCCAAATATTGGGTGGAAGTGGCATCCTGAAAAACTACGTACCCTGTACCCTCTGACACACTCAGGTCCTAGGACCCCAGCTCCAACCATACATATTATGACTAGAGGGCGCGCTTACCCCTCCCCCTTGAGTTGCCAAATAGGTAGCTGTGGTAAATTTTCATGGGCCGTATGACTTTGCTGAGACCCACCCCAGGTATTGGCTGAGGACCTAGCCTTTGCCCAAAAAGGCTGTACCCTACAAGGCAGTAGGAGGTTTTACAATCAGAGTTTTCCTTCTCCTAGCCTTTTCCTAAAAATGGAAAATCCTACAAGGCAGCAGGAGGTGAAAAAAGAGCACCCCCATCATGTGGATAGTCTCCATGATACCGTATCACCATGCAGTATCATAGGCCTTCTCCATATCCAAAAACACTGTGGTGTAGTGCTGGTGAAAGCAGACAGAAACATTAGTGCACCTAGAATTCTGGTCATTGATTGATGGATGCACTGTGCATATTGTGCAAGGATAGGTAGATAGATCTCTCTCTCACATACCTACATCCAATCAGAGTGACACTGTCATTCCTCTCCCACCTTCACAACACAACACACTACACTCGATCCTCGATTTAACGGATTAAAAGGGGGGAAGGGTGGTCTGTTTCTTGAAAAAGTGTGTTGCTTGAAAATACTTACATATGATAAATACTGGTATACAATAAAATTCCACCACAGAAGGTAGAAAACTTTAAGAGATCGACATTTTACAATCGTCTCTCATACCTTATGGCTTCTCTCAGTCATGTATATGCGGACCAGGAATTGTAATTACGAAAGACCCAGGAGCTACTAGCAAAGGGCTAATTAACCCAAGATCGGCTTCAATATTATTTCAGTGCTAAGTAAAACTTAGGCTAGAGCAATTTGTTTTTGTTATACCATCTTTATAACTCTCCTTTAATATTTTTAGGCCATGCACTGCTGGCTATATCAACCTCACCAACTAAAGTTTTGTTATTTTGTGACACGCCAATGGCACTTTTCACTTACCAGGGTATCAGGATACTCAACAATTCGTCATTTTGAAAAATTAAAGAAAATGAGAATAGTGTGTGTTTTCCCCAGCCTATTATAAGGCTAAAATCAAGGTATTCCTACATTGGCTTGCAATATTAATAAGGAATGGCCGTATGCTATTTTTATTTTTAACACTTTTGCGCGTAAAAAAAAATGTTTATTTCATTACTTTAACCTTCGGGATAAAAAAAAAGAGGAAAGATTTAAACTTGGTCTCATTGCAATTTCCATTCGGAAATAGGCTCCCAGTGTCTGGTAAGGAATCAGCTCTGAGAGACATTCAAGCCTTTTTCCTAAGGACTTAGCTTCGCAGCATACGATTTGTCAATCGATTACTACATCATTGGTCCTAATCCTCAGTTCCTCTCGTACTCAGTGGGATTACCATTCACTAGTTATTAAACAATGTAGGATAAAACTAACCTGTCTCACATTGGTCTAGACCCAGCTCATGTTCCCTTTCTATGGGTGAACAATCCAACACTTGATGCCAAATTTACCCAGCAACGGACAGAATGTTCGTTGATGGGTATTTTGTCCATTGAGATTTTGTGGTCCATTAAATTTGAAATCTGTTAGATAGAGAGTTGATTGTATTCTTCCATTCTAATGAATCCTGCTGATGGTATTTGTATCCCGATACCCATGGTGCATATGGGCAACCCCTCACCCTACATCAATTTTTCCCCTTTACACCTGAATGTCAAAAAAATACACAGATCCCCAACCCATAGAGGATCGGCTCCAGCAAGTTTCATTCTGATCTTTATGTTGGTTTAATCATCCAGTCAGGTATTCATTATGACCAAGAGACATGGTATTACCTACCTACACCACTAAAACAGACTGTCACATACTTTCATTGCTCACCAAGCACAAACCAGATGCACAAAGAATCGCCCCATATCTGCTGAATAAGCCTGAATAAGCTTGTATATGGGCCACTGGTCCAGGTTGCCATGCACAGGCCACTGGTCCAGGTTGCCATGCACTCCAAAGTTTTATTCAGTCTAGAGGGATACTCAATGGCAGTAATAGGTGAGACTGTCACAGATCCTGTCCACTCATGCTGGTTAATCATACCGCAACCCATTGCTATAAAAATAAGGGGTGGTTGCTTCACATGTCATAAAGGGGTTGGATGAGGTAGGCAGTTTAGTGGCGTGGATGCACACTGACTATACAGAAATGGGAAATGCAATAACCTAAAAAAATTATCTTATGGCATCTGCTTGGGTTCAGAAATAAAACTTCATCAACAGACTTAAAAACATCCACATTCTCCATGACCTCAATTAAGCTAGAATGACAAAAAGAGAAATCTTATTAGACCCCGAATGACAAAAGACTCAGTAAATGCAATTGCCAAAAAGACTAAATAAACCTAGATTGACAAAAAAAGATACTAAACTCAGATTGACAAAAAAAGATACTAAACTCAGATTGACACACACACAACAAAAAGAAGACAAAATGAGCCTTGTTTTAAAGGAAATTTTGCTTCAGTGCAAACAGAACAATAGTCTTATATTGGGGGAGAGCAAGAATGAATACAATGTGGAGTCAGGTGTGAGTTGTACCTAAATTGCTGATGGCACAGCAGCCAATTTTCTCACTCACTTTGTTTCCTCAGCATCATTTAAAGTCAATATTCATTACCATTCTCACATTTTTATTACAACTGGAATTTCCTATATTTAACATGCAAATCATGTTGTGTGCATTCCACTTGGCGAAATTTCACCGTTTTTTGTTTTTGTCTAATCATATTCCAAATCTTGCTTGAAAAATGAGGAATTGATTTGATTATGGTGCCATGTTGAATCATTAATTCTATGACAAACCTGCACTGTTCAAAAGTTAATTGTGCCATTTTTGAGAGCCTAAAACATAACTTCAATATCTGCATAAATAGACTATCCTGGGCTGGGATAGACTATCTCCCACAAGTCTAGGCTACCTAAGCTAGCTAATAAAATTTGAAATATTGTTCCTTGTAATGATACTTATCTCTACCTCCAAGCTTTAATGGCTAACAAATTACAGCATTACAAAAAAGGAGACATTTTTTGGCTGTCACCCAGTATATACTGACATTTTATGTTTGTGCTGCTTGATAAAAGATAACCGTATGTGTGGGATGAAGACCACATTGGAACGTTGCCGGGACGACATGTCTATAATATGCAAGGGACCTTTCTCCAATTTTACCATGACATCCAGGAGGCATTCATGTGCTGTAATGCCATGCTGGCTGTCTTGTTTAACATCTACAAAGCTTATGACTCTACCCTCTACTCTATTGTCAATAATTTGCACTGATAGCCACCCACTAATTTTTTTTAGTCCACAATTTGCAATTCTGCTAATTGTTAATCTGCAAATTTTATGGCTTAGTTGGTATGCTATCGCAAATCCGCTAATGTTAATAATTTTTTTTAGTCCACTAATGACAGTCCCCTAACCCTTTATTGGTAGTTATAAACATAATTTCCAATAAAATTACCTTACAATTTGTTTTAAATTTTTATATATAACAACTTTTATAACAGCAAAATACAGAATCCTCATTACAATAATTAGTCATTGTTATCCTCCTCCTCCTCCTCTTTCCTCTGGCACAGCCACTTCCCCTTCAAGGTGTGCATGTTTTCATTCACTATAAACACCAGCTTCTCAAAGTTATGTCTGGAATGACCTAACGGGCCTGATGATGTCTAAGCGCTTAAACTGGCCTGGGGGCCTCATATTCCTTGAGCATGATGACGGTATCAAAAATTGTTCCAATTTAAATTGTAAATCATTGTGAAAATATAAAATTAAATCAAATATAAATACTGCAAGGAATATCTCTTTAAGACTCGGCGAGTTAATGTAAACTGCCTCTCATGCAGGCTGCACAACAAACAGTTCTAGAATATTCCTACCTATGCAGCCTGCATGCTGCACAGACTGGATGCACATCAAACAGATCTAGAATAGGGTGGCCAGATTTCTGAGGTGTCTTGCCACCCTAATCTAGAAGTTTCTCCACACTTTCAAGAATATTCTTGAATTTCCTGGAAATTTCATTATTAGCAATTTTTGAAAGTTTGCTAACTGCACATCCGCTAATTTTTCACTAACGATATTCAACCAATTTTTTGTTAGTCCACTATTAGCAGATTAGCGATTGGTGGACTTAAATTGCAGAATCGCCAACTTTAATGATTTCTTTTCCCTTTTACTAAATGTTTTCCTTCCCACTTTCATTTATCAGTTTTTGCAAGACCATTCTTTCCAATTTGTGCAGGTTCTTCTTACTCCAGCCTCATCGCAGTATGAGGGCATTATTTAGGGTTTGTCCTAAATATCCTCTTTTTCTTTATGATGAACCCAGTCCTCTTAACCTATGTCATGTCTCACAGTACATGGGACACTGACTGCCACACATTACTTAGACTCTACAATGCCTTGGTCTAGTCCAAACTCTACTTTTGCTCTGCAGTGTACAAGTCTGCCTCGCTTTCTTCTCCTTACCAGTAGACAGCCTCTGTACAGAAGGCAATGTTTCTTCCTTATTAAACACACTCCTTTGTCTCTAAAAACTTTCATCCAGTTCCACCAGAAACTTGCATCACCAGTTTTCCCTATGGTGTCACTCCACTAAAGGCCTCTGGTACCTTGCACTACAGGGGTTCCACTCTTGTCTGGTACCTTGCATTCTCTATGCCTACAATCTATCAGATTTCTTTCACACAGCCTCTTCAGCAGTCACCAGATGGGTGCTTTAGAGAAAATTAAGGGTCTCCTCCCTTGATGATGTCCCCAGTAAGAATGTGTAAAAATCTCTTGCAAAGAGGCAAGTCTGAAGCCAGCTAGGATTCTCCTATCAGGTTTCCTCAACCACACATTCACTCACTCTCAGGGCACACCCAACTTTACTGATGGCTCCTGTTCACTCCATAGTTTGCTGCCATTGTGGTGATGATGCTTGAGCCCATATTTTCCTTGTCTTCTTCCCTGGTACTCATCGTACATGGCAGAGCTGTATGGCATCCAGGAGGCCCTCCATATCTTCCTACTCACTTCTACTGAATTTTTGATGCTCGCTGATTACTGAATGAGATTTCTGCATTGTCCCACTACTCCCATCCCAATCCTCTGATCTGTTGAATGCCCTCTCACATTGCCATGTCTGGCAATGGAGCAGCAGCTGATGAAGCAGCTCAGTGGGCCTCCATACTAGCACACCCAGTTATCCTTCCATTCACTGATTTCCTTCCACCTGTGAAGGAGTTCATTAATGCACAATGGCTAGCTGCCTGGTAAATGCCACCACTCATCAAATTCACTGCCTTAAACCACACTTGTTACTGGGTCTCATCCTTCCATCGCTCCTGCCATAAAGAGGTGGTGCTGGCCTCTCTCACACCAGGCTAATTCACAGATACTTTATGTCACACAATTTACCTGCCTTCCCTAACACAGCATGTCCCATGCTCCCATTAAGTGCCCTATGTACTCCATCCCGCATCACCTTTTCCTTTCTTTTCCTACCTTAACTCAGAACACTTGCTACCCTGCATGGTTACAGTTCCTGTATATATTGATCTAAAAGTCATTTTTTGCTTCTGGCTTGAAGGAGGAGAATGATTATTGGTGCTGCATTGGACCCTGGGTGACTGAGTATCAGGATTTGCATCCTAAGGATATTGTTCATTCCCATTCTGAGAGGTGACAGTCAAAGTGTCATCAGGATTTCCTTGACACTGTCTGTTCAGTGGTATGTATCAATTCAACAGGATGAATTAGTAGTGTGCAAAATGGTATCCGTAAATCTTGTCTCTTGTATGCCTGGTCATGTCACCTTGGCATTTTAGATGTCCAAACCCCAAGGCCTAATGGACCAAGCATATCTCTTTATATATCATCTCTGTGGTTACTTTCATATATTATCTCTGCTTTTTCATCTATCCTAATTCCAACACTTTCTTTAGGAATCATAAACTTTGTAAGAAATGCTCCCATGTTATTTTCTTTATTTTTTAAATAAATATTTAGCATTTTTGCCCAGTACACTTACACTTTCTTAATTTGTTAGGGTATCTCACCTCTTTGGTGATAAAAGAACCCATCTACATCAGGGCCAAACCCCTCCTTATCTCTGCCATTGATAGGCTCTTGTGGCTTTTGTCATCCTTTATATTATGTTAGGTATTCAATCATGCACTTTTATCTTCTATCTTTCTTGGTCCATTCTTTTTAAATGCCCATCCTATCTCAAAATATTATTTGATTGGTTCATTTCATAATATTGTTTTGACTCCATTAATTTGGGTCATTTCCCCCCCCCCCCCTTCCTCCCTCCCCTTCAGGCAAAATAACAACATTGTATTTAATTTAAAAGAAATTTTATTTCCACACATTTTCACTCTTAATATTATTTTCTGACTTTTCAAGAGATTTTTGGGGGGGCCAGTTTTTATGCCCATTAATTTTGTAAATATCAATAATTGTTCAAATGAGAGGTATGGAGGGGATTTTAATGTATCAAAAATCCTGTTTTCTAGGTCAAATTTGTTCGAAATGTATCCTTCTGGGAAGAGAAGAAGCCAGCAATATACCACGGCCATCTTGCATTTATTGATTTTAAAAGGTACTTTCAGTTGTGTGTTAGTATAGAATTTTATTTAGAAAGGAATTATTCAGGAGTTTGATAACTAGAGGGCTCCACTGCAATATAGACATGGGAATCAGATCATTTTTCTTCCCATCTCTAATTGCATTTTAGTGATATTGATACTTGTCAACCTCACTTTTGTGTCAAAGACGGTTCATTATGAATTTCTGACTCCTTTCCTGCTATTTCTAATATAGGACACTTCATGCCCAGGGAATGAGATGCCTTGTTCCTTTCTGGACTCAAGATGAGTTCCTACTCTTGATACTTGGTGGTATAAAACAAATGATTACTTTGTTCAATCATTATTTAGCATTCAACAGACACTTGTCAACAGTAATAAGCTGATATATATAATCTGAGTGTCTTAAGTTATTTTGAAAGAATTTAAACCCTTAAAACACCCCCCTCCCCATAAATTTTGTATTTTCCTAATTAATTTGGCATTGCACTTTTTGTATAAAAAAAATGCTAGGGTTTTCAATATTATGAGTTTTTTCTCATTTTACTTACGACTATACCACATTTTGGTCATCCTCTATGAAGTGACTATATCACATTTTGTCACCCTCTATAAACTGACTATGGTATATTTTGCCACCCTCTATGAAGCGCAGCAGAAACCTACCTTCATATTGCTACTCTAACTCTACAACTGTATTGAGTCAATTATTCTCAAAGAATTTTTAACTTTTAAGCAGAATTTAAAACAAAATTTGTTATATTTTCTGTATTTTATCTAATATCTGATGTTTTCACAGATTTGGCGAAGTGGTAAGCCCCATTTACATAAACATCTTAAGGAAACCTCTCGATAGGTTAATCTCCTACTTTTATTTCATTCGATATGGAGATGATTTGCGACCGCATCTTATTCGAAAAAGGCGAGGGGATAAGATGGTGAGCTTCTTTTATTTAATCTCTTATTCTTTAGGTACTTGAATATCTTCTTTCCATAATAAAAATAATCTTGATATGAAAATAGATTTGAAGGCTTATATGTCTAGCAGAGGGAGCTTGATTTGAAGATTGAGATTGAGGGCTTTAATGGGTAATGGCTGGATATAAAAGTGAGAGTGGTGCTTTGATGAGGAGTAAGAGGCTAGATGCCAATGGTTGCTACCTTATACTATATAAGGGAACATTGCAAGTACCACCCATTCAAAGCCACAAGCCCCCTAATAGGTAGGTGAAAAATTAAGAATAAAGTAAAAATACTAAATATGCACTGATAAAGTTTAATTTTCCTACAGTAGGGTGAACCAGATATATACACATCTATAATAATTGAAAATCACATGACATGTGATATATAGATGTATTTAAAGGCTCAAGGAAATGGAAATTGGTAACACAACCCGGAAAAATGCTAAGGAGAATATGACATGAACCAATGAAAGCTTAAGAAGGAAAATGGGAGATGTAGAGAATGGAAAGATAGGGAAAACTATTTTAACCAGTATATGAAAATAAATAAAGAAGTTGGATTTGAACCTGTGTCATCAAGGGCTCATTGCTTATATGACCACGACGCTTATATAAGCGATGGGGTTGAGGATGGTAGCTCTGGTGAAAGACACTGTTGAAAGATTCTCTGTACGGAAATTTTGAAGGAATCAGAAAACTGGGATTATTTTTATCACTATTTAATATTCTTATTTATTTTTATTATTATTTAGTATAATTTTTATATTATTAGTATTTATTATAAGTAATTATTATTATTATGGCTCTCCACTCAACCTTTTCTCCCCGCATTTTGAACTAAAAGGAGTATTTCCACCTCTACAGAGTTCAGTGCAGGAGCCATGGGGCCTTGGTGTCCTGCATGTTATTCTGGGTATAATAATAATAGGTGATCACCCAACCTACTCGTTAGTGGACCCAACTATCTCTAATTCTCTTTATTGCATACCCTCTTACCCCTTTCCACAATTGCTCTCTTATCCACAGATATTCTGGCTGCCTGGCACATTTTTGTCCTTTATGAGCCTTAGTCGAGTGCCAGTGTATACCGTGAGGTCTCTACCTGCTGCAAGGGTTGAAAGCCCACTGGCTAGCTCACCTTCCTCCAGTGCACATATATGGTGGCTATCGCAGCACCATCCTTTATGGTGAAAGTTCCAGGACAATTTTGCTTAAATGGCAGCCCAGGTTAGCAAAACCTATCAATGCCAGGCCAGGATCAATTGTGTGTAAATGATCTTATTCTGGAATTTCTGATCCTATGGAGACTTTTCACTTAACCTCCCCACTCATAGGGAGGTCATAGTATCTATTTCCATGAAGCGGTCAAAGTTGAATGTTATGAGAAAACTGGAAGGGGCCTCAAGATCCTTCCCTACTCTCTTCACCACATTCGGCCATGACTGGCTACTAGATTCAATGAGTGCCAGTTGGTATCACTACCATGTGAAGGCATTAATGCCACTGCCACAGAAGTCTGGCAAAGTGTGTCAATTGCGGAGAGCCGCACCCCGCTTCTTCGAAGCAATGTGGTGCGTATCTCCTTGAGAAGGAAATCCTGGCTATTCAGGCTCAGGATCATCTTTCATTTCACAAGGACTTGATCCTGGCACTGCCTGAGACTCATGCCTCAATTTTGAAAAAGGCACCCTCTGCTGGGCCTATGAGCACAATGGGTTCCATGCTACTTTGGAACCCTTCAGCTGGTTCTATTCAATCTGTGTGCTCCCCTGGTAGACCTGGTGGCACACAGAGCGAACAGGGTGTCTAGTACCTGGGAAAACCTTGGGAATAGTGTAATTTGTTTTTTAAAAAACTTGGGAAAATGCTGAGACAATTATTGGTCTCAGCATTTTCCAGGTTTAAAAATCAACCTTAATTATTAAGGTTGATGTTTTCAAACCATATCCTTGAAGCCAATCTGCTTTCAAATCTTATTTCTTACAATGGGTATCCCCTATTTCATAATCCCTTAGTGGGGAATTGTGATCTTCTTAAAAGGGATCACTATTCCAAGGCTGTGGCAATCCCTAGGTCCCTAGCCTCTGGTCACAAGCAGGTCCTTTCTTTATATCTATGACTTTTCTGTCCAACCTTTATAATTTCTTTTTCCATTGCTGCACATCGTCTAGGTCCATAATCTAAACACGGAACATTAAACAGCTTACCTAGTATACTTGGCCTTTATTTTTCACAGTTTCGAAATCATATATTAAATGATAAACAGCACTCACAGTTTCATTTTATTTAAAAAAAATGTCTGTCATGACTAGGTGATATTTAAGTAAATTTATAGGAGAGTGGACTTAATACTTTATTTTCAACTGGTTTTGAGCTTTTACCTTAGCAGATGTATCCAGGCATGTGCTTTTGCTAAGCTGACCTACTTAAGTTAGGATGTGGCAAAGTTAGCAGCCCACCCATCCATGGCAGCTGCAGTTTTAACGGCTGGATGCCCTTCCGCATTGACCATTGATCTATAACTCTTTAAAATAATATTTCTTTTGCGTCCAGATAGACGAGACTGGCACTTTACCACTTGAGCTATAGAAACTTGATACACACATGTAACACTGATCAGATTGTAATGTAGTACTTTACACATTTTAAGTACTAACTATGATCTGGGCTTCTATAATTGAATTTACTTTTTTTTCAGCAAGTTTTGGGCTGATCCCTCCAGCTAGAGGGATACCCAACACCTTAATTATTGAATTTACTAAATATTTATTATAATCATGCTTTTAAAAGTTAAGAAAGAAATAAATTAGTTTTATTACTATACTTTAAAGGCGAGCAAATTCACTTCTGACATAATTTTGGTTTAGAGAGGGGAGATTTGTTATTTATATGTGTAGTGTAATGTTTACAGTTTGCTTATATATATATATATATATATATATATATATATATATATATATATATATATATATATATATATATATATATATATATATATATATATATTTTTATATATGAATCCATTAAACCACATTGAAAGAGAAAACAGAATAATTTTTCTTGCAGTAATATTTTTATTACCTTTTTTCGAAAAAATCCGTGCAGGGAAGTGATTCGAACCAGGCACACTGAGGCAGCGAGCACCGCTTTGATCACAGTTAAAAGTATGCTGTTAGTACACTACGCTACGCAGAGAACCAAAAAATTCTCTGAATAAAATAGCCTTTAAGGAACACTTTCGCCAGCTTGACCGGAGACTGAAAGAAATAGAAAATTAATTGGGAATTCAAAGAATAAATGAGGAATAGGTAAACGCGTGGCAGATATACAAATGTATATATCTCTCAAAGTAGCACAAGAAAATGATGAAAATGAATCCATTAAACCACATTGAAAGAGAAAACGGAATAATTTTTCCTTGCAGTAATATTTTTATTACCTTTTTTCGAAGTGAAAAAAGGTAATAAAAATATTAGTGCAGGAAAAATTATTCCGTTTTCTCTTTCAATGTGGTTTAATGGATTCATTTTCATCATTCTCTCGTGCTACTTTGAGAGATACTAATTAGAGTCTAAAATTTTCAGATTTATTTCATTTTTTCCCTATAATTAATAAAAACATAATACCAAATAAAACCAACTAGAGCAGTGTATTTATATCAGACTGGCTTACCAATCCTGAATGGAAATCATGGTTAGCCAAAGTGGAAAATGATAGGCGCTTAGCTTACTGCACTGTATGCAGAAAGAAATTCAACTTAAATTCAATGGGAAGAACAGCTATAAGGAGTCACTCAAAAGGAACCAAGCATATTCATGCTGTAAATGCTCATCGTATATCAAGCATGAGCTTACTTTGTAAAATCATCTAATACCATTTCTGTAAATGATCCTCCATCTCAAAATATGCCACAGATGACTGTTCCTTCTACATACTCTTAAAGTGAAATAACTGCATCAAGTTGTTCTTATAATTCTAGTAGTACAAGTCAAATGGAAGGTCATCAACCATCAACAGTTAGTCAGTTTTCTGGCTATTTTACCACTCTGAAAGATGGTGTTACAAGAGCTGAAGCATATTGGGCATTATATGTTGCACAAAATTCCCTTTCTTTTAGAACAGGAAGTGAAGCTGTAGATGTGATGAAGCAAATGTTGAGGATGTAGAAAGACCATCTTGGTAAAGATAAATTTGGATACTTAATTACATTTGGACTCACCCCCATCCCCCCCTCCCACTTTAAAAAATGATGTTTTGAAATCAGATTATGTAGCCATTGCTTTTGATGAATCATTAAATAAAATTTCTCAGAGTAAGCGAATGGATAATGTCATGGTTAGATTTTATTTAAATAACCAAATCATAACAAGGTATTGTGGATCAGCTTTTCTGGGTCATTCCACTGTAGATGATTATTTCAATGCATTTAATAAAATAATAAAACCAATAGCTCCCCCCCCCCCAAAAAAAAAGAAGTTAAAATTTCAATGGATGGTCTGGCATTTAACTGGAAATTTTTAAGATTATATAAACATCAAGCTTCAGTTATTGATGAACCAATCTTCATTGATAGTGGGTCATGTGGTCTCCAGTCCTTCATGGAGCCTTCAAAGAAGGGGAGCGAAAGGTTGGATGGAGTATCATCACTTTCTTAAGAAACATATACAATCATTTTAAAGATGTTACATCAAGGAGAGCTGACTACATAACTTTTTCTGGTAGTTCATTATTTCCTTCAAAATATTCCGCTGTAAGATGGATAGAAAAGGTGACTGTAACAGATAGAGCAATAAAAATATTACCCCACTTGAAAAAATATGTTTATAAGGTTAAAGAAGAAAAAAAAATCCTAAATGTAAGAGCTATTCTGCTATGGCCAGAAGTTTAAAAGACATTCTATTACCAGCAAAATTACAATTCTTTCATTCTATTGCAAGTGAAATAAAACCATTTTTACAACACTTTTGATGTGACAATCCTTTAACCCCATTCCTGTATGACAGTTTGTATATGTTGACATATAATTTGATGTTATAATTCATCATTAAATTCCATGATGAACTTAGAATTCCAGCTACCAAAATTGACTTAGTTGTATTTGCTCTAATAGAAATTTGTTCAGTAACCTCAAAAGAACATGTTGACAATAAAAAAATAGTAAAAGTTTTCAGTAAGGTCACCATTAAAATACCCATTTGTCAAGCATATGAGGTGCCTTTTTCCCCCAAAAGTAAATCTAATGAATTTCATGACGATTTGGTGAATGGTGCTCTTGAAACTTTAGCAGAAAAAAAGATGGCTAACAGGAACTGAGTGTGAAAATGCCATTAGGTCATATAAACAAATTCTCACAAACAATGCCTGTGAACTTATACTAAAAACTTTTAACAGCCAAAATGATTGTTTAGATGAGTTGTGGGAAGAAATGTTCATAATAATGGGAGATGGTCATTCTGAACTAAAAACATTTGTTAAATTACTTTAACCTGGTTTTATAGAAATGCTTCGGTTGAATGATCCTTTTCCATAAATAAGAACTGTTAAGTAGATAATTTAAAAAACAAAACTCCGGAAGGACATATGCTCATATATGATCATATTCTCATGCAGAGGAATTGAAAAAGCTTTAATTGACAAGAAACTTCTTTTGAGCGTGCAAAATGTACATTCCCAATGGAAATCCACATATGAAGAAGAAAAAAGGAAACTGAGTCTTTAAAAACAAGGAAGAGGATAAGAGAAGAAATATCTCTGCTTGAGGAAAGAAAATCGAAGGTGTTGTTTACTACAGCATCTAAAGTTTCTGAATTCCTGGACAAACAACTAAGTGATCTAAAGAAACGGCTATAGATTTTATCTATTCAGCATCCATGTTTAATGTAGTTTCCTATTTCTGTCCTATTTTTATGCCTTCATATTTTTATTTTTGTTAACTTTTGTATTTGTAAAATTTTTGTAATTTTTAAAATAAATATATGAAACTGAAACCTGAAAAGAAAACATATGCAGGGGTATATCACTTAGGTATATTTTAAAGTCTTTAAAAAAAAAATCTTAATGCTATACTGGTTATGAGAGGATCCTGGTGGGTTTTCTTTTCATGTTCCCTTTATAATTGTTTCAATTTTAATTTCCAAATTTTACTTACTTGCAAAGATATCTTTGAATTTGTTTTCTTTTCTTGTATTAGTTAATGTAATGTGTTGGATATTCTTTTTATTTTAAAATAGGTTAAATACATCTGTTGAAGAACCTTAAAAATATGTAATTTAACTCTGGAAAACCTTGAGAATTTCCTAATTTAAAATTAGTAGACACCCTGGGCTAACACCCAGCCTCAGCTAAAACCAGGGCTTCCCCAGCATGACCATTTCTCTTAAGGTGAAATGGCCGCAAGCCTCCACAGAGTTGTTAGGCTCACAGGAGGCAACAGACTCCTGAAGGTGGCCATGACCTCCATTCAGGGCTCGTCTGAGAGCCCACCTCGGTGGTGCTTGGCGCGGGCGTGATGGCTTGCATTTCAGGAAATGACTGAATTCTCTTATCTCAGTCGAGGAGTTTAGGTCGGTAGATGAGACCATTGAGTTCTTCTCCAGCAACCTCATCGCCGTGGGCCTGACTACTATTCCTAGGACGTCTGACCGTTTTGCACGCCGACCACTCCCATGGTGGTCGACCGAGTGTGAGACGGCCCTCAAACAGAAGCGTTATGCCTACATGCGCTATAAGCGCCGCCCGAACGATTTCACAGTTGCTGAATTTCGATGGGCTAGGGCTAGGTTCCGGTATATTTCGAAGCACGCCCGCCGCTCTTCTTGGCGGGCATACGTGTCTTCACTTAACAGGAAGACCCCTCTAGCAGAGGTGTGGAACGAGTCAAAAGGATTCGGGGCAAGGTCTCGCAGGAGTTCCCTCCCGTTCTCCAGGAGAATGGGACCGCAATCTCTGACCCCGCGTCAATGCACGTCGTGATGTCGCAGAAGGTTGCCGGCTGGACTTTACCTCGAGAGGCGGAGAACCCTTCAATGACAGGTTTACTGTGAGTGAGTTGCATTCCGCTCTTGCTTCGTGCGCGGACACCGCCCATGGTCCGGAGGATGTCCCGTGCGCCATGCTTCAACACCTGGGTGAGCGAGGCATGTCTGTTAGATTTGTTCAACAGGATCTGGGTGGAGGGTCTCCTCTCAGATTCCTGACGAATCGCTACTGTGCTCGCCTTTCACAAACCGGAGAGAGATCACTTAACTCCGGCTGGTTTCCGCCCAATCTCTCTAACCTCTTGCGTGCGCAAGTTGATGAAGAAATTGGTAAATGTTAGATTAGCCTTTTTTCTGGACAGAGGAGGCCATCTGACTTCTGCACAGTGCGGCTTCCGCAAGGTTCACTTCATTTTGGATGCTCTGCTCCGACAGGAAAATGCTATCTGCGAGGCTTTCCTTCGTAGACAGCACTACGCCACGGTGTTTTTCGATCTGGAGAAGGCCTATGATACCACATGGCGATACGGTATCATGGAGACTTTCCACACGATGGGGACGAGGTGACGCCTCCAAATGTTTATATCTGAATTTTTGCGAGATCGTCGATTCCGGGTACGGGTGGGGGGAGCCCTCTCCGGTCCAATGGAGCAGGAAGAGGGTCTCCCGCAGGGAAGTGTCCGCAGTGTCACACTCTTTGCCCTGAGCATTAACGGCATCACCTCGGTGCTGCCGGAAGATGTTCTCGCTACGCTCTACGTGGACGACCTTTCGATCTCCTTTGGCTCGGCCCAGATGCCAACTCTGGAGCGTCGACTCCAACAGGCATTGAACCGCGTCTCTCGCTATGCCGAAGCGCACAGGTTTCGGTTTTCCTTTTCCAAGACTAAGGTGGTGCACTTCTGTCGCCATCCACGGCTCCACCCAGACACAGACTTGTTTCTTAATGGGGTACGCCTGGAAATGGTTGAATCGCACCGTTTCCTTGGTCTTGTATTTGACTGACGCCTCACCTGGGAGGCTCATATTCGCATCTTTAGGGTCTTTTGTATCCGCGCCATGGATATTCTCCGTTCCGTGACGTTCAGCGCTTGGGTCGCTGAGAGGGCTACTGCCTTACTTTTTTATCGATCCTTTGTTCGGTCGAAGCTCGACTACGGATGCGAGTTTTATGCATCTGCAGCCGAGCCCTTATTGCGGAAGGTGGATTCGATCCACCACACTGGCCTTCGCCTGGCCACCGGTTCCTTCCGCACTTCCCCCATTGAGAGCCTGTTGGTCGATGCTGGGGAGAGTCCACTCGCTCTGCGCCGCGTGCAGTGCATCACTCGCCTGTACGCGCGAGCCCGGTGCCTCCCTCAGTCGTCAACAGCTCTCACTGCATCTGCAGCTGATTTTGATGGTGCCTATGCCGCCGAGAGACGCCAGTCATACCCTAAGCCCTTTGGGTTTAGGGCCAGGAAACTCCTTCGAGAGCTAGGTATAGCTCTAGGGCTGGTGGCGCCCCTGGTTCTGCCCAGGACGCCGACCTAGAGGGTACCACATTTGGCTATTCCGTTCGACCTTTTTGGAGCACACTCGTGTCACTCTGGAACCGTGCCAGTGTATACGGATGGCTCCAAGCCCCAAGAGGGGGTCGGCTTCCACGCCGTATCCCCTCTGTTTGAACTCAGCAGGGCTCTGCCATGCGCTGCGTCTGTCTTCACGGCCGAGCTGGTGGCAATGCGCCACTTGGTACGGGAGATCACGCGACGTGCCCGGATCGGAGACCGGATTATGATATATAGCGACTCACAAAGCGCCCTGAGTGCTCTCGGGGCATTGGAATCTCCGCACTCCCTGGTTCGCGATATCCGTGACTCCACGGTTTTGGCGAGCCGGGTGGATGTCTAGATAATCTTCCGCTGGGTTCCTGGAGATGTAGGAATTGCGGTGAATGAGCGCGCCGATGAGAGCGCTAAACAGTCCGCGAGTACTCTGCGACTGGACCAGCTTTAGCTCTTCCTCACACCGCCTACATGGCAGGAATCCGGGAAGCTCTTCGGGTTGCTTGGCATAGAAGATTGGAGACTGTCAAAAAGAATCCTTGAGGACTGGGTTATTAAACCACCATTTGGCTCTTCCGCAAACCAAACGAACTACATGGCTTCCTCCATTTTATTTGATTCTCTTTGGTTGTTGGTCACATGTTCATGCACCAGGCAAGGCGCCTCCCCGTCCCCTCCGATGCTGGAGCGTGCTTCCTTCTTGTTTTTGTTTTTCTTTGGTTTAGTTTTTTTGGGGGAAATTTTAAAGTGGCCTAGTCCTAGGCAGTGGCACCAATTCAGCCGAAGCTAGGGTGTGGCATCATCATCAGCCCCCCCCCCCCTAATTATTTATGTAATTATTTAAATTGTTTTAATTGCCTTCATTTAATATCAGCGTTTGCATAAATAACACATTTTGTTTTGAAGTGTTTAAGACACCTTGAGCTTTTTCAAATGCAGTCTCACTCACCATCACGCCACTTTGAACACTATTAGGCTTCTGGCCTTTGGCAGATTATAAAAGGCAGCAGAGAAAGTGATGAGGTAAGGGAAAATGAAAATGTGACTTGGGCACTAATGATGTTCCGAACATCATTAGTGCCCATCATATTTTAGATGGAGACATCATAGATGGACAGAGAAATTTCATACATTTATTTTAGAAAGGTACATTTTACATTTTCCCTTGGGACCTAGGCTAAGGCAGTTGACACACCTAATTGATGTCACTCCTAGGCTTAAATTTTATTTGCGGCAACTTAGGTCTTTTGTGGCTGTCACCAGGTGGCTGCTGAAGAAAAAAAATTTGGGTGGTGCTTTTAACCAAGTTCTGAAAACCCACTTCTTCTCTCAGGATTTTCATAGTCGATTGATGAGCACCCTCTGAAGGCTTCAAAGTCATGAAGGATGCCTTATAAAACCTCTATTATTATTAATATATATAACTTAACAGACATGAATTATCAGCCTAAAAATTGATTAGCTTTGTCTTTTCTGATGCCATGAGACAAGAGGACAGAATAGTTATAGATATGATGGCAGCCACTTCTAAGATGTTTTATAATTAAGCAGTCAAATTAAACTTAAATTTTGGGTTCTTTAATAATATGTGAATAATTTTTACCAATGTTGAAGGTTGCCAAATCAAAATACAAAAAAAAATAACATCATCTCTCTCTCTCTCTCTCTTATTGATTTAATTAAATTTGGAGGAAAATATATTTATGTTACGGATGAGAAGAGAGCTTGTGTGTGGTGAGTAGCGAAATGTCTCGGATTGTAGTAGTAGCAAAGCACACATTGGCTTTAGATATTTCTCCATTATAATTATTATGGCTTTATAGAAGGCTGACCATGTTTTATTAATTCAAACTCCAGATTTAACCTTCCAATAGGAAAAGAAACATTTAAGCTATTTCATCTGCAAAACAGAAACTTATAGGCTCTTATGCAACCTTAAACTCATTAAGTGTTATACTCACACCCTTTACATTTCATCCCTTTTCAACACCCACCATGAGCTCCTTCCACACCAGAAAAGGAGAGAAAGAATGTAAGATTCCCATTAATGTCTTTATTTGTTGAATTGAAACTACAAACTGTATTTTGCTCAAGTCAATTTTAATGGACACATATAATCAAAGCCTTCATCAACAAATTTCTATAAATTAGAGGGCTTAAATATTAAATCTTTTTTGTCCGTTTATTGGCATTTTATAATTTTCCTAGACAAGGAAATGCAAAATTTCAATGTCAAAAGTTATTTTTAATTTTAGCTTTTTTTATTAATATAGGAATTTTTAATTGTTTACTTTTCCAGACCTTGGATGAATGCGTTGAGTTGCAGCATAATGACTGTTCTTTCCAGCATATATGGGTACAAGTCCCCTTTTTTTGTGGCCATTTTTCTGAATGTTGGTAAGTTGGTTTAGTCTTGGGTTAATAGAACAATGTAGATAAATGAAATTGAATATTCAGGTCTGTACCTTCAGTACAAAGGATAACTGAGAGATGAGATAGTTGGGCCTGTTTGTGTGCAAATCACCAAAATTGCCATATTTTACAAAAATTGTCTCACCATCATCCTCACCAGGCTCACAAACACATATACTGGGGCTCCATACTTTCCCTTATCCCCTTTAACCTCTTCCTCCATAATACTCACCATTGGAAATTTTACTCTATATCTATTACAAGCTTTGAAAAAATTTGAGCTTTATTATTTGTGTTTGAGGAAAAGAACCAAAGAAAATGGCAGTCTATCCACTCTGCCCTGCACATGCACCTGCACAGTCACATTTAGTCTGTTTCTAACACTGCGCAGCTGATACCATGATTATATTCTTACTCTCCCCATTCCCATAGGGAGTTTTTTTTTCTTTGAACACATTCTAGTGATGACCCCTATTTAATAGGATATAAGATGCAAATTTTGATTTTCCATTTGTCTGGTGCTGTACTTGTGGTGTGGTAGTACATTTAAGTGGTCTTCAAATTATTCTTGGGAGGCTAAGGTCCTTAAGTGATGTCCATATTTTTTTCAGGGTGCCAGGATCCGAGTGGGCTCTGGAGCAAGCGAAACACAATCTCGCCACTCACTACTTCCTCGTAGGAGTGACAGAGGAAATGGAGGAGTTTGTGGCACTCATGGAGTATTCATTACCACGGTTCTTCAAAGGTGCTCTGAAGCTTTATAATGAAGGTGGGTAGTCAGAAATATTTGGGCAGTACCAAAGTGCATACCTCCAGATGATAAGGCTTCAAATGATAGTGTCTGGAAATGTAAGCCTTATCCATCAAGGTGGTTTTTGTTCACACTTTTGAGCGTTTCCTTTGTATAATGGTTTTTGTGGAGGCTTACAATGTCCGCTACTTAATTAACTCTGCTGAGCAGATGGGGTTCTCCCAGATGTCGCACCCTGCAGGGGGGTTACCCTGGGTAGCCTGTCACCCTTGGTAACTTAATAGCTGCACGTCCTCCTGGTTTGAGTGCAAATTCGGGAAGCCCTGTCACGGGGTTGACAGGAATTAGACATGGAAAGTTGTTGGTAGGCTTCCCCATCGCTGCCTTTTCTTTTTTTCTTCTCTCTAATCTATGACTATTCCATCAAACTTTGTCTATCTGCACTTAGTACCGGGAGGGCTGACCACCTCCCTGCTGCTATTCCTGGGTGCATAAGGCTCTACTCCTTGTGGCGAGTGTTGTGCTTTACTGCTTTGTTGGCTGACTGCCAGGCCAACTATGTCTCTTGTCCCCTCTATGGGTTTGCTACAACAGATATTCCGATCCTGGTTGTCCTGTCGAGGATAATTCTGTCCTACTAAGGATATCTTCTCTGGCTGTTCATTTGGGAGCTGTGATCTTTGGGAATTGACCGGCCACTGATTATCTTTCAGTTGGTGTGCGTCGCTGTCCTTGGTTGCGAACTATATCATTAACGCAAAAAGTCTGAAAACCTGAAACAGGATAGATTGAACGACTGAACGCGGGATATAGACTACTAACCCACTTCTTTTTTCTTTACTGATCAGAAGTATAGGAAATTATTGATGTTTGGTAGGCTTTCAAAATTTTCAACAGATCTTCGTCAACATTTCGAACTACTGTATGTCCCTTTCTCTGAATTCTCGACCGACCTTGGTGTTGGTGGTGGACGAGGAGCTAAATGACAGCACCACTCTGACAAGGGGAGGGGCTCCCCTCCTACCTCATGAATGCGGCAAAGGGGTTTCCTCCTTTGCCATCTTCGGAGCCGTCCATAGGCAGCTCCATCTCTGTGACGGAGGTGGCCTCATTGGTTTCTCAGGGGGCCCTTCTAAGACTCTTCCAGCAGAGAGACCGCTTCTCCCTCCATTTTTACAAGTTCGGGGGTTTCCCCTCTTACCCACTTTTTGAGAATCGCAAAGGAATATGGTAAGACAGAAGAGGGCGCGGTGGCCGCTCCACGCCCCTCCCGCTGGGGGTCAAGTGATCCATCTTAACCCCTTTAGAGAGGTAAGAGGCGGCATCGCCCCATGGGCCTAGCCCACGCACGTCGTAGACCCAAGGTATGTTACGTTGATGGGAGCTAGCATGCCCGCTATCCATAGCTTCCCAATGCAGGTCGGCATGCCGGCCCCAGTGGTTCGTTACGTGCCATAGGCTCTATGAGTCCCCAGTCGGAATACCCGACACCTTGGTGGTGGTGGTGTGGGGGGGGGTAACTAGTTGGAGGTCCCTCCTAAGCTGGAATTGATCCCGGAGGTGCCCCCAATCCCAGATGGCTCGGTGCTAAACATTGAAACGAAGTCCGCCCCTGGGCAAGATCCTCCTCACCCGGCACGGGCCTCCTTCCCCCGCCCTCTGTCCCTTTGACAGCCAAGATCTGCATCTCGGTTAAAGATATGGACATGTGTGAATTGCTTGGACTGTGGGCGCCGAAAAGTCCGCGAGGACTTGACGATCAGACCAGCGTTTCGCTCTTCCTCACAACGACTAGGCAAGAATCGGGATAAGCATCCGGGCTGATTGGCAAAGAAGATGGGAGACGGCCGAGGGTAACTTAAAGATGTGTGCCATTGCGCCACAATGTCCCCATGGACTTACCCCCCCCCCAATGCCGTGATGGCTTCATGTCGCTTTCTGTCGTCGTGGAATTGGACACACGGCCATTTGATGGAGCGCTCCCCTCTCCTTACTACGTTGCCCCCCAGACTGTTCGGCCTAGTCTGGGTGATCTTCGCGCACGTTACCTCTTTTGGCATCGGGATGAGCGGGGTCGCTCCTGCTTGTCCCTTGTACTTGGAATGGGTCCGTGTACAAACTTGCTTAGTCGGACTTATTGGAGCAGTTGGCCTTCCTCTGATGTTTTTGATTCTATGTTGTCTTTTTTATTAAAGTTGCCTAAAGATGGGGTTGATCATGATTTCGGCGGCTATGCCTTTGCTGGTGACCGCCAGAAGGTGCCTTTATTTTTTTAAAGCACTCTTGTGTCGCACCCACCCCATTCTCATCCCTAAATACCACCTTACTCCTTTGTGCTTTCACTTTTAGACTCCTCACACACATCCTTTCAAGAGCCCAATCGATCCTTCCAAATCCCTCTCATTCTGTCACTTGCACTTTCAGTTTTTTCCTGTAAGGTTATTCCTTCTACTCGATACCCTACCATGTTGGGGTGCTTGGCCCACGAAGCCGCTTTCTGAGTTGCCCCGTTACCCACAGCTCCATCATGTCCATTTCCCTTCCATTCAAGATCTTCCACACGTGAAGATCCTTAACTCACCATGGCTTGTTGCCTGGCAAACTCCTTCCACCAAACTCAACTGCGTTCATCCCCTCGACTACCGGGCCTCATCCTTCCACCGCTCCTGCCATAAAGCTGTTTTGTTGACCTGCCTCCGCCTGGTTCATACCATACTAACCCACGGACACCTTAGGCCCGTGATCCCTCCTCCCACCTCCACATCTGTAACCCCTTTCGTATCAGACCGTGTCCCACCTACTTACTCACCCTGCGCCTTCTCTACTCTATTACCCATCTCCGCGCTTCCTTCTTTTCTTAACATTGTACCCTCACTCTGAACATTTAACTCTGATCCTGAGTGAAGCCCCCCCCTCCCTCACCCACCCACACCGATTCTCCACAAATAACCTTTTCTCCTTCCTCACTTCCAACCATCTTCATCTAATATAATTTATTTACCTTAATCATAGTCAGTTTTGCTGAGAAGAATGCATTTGCGTCAATAAATGGTCAACCCCCATCCCATTAAAAAAAACCCTCTTACTTTCTACCATCCTGATTTACACTTGATTGCACTCCCCACACAAACTGCAATCCCCGTTTTAATGACATTGATTACCACCTCTCTTTTTCACATCGCATATATCCCCCACATTCCATACACCCACTTGATTTATACATTAAGGCGGATTAATCGGCCTTACAGGGCGGTCGGCGATAGGCATATATGTCGAGGGACGAAGGCGTCTGACCAAAAAGTCTCTAAAGGTACAAACGACTGTACGCCAGGCAGCCACTATCGGCGCTGCGCTCGGGTATATTATTTGGTTGGCTCTTTAAAAGGGAATACGTTTGCCGGGTTCTTCTCAAGGGTTATTCGAAAGATAAACACTTCTACAAAAATAAACTTTAATACCAATAATAAGAACAAGGGCACAGATAAATATGGAAATCTAAATAATAATCAGTATGACAAAAGAATATTATGACAGGCAAACATTAAGGAAACTAGGTCCAGGAAAATATCTGATCCAATAAGTTGGATTGAATGAGAGATTTAGCAAGTCTATTGGCGTTACACCAAATGGGGAATTCCTTTTAGGACTGGGAACGAAGAGGTGGGACTTACGAGGAAAGGACTACTGGTTACCTCTGGAGGATTAACTGGGGATGTGGAAGACCAATGGCCAGATCTTCGTCGATGGGGTCTCGATGCGAAGGCGTCCAGAGAGACTCCGAAGGGGGTTGATATTACCTCGGCTCCAGGGAGAAGTAATCACGGAATCGAGATTCGTCTGCGGACGGCAGGAAGTCTCAACCATTGTAGTGAAAGGAGAGAGAAACCCAAGACAATCTTCGGGGGTATAAACGGGTTTCCGTAATCTTCCTCTGATCAGGGCGGATTACACGGAGATGGATCTGATAACGAAATCACAAGGGCGAGTGGACCACTTCACGGGAGACGGATACTAGGGTCTGGACGGCAAGAAGCTCGGGTTCTCTCTATGTGCTGAGGATTTGCAGACATCACTTTAAATAGGAGCCATAGCCATGTTCGACAGAGGGCTTCGCGCACGAGGGCCTCCCAAAGGGATATCGGACGCAGCTTAAGCAAACATGGAACTTGATAATTTGGGGCATCGACGAGGCGAACGGGAAATA
The DNA here is from genome assembly GCA_963969495.1 of Ceratothoa steindachneri. Lineage (NCBI taxonomy): Eukaryota > Metazoa > Arthropoda > Malacostraca > Isopoda > Cymothoidae > Ceratothoa > Ceratothoa steindachneri. Next base: position 74,298,370 of record OZ018335.1, read on the forward strand.
AGAGAGATTCCCTTCTACCCCAAGAAGGAAAGGATGGACACGGCTGCCAACTGGGAGCGGGACAGTGTTATCAAACTGGGGAAAAGACGGTGATAAAGCACCCCAAATTAAACAAGGCTTCGCTAGTCCGTCTCGACCAGAGAAATTCTGTGATAACTGCTTAGTGAGTTTCATGCTCTCACACTGCCCATTATTGTCATTGTGGGTCTCACTATTAGGACAGTGGCTTTCCAGGCCAGCGGCCCTTTATCCAGATTTACTCGCCTTTTACGACACGCTAGAGGAGGATATGGGTATCCCTCTTGCCCCACATGCATACAAAAGTTTGCAGAATTGCAGCCCAGGAAGGGGCGCGGCGATTTGCCTTCCTGGCTAACGGGACTCAGCGCCAGGTCCGGCCCCAGCTTAGCCTCTTCTCCTTTCAGACAGCCTGTGTTTCCCCCCTCACTCCTCACTTTCCATACAACCTCGCCCACAACTTTCTCTAGTTGGCCTCTATTTTCACAGGGTAGATGCTGACCTTCTTTTCAGCCAACTATCCCGGATCGGGGCTGAGGGGGTGGAGGACAATGTTCCCTAACCCCTGAGCTCCAGTTTGGGATGGTGGGTTTTTAACAACCTGCTTCATCCCCACCCATACCTTCCTCACATCCCTTTTCCTTCTCACTTCATTATCCATTTTTTTTACGGGTCTCCAAGGGAGTACAAGGAGGGGAGGGATCTCCACGGGCCGGTGCCCCTGCGACCGCCAGGACCTTCTCTATCTCGGAGAAAGACCTTACTGAGGCCGGTCCATCCGGCCTGGGGGCTCGTGCCCGCGGAGGGGAGAAGCGGATTCATTCCCCGCCCTCCTCTCCTAAAAAAAAAAACAAGAAAAAGACTAGGGGCTCCTATCTATCCGCGGGGGCTGTGGGGGCGGATGGGTCTGCTGCCACTTGGGTAAGCGACCAAGCCAAGATCGGCACATCCGGCCCCTCTTCCGTCTTAGTAAGGGTGCGGAGCCCCTGACTAAGACCAAAACTACTAGTGCGCAGAGCGGAGCCTCGATTACATCGTCTCTCATTTTGCGAGGCTAAGGACTTGGCGCTAGCGCGCCCAACGCTGCCCGGGACGTCTTATGCCTCAATGTTGAAAAATACTCCCTCGGCTACTGGCCTCTTCAAGCCTACGAGTACGGTCGTTTCCGCGCCCATTCGGAAGCCTTCTGCGGGTTCTACCCACCCCGGGCGGCACAAAGGGTCCACACCCAGTCACGGCTAAAAACAGGGCCCGCCCCTCCTCCCAGCGTGACCGTTTCCTGTAAGGCGAAACGGCCACGTGTCCCCACCGAGTCGTTAGACTCACAGGAGGCAACACCCCTGAAGTTGGTCACCAGGCCATCTTCCAGGGTTCCTAAAGCTGACCCCCGAAAGGAGGGCAGCAACAGAGGAGCTTCGGCTGTGTGGCTCCTCCGAGCTAGGCCTGGAGGGCATATTCCTTAAATGGAATTGCCGCGGACTCCGGGCCAACTGAGAGTTGCTGCGGAGGCTTGTCTCGTCCCGTTCCCCGTTAGCTATTTTTAGTGTATACGGATGGCTCCAAGTCCGAAGAGGGGGTCGGCTTCCACGCCGTATCCCGTCTCTTTGAAGTCAGCGGGGCTCTGCCAGGCGTTGCCTCTGTCTTCACTGCCGAGCTGGTGGCAATACACCACTGTACGGGAGATTACGCGACGTGCCTGGTTCGGAGACCGGATTGTGATCTATAGCGCCTCACAATGCGCACTAGTGCTCTCGGGGCATTGGAATCTCTGCATCCCCTGGTTCGCGTTATCCGTGACTCCTCGGTTTTGGCAAGCCGGGCGGATGTCGAGATTATCTTCTGCTGGGTTCCTGGACATGTAGGAATTGCGGGGAATGAGCGCGACAAAGAGTCCGCGAGGACTCTGCAACCGGACCAGCGTTTCGCTCTTCCTCACACCGACTACATGGCAGGATTAAGGGCAGCTCTTTTGGCTGCTTGGCAAAGAAGATGGGAGACGGTCGAAGGGAACTTAAACTTAGCTCGGCGACTGTTCCCATGGGCCTACCCCCTCAATGCGGCAAAGGCTTCAGGCTGCTTTCTGTCGTCTCCGAATTTTACACACTCGCGGGACGCTCTGCCATTTGATGGAGCGCTCGCCAGCGCCCTTCTGTGAAGACTGTGTTGTCCCCCAGACTATTCGGCACATTCTTGTTGAATGTCCCAGTCTAGGAAATATCCGCGCACGTTACCTTTGCCGGTACTGGCTTGCTGGGGTCTCTACCACCTGTCCCTTGTACGAGTTCGTACACATTGACTAGTGGACTTATAGACTTTGGGGGGGGGGGAGACCGGCCTTCTCCCATTTATGTAACTAGTTGGAGTTTTTTGTTGGTTTTGTTATTTTAGTAGGTCGCACGTTCCTGCGCCGGGCGGAGGCGGACCTCCCCCCGACGCCCAAGCTTGCTTCCTGCTTATTGCCTTTTTCCTTTTTAATTTTTTTTTTCGTCTGATTGTTTTTTTTGCATCTTATTTTAAAGATGCCTAGTACTAGGCAGTGTTGAATACGGCGACTAATGCCCAAGTAGGCAGTCGTCAGATGAGCTCTTAAAAAAAAAATCCTTGCTTGTTGCCTTTTTTCTTTTGTTGTCGTTATTCTAAAGTAGCCTAGTACTAGGCAGTTGTTTTGAGTACGGCGACTATGCCCTCGTAGGCAGTCGCCAGAGGGCTCCTTAAAAAAAATAATAAAAAAATGCAGAATTGCAGCGATTAATTCCTTTTAATTTGCCAGGTTCTGTGTCGCATTTGAGGAAAACTGTGAGAAAAGTGATGCCATCGAGCAAAACGATAGATAAACTTCAAAGTACGAGGGTGAGTAGAAGCGACCTCTGGCTTGCTCTTTAAGGCCTTCTTTTATGTTCACCCCGCAGGGAGGGTACCCTTTGCAGCCTATTGTACTTGGTACCTACAGGAGTTGCACGCCCTCCCGCCCTGAGTCCAAATTAGGGAAGCCTGATGGGGCCCAGGAAAGTTCTTGGTGCACTTCTCCCTCACTCACTCTAAGCGCAATTTTATCTTTATTAGCAGTACTATTTTCATTAATTATCATTCTTATTATTTAGTATCATTATTTATTGTATTATTTTTATTTTTACGGCTATCCCTCAACCTTTTGCCTACCCGCACTTCATAACAGGAGGGACCTCCTCCCCCGCGGGTACCCCTTTGACAGCTAAGACCTCGATTTCTGAGAAGGATCTTGCTGAGCCCTGCGCCTCGATCAACATCGGCGCTCACTACATCCGCTTCCAATCTCGATGATGCCTATGCCGTTGATACACCAGGAAACCCCTTCGAGAGCTTGGTATAGCTCTGGGGCCGGTGGCGCCTTTGGTTCTGTCCAGAACGCCACCTCTGCTCCCAAAGCTTCCACAGCGCCCAGAGAATTGCGTTCGGTCTTTTTAAATCACACTTCTTGTCACGCTGGATCCATGTCAATCAGTGTTCACCGAGGGCTCCAAGTCAATCAGTGTCCAAGGTAGAGCCGCCATGCTGAGGGACTGCCAGGCCACCAGGTGGGAGGAGTGGTTTTAAATGGCGGCCCCTGGCTCTGCCAGGCCTGTACGCACCCCTTGCAGGGCGGCCTACTGCGAGGGGTGATGAGTGTGTGCATCTCGTGAGAAAATTAGGGTCACGATGCAAATATAAAAAAAAAACTTCCCCTTTCCCCCTCACAATGAACGGAGCCGCCTTCTGGCAGCTCCACAGAAAAATTGGAGGTTCCCCCCACCCCCTGTGCTTGGGCAGGGGACCGTCCAAATTTCTCTCACCAGAGAGGAGGCTTACTCCTCTCCTTCGCCTACGGGTGTAGGGGACTCCCCGTCACCCCTTTGTCTGGAGATGCCTTCGGGCACCTCTTTCCAGCGGCAGTCCCCCCTTTACTTTCCAAGGGGGCTGCCAAGAAAGCCAGCCAGCAGCCCATAGCCGACCGCTCCCCATTGAAGCGGCTCGGTAGGGCAAACTCCCTTAGGGGGGAGAGGGAAACCAGGCCCCTTCGTTCGCTTACCTCAAAAGACCTGCTGGCTAGAATACTAAACCTAGCTGGGGTCAAGACGAGACTAAAGACACTGCTGCCAATAGGACCTGTGATGTCCTGGGGTGGGATTGCCAATGGAAGCCCCACCCGAGATAGACATGGTCCTTGAGGCAACCCAGCCTCAAACGGTAGGGCCTTACATGGGAGCGAATCCGGGCTTGGTGCCAAGCACCGAACTCGATTCCGCTCCTATGCAAGTTCCTCCTCAAACGGCTAGGGTTTCCAAGGCAGTACAAGGAGGGAGGGGATCTCCTCCGACTGGTGCCCCTACGACTGCCAGGACCTTATCCATCTCGGAGGAGGACCTGGCTGAGGCCGGTCCATCTGGCCTAGGGCCTTCTGCCGGTGGATGGGAGAAGCGGGTTCATTCCCCACCCTCCTCTCCTAAAAATAAAAAGACTAAGAAGACTCTGGGCTCCTCTCCATCCGCGGGGGCTGTGGCGACGGATGGATCTGCTGCCACTTTGGTAAGCGACCAAGCCAAGATCGGCACATCCGGCCCCTCTGCCCCCCAGGGTGAGGAGCCCCTGACTATGAGTAAGACCAAAAGTTCACAGGGCGGAGCCTCGATAACATCGGGGCCCCTCATTCAGAGGTTACCTTGTGTTTTGGGGCCCACTGGCTTCAAACGCTTCCTCGTTATTCGATCCACTGATGGCACCATGTTGGCCAAGGGCAATATGATCCATCAGAGGAGAGCATTAGCTAGTGTAATTGGTAGAGAGCCGAAGGTGACGCGTTTCTCGGACGGGAGCCTTCTGGCGAATGCTGCGGATCCCTCCGAGGCGGCCAAGATAAGTGCTCTTCGGACACTTGATGGCACCCCGGTGAGTGTGACGCCGCTCTACCATGAATTCTGTGAAAGGATTAGTTTATGCGAGGGAACTCGTGGACTACTCCATAGAGGACATCACCTTAGAGCTGGCTGACCCTGCGGCGGTCAAGGTTGAACGTGTGATGAGAAAATAGGGAGGGGCCTCGAGCCCCTTCCCCCTACACTCTTCGTCACGTTTGACTGTGACAAGCTACCCGAGTCGATGCGTGCCGGTTGGTACCGCTACCGCGTGAAGGCATTCGTGCCACTGACGCGGAGGTGCTATTACTTTCACCGGTTCGGCCCTGCGAATCGATCTTGTAGACGTGCAAAGTCGGGGTCACCCGAAGTCTGTGTAAATTGCTCCAAGGCCGCACACAAGTCCAAATCGTGTGTGGCCAAGTGTGTCAATTGCGGAGAGCCGCACCCTGCTTCTTCGAAGAAATGTAGTGCATATCTCCTTGATCAAGAAAGAAATCCTGGCCGTTCATGCTCAGGATCGTCTGTCATTTCGCGAGGCTAAGGACTTAGTCCTGGCGCGCCCAGCGCTACCTGGGACGTCTTACGCCTCAATTCTTAAAAGGCACCTTCTGCTCCTGGCCCATCCAAGCCAACGAGCACGGTTGTTTCCGCGCCCATGTGGAGGCCTTCTGCGGGTTCTACTCAACCCGGGCGCTTCCCTGGTAAAGCTGGTGGCACAAAGGGTTCACACCCAGCCCCGGGTAAAACCATGGCTTCCTTCCCCTTCCCCCAGCGTGACCGCTTCCCGTAAGGCGAAACGGCCATGCGCCTCCACCGAGTTGTTAGACTCACAGGAGGCAACACCCCTGAAGTTAGTCGCCAGGCCATCTTCCGAGGTTCCTAAAGCTTCCTCCCGAAAGGAGGACAGCAACAAAGGAGCTTCGGCTCCTTCGCCCACGCCTAGTGGTGGACTGGTTGGCTCGGAGACGGTGGATCCTCGAAAAGAAAGCCCCCCGCCTCCGAAGCCGCAACGCCCGCCCAAGGTTTGGACGCAGAGGGAGGAAAAGACTCGCATGGCGAGACAACCTCCCCCAATAAGTCCTCGAAGGCGATAGTTCCTTAAGCGCATTGTCCGGCCAACAGCGCCCGGGGTTCTGCCTCCGGGAAGCGTACGGCCATTCTCGTGAGGGTCTTCTGTTTGAAGAGGACCCCGGGCCAACTGGGAGGAGCTGCGGAGGCTCGTCTCGTCCCGTTCCCAGTTAGCTATTTTTCTGCAGGAGACCATGCTAGGAGCGTGGCCCCTGCCCTCCATCGCGGAGTATAAGGGGTTTGCGACCCCACGACCACGAGATGGGGGCCGGGCTGGGGGATGCGCGGCTTACACCCGGCATGATGTCTCCGTTCTGCTTTTCACTTTAGATACCTCCTTTCGGGCAGTGGCTGTGCAGCTTCACCTGGATAGGAAGTATACTGTTATTTATGCGTACATTCCACCGTCAGCGTCGTGGCACGGTTGCCGAGGCCCTTTCTCTTGCTTGGAGATCTGAACGGCAGACATCCGCTTTGGGGAGACTACTCAATAAATCCCAGGGGACAAGTCCTACCTGATCTGATCGAAGAGCTTGAGATATATGTCCTAAATGTTGAGTTTACGCATCACTGCCCGAGAACCACTTCATTTTCTTGCATTGATCTATCTTTCTGCTCTCCGGATACACAACCTGATTTTGATTGGGGTTGGTCGATTACCTACATGGTAGTGATCACTTTCCCATTCAAATATCATTGTCAGGGCAGCTGCCGCCTGAGACCCCACCTCGGTGGTGCTCTGCGCGGGCGCGGTTGCCTGCATTTCAGGAAATGACTGAATTCTCTATCTCAGTCGAGGAGTTTAGGTCGGTAGATGAGGTCGTTGAGTTCTTCTCCGGCAACCTCATCGCCGCTGGCCTGACTAATATTCCCAGAACGTCTGGCGGTTTTGCACGCCAACCACTCCCGTGGTGGTCGGCCGAGTGTGAGACAGCCCTCAATCAGAAGTGTTATGCCTACATGCGCTATAAGCGCCGCCCGAACGACTTCACTGTCGCTGAATTTCGTCGGGCTAGGGCTAGGTTCCGTTATATTTCTAAGCACGCCCGCTGCTCTTCTTGGCGGGCATACGTGTCTTCACTTAACGGGAAGACCCCTCTAGCTGAGGTGTGGAAGCGAGTCAAAAGGATTCGGGGCAAGGTCTCGCAGGACTTCCCTCCCGTTCTCCAGGAGAATGGAACCGCAATCTCGGACCCCGCGTCCGTAGCGGCATCCTTCGCGACCGCTTTCTCTAGCCGGGATGCAGCTCCGCCAGCATTCAATGCGCGTCGTGATGTCGCGGAAGGCCGCCGACTGCACTTTACCTCCAGAGGCGGAGAACCCTTCAACGACAGGTTTAGTCTTGAGTGAGTTGCGTTCCGCTCTTGCTTCGTGTGCGGACACCGCCCATGGTCCGGACGATTTCCCGTATGCCATGCTTCGACACCTAGGTGAGCGAGGCATGGCATTTCTGTTAGATTTGTTCAACAGGATCTGGGTGGTGGCTCACCTCCCGGATTCCTGGTGAATTGCTCCTGTGCTCGCCTTTCGCAAACCTGGGTGAGATGACTCTACTCCGGCCGGTTTCCGCCCAATCCCTTGCGTGTGCAAGTTGATGGATAAATTGGTAAATGTTAGATTAGCCTTTTTTCTGTACAGCGGAGGCCATCTGTCTTCCGCACAGTGCGGCTTCCGCAAGTTCCACTCCACGTCGGATGTTCTGCTCCGGCTGAAAAATGCCTTCAGCGAGGCCTTCCTTTGTAGACAGCACTACGCCACGGTGTTTTTTCGATCTGTACAAGGCCTATGATAGCGCATGGCGATACGGTATCATGGAGACTCTCCACACGATGGGAGCGAGGAAACGCCTTCCAATGTTTATATCTGAATTTTTGCGAGATCGTCGATTCCGCGTACGGGTGGGGGGGAGACCTCTCCGGCCCAATGGAGCAGGGAAGTGTCCTCAGTGTCGAAGTGCACAGGTTTCGGTTTTCCTTTTCCAAGACTAAGGTGGTGCATTTCTACTGCCATCCACGGATCCACCCTCACTCAGACTTGTTTCTTAATGGGGAACGCCTGGAACTGGTTGAATCGCACCGTTTCCTTGGTCTTGTATTTGACGGACGCCTCACCTGGGAGCCTCATATTCTCAGCCTTAGGGTCTTTTGTATCCACGCCATGGATATTCTCCGTTCGGTTTCGTTCAGCGCTTGGGGTGCTGATAGGGCTGCTGCCTTACTTTTTTATCGATCCTTTGTTCGTTCGAAACTCGACTACTGATGCGAGTTTTATGCATCCGCAGCCGAGCGTGTATTCCGGAAGGTGGACTCGATCCACCACACCGGCCTTCGCCTGGCCACCGGTGCCTTCCGCACTTCCCCCATTGATAGCCTACTAGTCGATGCTGGGGAGATGCCACTCGCTCTACGCCGTGTACAGTGCATCATTCGCCCGTACTCGCGAGCCCGGCGCCTCCCTCAGTGGTCAACAGCTCTCACTGCATCTGCAGCTGTTTTCGACGGTGCTTATGCCGCCGAGAGACGCCAGTCATACCCTAAGCCCTTTGGGTTTAGGGCCAGGAAACTCCTTGGAGAGCTAGGTATACCTCTAGGGCTGGTGGCGCTCCTGGTTCTGCCTAGGACGCCGACCTAGAGGGTACCACATTTGGCTGCTTGTCGCCACGCCTCTGCTCCCAAAAGCTTGTACAGCGCCGGGAGTATTCCGTTCGACCTTTTTGGAGCACACATCGTGTCACGCTGGAACCGTGCCACTGTATACGGATAGCTCCAAGTCCGAAGAGGGGGTCGGATTCCACGCCGTATCCCCTCTGTTTGAACTTAGCATGGCCCTGCCATGCGCTGCGTCTGTCTTCACGGCAGAGCTGATGACAATACACCACTCGGTACGGGAGATTACGTGACATGCCCGGTTCGGAGACCGGATTTTGATCCATAGCGACTCACAAAGCACCCTGAGTGCTCTCGGGGCATTGGAATCTCCGCATCCCCTTGTTCGCGATATCCATGACGCCACGATTTTGGCGAGTCGGGCGGATGTCGAGATTATCTTCTGCTGGGTTCCTGGACATATAGAAATTGCGGAGAATGAGGGCGCCAAAGAGTCCGCGAGTACTCATCGACCGGACCACCGTTTCGCTCTTCCTCACACCGACTACATGGCAGGAATACGGGCAGCTCTTCGGACTGCTTGGTAAAGAAGATGGGAGACGATCCAGGGGAACTTAAAGTTGCGTGCCATTGCGTCGCGACTGTTCTCATGGACCTATTCCCCAATGACGCGACGGCTTCAGGTCGCTTTCTATCGTCTCCGAATCGGGCACACTCGTGTGACGTATCGCCATTTGATATATCCTAGTCTGGGCGATCTCCGCGCAAATGACCTGTCCCGGTACCGGGATGGGTGCGGTCGCTCTCGCCTGTCACTTGTACTCGGGACAGTTCGTACAAATTGACTGGTGGACTTATAGACTTTTGGGGGGCGGCCGCCCTTCTCCCCTTTATTTAACTAGGTTTTGTTTTTTGTTATTGTTGTTTTCTTTGTAGTAGCACGCTCCTGCCGCGGGAGGAGGGGGCCTACCCCCGACGCCGGAGCTTGCTTCCTAATTGTTGCCATTTTCCCTTTTTATTGTTGTTGTGTTTTCATATTCTTATTTTAAAGTAGCCCAATGCTAGGCTGTCGTGATTGCGGCGACTTATGCCTAACTGGGCAGTTGCCAGATAGGCTCCCAAAATTTTTAAAAAATTCCTATTCTTGGAGGAGGGTCCTCCTCCATATATTTTTTTAGTGGGTTGGGGTGTATAATCATTCCCCTGAGTGTACATCCTCTCTCAACCATCCGATCGCGTTTTTTTTGGTGTTTTTTGTTTTTTATATATATTTTTTTGTGGTTTCCATTTCTTTTAATTTGTAGGGTAAAAGTAATAAAACGTAATTTCGGTGACTTTTCCCTTGCTGGCTGTCGCCATATCAGGGTCTTAAAGTAAATCATCCTGGCACCCTAGGCGTCACGCACGATTGTCATGGTTTTATTATCCGGTCATTTGTCCGTCCTGACCAAGATACGGAATAAGTGACCTGCCATGTTTATTCCCGTTTTTTTTTAAATTTTACAAACGTTTTTTAGCTGCCTTCAGCTGACTAATCTTTTTTATAGTGTTTGCACTTTTTTTTACATTTGTTTTATTATTGGATGTCATTATTTCAGCGTTGATATTATATTTGCCCAATTTCCCATCTTCTAACCTTTTCACTAAATATTCATTTTCGTTAATATAATACAATTTTATGGTGGCCATCTCACTTTCTGATTCAGCAACTTCTGTCAAACATTTCATTTAAATATTTTGGTCTCAGGTTTTCTTTCTACTTGATTTTGTTTCTCTATACGAACCTTTCTTTGTATTTTATAGTCATGCTTATGGCGATGCTCCCATACTTTTTACATTTTTTAAATAATCGCCCTATCACTCCATCCCCACTTGTTCCTTTTGTAGCACACCAATTTTGCCATGAGTAGTCAAGATCTCTCTTCATTTGTTTTAGTTTAGATGCATTAAAAATGAAATTCAACTCTTTTATCTTTTTTTCAGGTTTGGCAAATGGAAGAAGAGTTTTACCATTTCGCTCTCGACCATTTCCATTTCATGAAATTGAAAACTTTACAGCGAGACGAAAAGACCGAGATTCTGCGCGATCGGGGGACCTTCTTCTCTTACGAAAAGATCAAGCCGAAACCCAAGGTCTAATCCTCCGTATTGCGCGGCGACCGACCTCTGCTAGTTTTCATTGCCATTTGAGACGTCTCTCTCTCTCTCTCTCTCTCTCCCTGCCTACGCATCGGAGGAGCTCGACTCCCCAAACATTGGAGATGCCTCCCCCCTTATATCTAAGACTTCGCCATTACATATCAGAGATTCCTCTCTTCACACACTGCTCTCCCCAACGCATTGTAGACTCCTCTCTTCTCACGCATGTCTTTTCTCTTCCACATCACTCTTCTCCTCCACGCATCGGAGAACCCTCTCCTTCTTCTCATAGACTTCTCCATATTGGAGAGTTCCTACATATTAGACTCGTTTCTTCGGGAGCGCCTCTTTCGATGCCGTACTTCAGTCTTGTTGGATCATAATGATGCTTGGAGGAGGCTTATATTTTATATTTATTCAAGTTAAAAAAATTTTTCTAGCCCGTTATGTCGGTTTTAATTGTAGGGTTTTGGATTCAAACACACCTGTGATATTCTCAAATGCCCTTTGCTTTATTTATAGATTTAAAAAAAAAATGATTAGTGCTCGCTGGTATTTTACTGGTTGGGTAAAGATGTATCAGGGTTTTTTATACTCTTTTTTTTTTTTTTTAACCGGGAAGGAATTGTTATTTCCCGGTAACGTTAATGAACTTAATTATTTTGCTTATTTCAGTACTCGATTATAATGAGATGGGATGTGTAAAGAATGTGTGTCCTGTAGCGATCTTTAAGGTGCATATCAAGTTTAAAGCTGGAATTGGTAGTAGTTATTTGGCCTCATCGAAAATGTAGGGAGGACTTGCGTTAGTTTTGGTAAAGTTTTGTCCAAATTCGAAGGGTTTGCGCAACATTTGCCGACCTAGTTTTTATCGATTGATTTATCAATTTCTCAATCCGTTTGGCATGTGTATAAATACTGTTAGAGTTGATAGAGTGGTATTATGCTCTTTTGATTTTGAATTATCTGAAGTAAGTAGGTTGTATAGCATCTTTGCTTAGTTTCCCATACTGATGCCTACTATCCCTTTTCCTTCATCAAATTGTACCTTTCCTTTTCATAGTAACATTTCTTCAAAGCTTGATGCGCGTATGCCTCATGTTATAGGTTGAAAAGGAGCGAATTTGGAAACAGGGGTGGAATAGTTTACATTAAGGCAAGTAGAAGCCGTGCGAATCCTCTTATCTGATTCATAGTTGGTGTTCGTGGAATTATTATACAGGAGATATTGTTCTACTCAGCGTTTTTGCACAGTTTGTGCAAACTTGGGAGTTTGGACCAAGAGGCACATGGTCTTTTCTCCAATGGAGAGTTCAAATGCCACTGTGTCTTGAACTAAAAATTGGCGGTAGTTCTAAATATAACAGTTGGCCAGCTGAGGACTGTCTTTGTTGTTCAGAGTCGGTGGTGTGGTGGTGTCGCCAGACCATAGAAAAAGGGACACATTGCTTCGAGGTTCTCTTAAGGCTAATTAGCGATGCAGAAGGCTCAGGTGTCAAATAATATCGCCTCGTCTGAAAAGCGGATTGAGTTCAAATGAAACTAAAAAAAAGATAAAAACCTTGGGATCTCAATGTTGCTAGATTTTGATAGCAGAACAAAAGTATGAAAGATGGATACTGCTTGCCCTTGTGTGAAAAAAATCTGCGTGTAGAAGTACAAATAAAGCGTTCTGGTTTTTGAAAGATGCTCCTTTTTATTAAGTCAGGACGTGAAAAAAAGCTAAAACCCATAAGCCGCTACAAGGCTAGAAATACACAATCACCAGATACTTAAACGTGGGGTCTCGCAAAGATAAATTGGCCCCAAAAGAGCAACTTATTTGAAAATATCTAGTTCACTATCTGGAAAAGCGAGCGATGTTTTTTGAAGAATGTCCGGTTTCTATAATCTAATCCTGCTGGGCCTCATTGTTGTTTAGTTTTTTGGATGGTATCTCCTTTGCCTTCAACTTTTAGCCACAGTAAATCTAAGAGTATTCTTTGCTAGCGAGGCTCTCCTGTGCGTATGTTCTCAGGCGGGTTTTATGGCATACGAAGTGCTAATTGTGCAATGTATTTATTGGAAGGTTCTTTAGAAACTTGGCGTTCTGAATCTATCGCACAACAATGAACCAATGATTGCTCTGTCTTATATAGTCCTGCAAACCCTTTTCTTCAGTATTTTTTTAGTTGTATTTTTTTAACCATGCTTTCTAATCATTAGACATCGACATACGTCGTCATATTATGTTTAATGGAATTTGCCAGTGCATTAAAAAATGCCCGTATCTCGTCCTCACTCTAGGGGTCATTTAATTTAACCCCTTCCCCTTATCCCTTGCTTGTATTTAATCGTTATTATTAGTTGTCTCTCAAATTAATACTTGTGTGATTTTGGGGCGGTGGGGGGTAGCACATTTGGTCGCCAAAAAGTGCCCGACCTAATGTGGCACTGATATAGTTATAAATTGTGTTTGTGGTCCGCAACGTGTTGCTTATGGGTAGTTTTTATGCCTCGCATTGGGAAGGAATTGAAGACCGCCTTTCCCTGCACCCTTGGGGATAACACGGGGTTGCCCATTTGAGTAAAAAGGACCCATGACTACCAGGATAGGCTGTTACTGTGTCTTGGTTGCGACCGTAGAAGTTCTAAAAGCCTCATAGTCCGCTCTCAGAGCGGACTATAAGAGGGCATGAGAGTTAAATCCATTTTGTTTTACCGCATATTTTGGAAGTTTTCCACTTTTCAAACTTCCATATTTCTATTTTATTTTTCGTATCATTCATTGCATGTTATTTTCAGTATTATCGAATTTTCCCTTCTCTGTTGGTGGGCGCTTCGGAAGGTTGGGCGTAATTTTATCTATTGTCTCCATTCAAAATGTTATATATGCCTTTATCATTTTATAGTCTACCCCAATTTTATAGCAACTGTACAAATCTTTGTCGTCGACGTGGAATAATTATTTTCTTTTAAGTAAATATTTTGTCAATATTTTACTTTGATGATTCCTTTGTCGGGCGGATCTCGTCGCTTGGCCAACGCAGACAAATAAATCACACTCAAAATAAGCATATATATACAAGAATCAGTAAACGCAAAAAAATATAAATGGTGCACAACCTAAAACTAAGAAGGATATCTCTATATACGAACTGGTACCAGTAATGATCAAAGGAGGGGGGCGGGGGCGAGTGCTATTCCATGCGCGTCGTGATGTCGCCGACTGGACTTTACCTCCAGTGGCGGAGAACCCTTCAGCGACAGGTTTACATTAAGTGAGTTGCGTTACGCCCTCGCTTCGTGCGCGGACACCGCCCCTGTTCTGAAATATCTCCCGTATTCTATGCTTCGACACCTGGTTGAACGAGGCATGGTATTTCTCTTAGATATGTTCAACAGGATCTGGGGTGACGGTATCCTCCTATAGTCTTAGCGAATCGCTACTGTGCTCGCTTTTCGCCACAAACCGGAGAAAGATCACTACCGCGGCCATTTTCCGCCCAACCTCTCTAACCTCCTGCGTGTTCAAGTAGATCGAGAAAGTAGTAAATGTTCGACTAGCCCTTTTTTTGGACAGCGGAGGCCACCTGTCTTCCGCAAGTTCCACTCAGCGTCGGATGCTTTGCTCCGACTGGAAAATGCCTTCTGGGAGTCTTTTCTTCGATTTGGTGAAGGCCTATGATACCCTTCGATGGGTGCGTGGGCGCGCCTCTCAATCTTTTTTTCTGAATTCATTCGAGATCGTCGATTCCACGTTCGAGTCAGGGTAGCTCTCTCTTACTCAATGGAGAAGGTGTGCCCCAGGAAACTAAGTGTCGCACTCTGCTCTGAGCATCAACTGTATCACCTCATTGCTGCCGGAAGATGTTCTCCCTACGCTTTACGCGGACGACCTTTCGATCTCTTTTGGCACGGCTCAGATGCCAACTCTGGAGCGTCGACACTAACAGGCATTAAACCGCGTCTCTCGCATGCCGAAGCTCACAGGTTTGGGTTTTCCTTGGCCAAGACTAAGGTGGTGCACTTCTGACTCCATCTAGACCCGGACTCGTTTCTAAATAGGATTCGCCTGGAAGTGGTATATTCGCACCGTTTCCTTAGGTATTGTTTTTGACCGACAGGTGAGGACCTAGGAGGCTCATATTCGCAGCCTTAGGGTGTCTTGTACCCGTGCTTTGGACATTTTTCGTTCTGTAAGGTTCAGCTTCTGGGGTGCTGATAGATCTACTGCCTTACTTACTTTTCTATCGACCCTTTGTTCGTTCGTAGCTTGACTATGGATGCGAGTTTTATGAATCCGAGACGAGATTGTATTGCAGAAGGTTGACTCGATCGACCACACCTGACTTCTCCTGGCTAGACACCAGTCATACGCTAAACATTTTGGGTTTAGAGTTAAGAAACTTTCCAGGGCTTGGTGTAGCCCTCAGACCGATGGCGCCCCTAGATTTGCCCAGGACGCCACCCTTGAGGCTGTCGCCACGGCTCTGCTCCCAAAGCTTTTATAGCGCCGAGAGTATTGGGTTCGGCCTTTTGGGAGCACACTTCATGTCACGCTGGAACCGTGCCAGTCTATAAGGATGTCTCCAATTCCAAAGAGGACGGGGGGGGGGTCGTTTTCCACGCCGTATCCCCTCTGTTTGAAGTCAGCGTGGCTCTGTCTGTTGCTGCGTCTCTCTTCACGGGCGAGCTGGTTGCAATACACCGTTCGGTAGGGAAGATAACGCATCGAGCCCTGTTCGGAGACCGCAATGTGATCTATAGCGGCTTACAAAGCTCACAGTGATCTTGGAGCATTGGAAGCTCCACATCCCCTGTTCCGCGGTATCTGTTACGCCACGGTTTCATCGAGCCGGGCGGATGTCGAAATTATCTTCTGATAGGTTCTTGGACATGTAATAATTGTTGATAATGAGCGCGCCAAAGAACTGCATGGTCTGGGCTACCAGACCAACGTTTCGCTCTTCTTCACCGATTACATGGCAGGAAGAAGAGCAGCCCTCCTGGCTGCTTGGCAAAGAAGATGGGAAACGGCCAATGGTAACTTAAAGTTGCGTACCATTCCGCCGCGAATGTTCCCACGGAGTTACCCCCCAATGCCGCGACAATTTCAGACAAGGACATTTTTCCGTGCCTTTCAGAACTCGGGGTACTGTCAGGGCTAATATATTTTTCTCTTCAACCGCTCCTTTGTTTGTTTAAATTAAAGTAATGATGCGACTTCTCTGCATCTGCAGCCGACTGTGATTTCTGGTTGGTGGACTTATCCACACATTGGTCTCCTTTTGACGACTAGTGGTATGGGAATGGCACTCGCTCTGTGCCGTTCACGGTGCATTATGCGCTTGTACACGCGAGCCCAGCGCCTCCCTGAGTCGCCAATGGATATCACTCCATCCGAAGCCGATCTGGCGTTGCCTACGCCGCTGTGAGATGCCAATCATACCCTAAGCCCTTTGGCTTTAGGGCAAAGAAAATACTTGAAGAGCTCAGCGTAACTTTTAGGCCGGTGTCGTCGCTGATTCTGCCCAAGGACACCGCACATCTTAGAGGACATGTCATGTCACGTGGAATCGTACCAGTCTACACGAGTCTCCAAGTCCGAAGAGGGGGTTGCCTTCCAAGCCTTCTTCCCCTTGGTTGGAGCAGGCGAATCGCTTCTTCTGCCTTCACTACCGAGACGGTTGCAATACCGCTCGGTAAGGGAGAGGTTACGCGCCGTGCCTGGCTCAGGGACAGGATTGTGATTTTAGGAAATCACAGAGCGATGATTTCCCTCGAAGAATTGAAAACTCCGCACCCTGTGTTTGCACCACCCGTGAAGCAACGGCGCGAGGAACCTGTAGTATGTCAAGATTAGCTTCTGTTGGGTTCCTGTACATGTAGAGATTGCTGGAAATCAGCGCACTGATTGCGTGGATGTCGAGATTATCTTCTGCTACGTTCCTGCACATATAAGAATTGCGGAGAAAGAGGGAGCCAAATAGTCCGCGAGGACTGGGCGACCAGATCAGCGTTTGACTCTTCCTCACACCGACTACAAGTGCGTAAATTGGTCACGAGCACAGGAATATGAAGAAATTAAACGTAATTGAGAAATAAAGGAAATTGTCCACTCGTTGAATATAGGGGATAATATTAAATTAAAATTTAGATGAATTATGATAATTAGAAGGATGATCTAAAGTTTACACGTGATATGCAAAAATTGAACACGTGAGTCAAAAATGTTCCAGCGAAGATTGGGAACGAAATTTACGCGTGGAGTCAGAATGATTTTAACGTTTAAACTTATTTATTGATTGACGGGAGATTACTAAACTTTGGGCACCAATTTTATAGTGTATGGTTATCAATGTGATTTATCTTCGGTTAATAAATCAGCCTAGATGGCGTTTCGAAAACCATAACCATAAATTTTGTTTGATCGAAGATGTCTGCCGTTAGCTTTAGGCCTAATGCGACAGCGAAGTAAATTTTGGAATAAAGACTTGGGCTTTAAGAAGGACAATTATATAAATATATTTATAAAATTCAACGAATGTACAAAGATAAATAGGTTAAGTAAATATGGTGAATAATATGGTGAAACAATATAGAGTGAATGATAGAGTTGCGGCGAGTCAAATGGGAAGGTTCGCGTGCTTATTTGGTCGAGCTGGGAACGTGTGTTTGTTTGTTTGTGTGTGAAATTTAAGAGATGTTGTTTGGAACAGTATACGTTAATTGAATATACAAGAAAATAAATGAATTAATTAATTATTAAGCTTAACATAATGATTTGATTTACAAAAGTTGAAGTAAATTAATTTGGAAGATTAAATAGACAAAGTTAATTAAAATGATTAAATTAACAGTTAAAGTAAAATAATTATATGATTAAATTAATAAAGTTAAAGTAAAATAATTAAATGATTAAATTGACAAGTTAAAGTAATGCATAATGAATTTTACATAATAATGGATGTATATACATATTTAAGTTTCCCAGGAGGTTTTTATTATAGGAATGCCCAGAGGTATTGCTATAATTGTAATCTGGTCACGTCTTGAGGCTATCAAAACCCCCTCTGTCCTGGCGGGACTTACAATCTCTGTTTGGTTATCTCAACCCTACAGTCTCTGCCGCTCCTTATAAATGGTGGAGATTAAGTTTATTGGGGTGGTCTTTCGAAAAACTATTTAACATTTAGCTGAGGAAGAGAAAAAAAAAACATTTTATACAAAACATGAAAATCAATATATTAAATATAAAAAAAATTAAAAACATTTACATTCACACACACATTCTTACAGAGGGAGGGAGAGGGTATTGAGAAAAGGGGTGGGAGAATGGCCCTTCACACATACTCACATTCGCTCCACCATACCCCTCCTTCCTTAAGCCATTCGACCACAGTCACTCACAATACACTCTCAATCCTTACTCACCGTACCTTTTATACTCAATCGCGCCCTTCTGCACCCACTCACTCGTCTCCTGGTCCTTGGCTACGCGTAGCAATGAGTCAGGGTTGTTCATCAGTCGTCCTGTCAGTCTCATCGTCACTATTGATCATATCGTCCACCATACTCTTAGCCCTCATTACCAGTTCTCCCATCTCACGACAGAACTCTTTCATACTCTTCCGTTCAGAACCTTCACTCTTCATACCCCCATTCATCAGCTCCTCACTCACAGCTCTCATCCAACTCAAGGTACACTATTGCGAAACAGACAGGTCACTCACATCCCCTGTATTCTCAACAGGCATACCTGAAAACCCTTCGACTGGTTTCCACCAGAAACCGGAAAAATCAGCCACTTCATCATTCGCTACATCAAACTCACCCCTACTATTACCATTCACAAAACCCCCAAAATCAGACACACTAGGTTCATTCTGCCCAAACACACTATCATTCATATTGTTCCCAAAACCAGAAAAATCAGGCAGAGGCAGCTCACTCACTCGTCTACTTACACAAGCTAAATCACTCACCTGCTTATGCAAACACTCAATCTCTCTCTCAAGCTCCCCCATAACAGAAAGACTCTGCTCAGACTTACTTTCATTCGTACTTGCATTCTTCCTTTCACTCTTCTTTGTACGCTTTCTACTCCTCTAGACCAAGACAAGATCTTTCTCAGACAGATCCATACTATTACATTCCATCTCATCATCAAGCACCTTCTCTCTCTCTCTCTCTTTCTCTCTCTCTGCACAGTTCATACACCGGATGGCTCACTAGGTAGTCAGGAGGCTCTCTGACGCCCCCTTGTCGCAGGAAGAGAGCTTGTGTGTACCTTTGACTTTTCGAGCTATGTCGGCGGGGGTATCCAAAAGAGGTAGCCCTGGTAGGGCTTCCCTTGTCGATTTGGTCGAAAACGAGATTCCAGACTAAGTGCGTCACTCCTTCCTTTTTCTACTCTATCATTCTCCTTTTTTCCTTTCATCCTATCTCTCCCACTTATACAAAAAGAAAAAAAGAAGCCTACTCCTATCATGTCACTCTTTCCCTTTTTTCCCTCTATCTACATATAAGGACCTGGCAGCTACCTCACGCGTCAGAAGAGAGGCTTTGGAACCTCTATAAACAACGTCAATCGACGCTCACTGGTTGCTAGAGACTAGGACTAGAGGTGTCCTAGGCGTTGGGGCACGATGAATGGGATGAGGGTAGTGCCCCGTTAACCCCTTCCCTGGCGCGTAATTATTGACCGTTCTCAGTGCCCGTTGACGGGTGCCTCTGGTAGCATCGGTCCGAGGTGACGGCCCTTTGTTCCCAGGTTGGTTGCCAGGCCAATAAAAATCCTTGGGTCGAGTCTCTTGGTGGGGCGGGATATCCATTGAACGCTGCTCCGAGATCCTGGCCGTTGTGAAGGGAACTAGTAGGAGTTTAGTAAGAGGCGTGCTTCGTTGTTGTTCACCTGGTGACAAATCGATGGCCCCTTCGGGGACCGTCAGTGCTGCTTGGTTGGGAGCGACGGCACGCCGAGCCTTGACGACTCGGTCGGACGAACAGAAGACCTCGAAACGACTCCGATCAATAGGCGGGAGCGACTCGCGCGGGGAGAACTCACCAACCCCCCTTTTTATCATTGATTGGTCGCAAAGTATTGAAAGAGAGAAAGTGATCAAAATGACCGGAAAGAAAGGACCAGGAGCTCTAAAATACACGTGCGCAATATGCCACATAGATAAGTGGTGCGTGGACTTTCCGGAGGGGTGTTTTTCGAAATGCCACCCGGCCAGTTCCTGCCCCGACTGTATTTTAAACGGCCAAATCAAGGAGCTAAAGGAAACATGCAGGGTTTCCGAGGAAAGATCCAGGAAGTTGGAGGAGAAAATAAGCAGCCTCGAATTAGAACACGCCGGACTGATTTGCAGGCTAGAGGTCAGAATAGCAGAGCTAACGTCAAGCCCTGTACTAAACACTGCATCTGCAGTATTACCCCCAGAGCTAGGTCCGCATGCTACGGATAAACCTTCAAAGAAAAAGAAAAGGAAGGGAAAGAAACAGGAAGAAGAGAAAGTTGAAACAGAAGATAAAGTAGAAGCTGAAAAAGAGAAAGTTGAAGGAGAAAAAGAAAAGAGAAAAACAGAAGAGTATGCAACAAAGGAAGATAGGGGGAAAAGATAAATAAGAAAAAGAAGAACAAGAAAAATAAGATGGAGAAGAAAGAGGGAACCGAGAGTTCGCTTCTGCAAGGAAAGCCTCAAACCTCTGCACGGAAATGTCCGAGGGTTACCCTTGTGGGCGATTCCCAAGCACAGGGTTTGCAGCCCCTGCTAGCGGCCCGCCTTGGCACTAGTGTGGAGGTATGCTGCCAGCCAGGATGGGAAAACCACCACATCAGCGTAGAGGCTGAGAAATCTCAGATATCCGAGAATTCAGTCGTTGCCCTGATGGTGAGTGGGAATGACCTCTACCTCCGATGAGGCAAAGTAGGCCCCAGCGAGAAAATTCTGTACACGGTCATGGGAGCCGTGGACGACTGCGGATTGAGAACTCGCAAACGGGTCGTTGTAGGGATGCTCCCAAGAAGAGGTCCTAGCCGGAGAGCTCACTCAAGGAACGTGACCCTGAACCAGCGCCTGCCTGACCTCTGTACGGCGGAAGGGGTCTTCTTTCTGGACCCTTACCGCACCTTTTACGGTCAAAACGACCTTTACCAAAGGGACGGAGTGTACCTTTCATTCAAGGAAAAGGCTGTACTCTGTAACTTAATCCAGGATGTCGTAGAACGGACGCAGAGGAGCGTCCGACCCAGAGTGAAGGCGGACATAAGACAGTATGCCCGTGTCACTCCTGGAACGACGTTCCTAGATGTGGCAAAGAGAGGTACTGCCACACAAAAGAAGCTGGGAAACGGAAGAGCGTAGGGAGTCCTACACTGGGGGACTCCCTAAAAGTTCTTCTGTTCAACGCGAGGTCAATCAGGAATAAGTTTCTTTAGCTCCGTGGCCTCGTAGCAACAGAGGAACCTGAGATGGTGGCCATAACGGAGACGTGGATTAAAACCTCAAGCCGAGATTTTGAAGGTCAATTCACGATTCCCGGTTACCAGCTCTTCCAGAAAGATAGGCCAGACAGAGAGGGTGGCGGTGTGAAGTTGTATGTCAAGGATACTCTCAACTCGATTGATTGCAACATCGTATCCGACCATGAACTACTAGGTGTTGACCTAGAGATAGGTCCTGCTAAATACAGGACCCTGGTGCTTTATAGACCTCCTGCCCAACTCGTTGAAAAGGACAGAGATCTGTACCAGCTACTAGGAGAACTTGTCGAAGACAGAGTGTCTATCGTCATGGGGAATTTCAACACACAAGATGACTGGGAAACCAGAGAACCCTGTGGCGAGAACGCATTACTCCTGGAGTTCGCGAACAACGAGTTCCTGACTCAATGGGTGAGAGAGCCAACGAGAGGAGACAATATCCTCGACTTAGTTTTCACCTCTGAGGATGACATCGTTGAGGACCTCTCTGTTGGCAAAGAGCTTGGTGGCAGTGGCTACCGACTAATTAGATTTGTAGTCAAAGTCCCCAAGGCAGAGCCTGCAACTAGTAAATCAAGGAAACTCGATTTGAGAAGAGCAGACTTTGCAGGTCTAAGCGCGGGACTGACTGACGCGAGGCCGTTAAAGACTCTTGGAACAGTTTCAAAACCACATTCATGAGTCTTCAATCGCGTTTTATCCCTCTGAAATGCCCCTGTCGGTCCTCTGTTCAACCAAAGTGGTTTAATCGAGAAATCGGCCAACTGCTTAGGGAGAAGAGAAATGTGTACCGGCAATCGAAGATCTCGGGTGACTTTGACGAATACCGGAGGCTAGCCAGGAGAGTGAAGTCCAGCATAAGGGTGGCTAAGCGGTCTGAGGAACTCCGAGTGGCGAGACTCTGTAAAGAGAATCCCAAGGAGTTTTTGGATATGTGAACAACCGTAAACCAATCCGTCGAACGATTGGGCCTTTGAGGAATGAGGAGGGGACATTAAAGCATTCAGATGCAGAAAATGCTAACCTCCTGAACGACTACTTCTCTTCAGTGTTTACTGAAGAGTGTGGTCCCATTCCCCAGCTGACGGATTCCTACTCGGGGGAAAAGCTGGAAGCAATGGACTTCACCGAAGGAGAAATAAAGAAAAAGATCGCTGACCTAAAGACGAATAAGTCCCCTGGACCGGACAGGTTTCTATCCAAGGTGTTGAAGGAAGTGTGCGATGAAGTATCACGTCATCTGTGCGCTATCTTTTACATGTCAATCCGGACCAAATGCGTTCCTAGAGACTGGCGTGAGGCGCAGGTGACTCCTATCTTCAAGAAAGGAGACCGTAACCAACCGTCGAACTACCGACCTATCAGTCTGACTTTGATAGTCGGTAAACTCATGGAAAGCATCATGGTGGACAAAGTGACGTCGTATTTAGAGTCAAACCTGCTACTGAGGAGTTCCCAGCACGGCTTCCGAAGGCAACGGTCATGCCTAAAGAACCTTGTGGAATTCTTCTACTTCGTTTTCAGTGAGCACGATCGGGACAAGGCTATGGATGTGGTCTACCTAGACTTTCAGAAAGCCTTTGATAAGGCATTACACCGCCGCCTTCTCCGGAAAGTGCGAGCGCTTGGCATAGACGGAAAGGTAGCCGGCTGGATCGAGAACTGGCCAAGTGGCAGACGGCAACGGGTGGTGGTGAATGGACAGTCTTCTGAGCGGGTGCCCGTTACTAGCGGGGTGCCTCAAGGTTCTGTCCTGGGACCACTACTATTCATCATCTACGTCAACGACATGGACGGTGACATGGTTGCCAAGATTTCGAAATTTGCCGACGATACCAAGCTTGGTATGAACGTTGCAAAGGATGGAAATACTGTCCGCCTGCATGAAGATCTTGGGAAGATTGGGGAGTGGTCGGACACGTGGCAAATGCCTTTTAACGTGAACAAATGCAAAGTGATGCATATCGGCCACAGAAACCCTCAATCTCAGTATATCCTTAAGGGCACTGCTATTGAATCCACCAACACTGAGAAGGACTTGGGTGTAACAATCACTAGTGACCTCAAGTTCTTGAAACAGTGTATTGTGGCGGAGAAAAAGGCTCAAAGGATGCATGGCTATATTAAGCGCCAGTTTGGTTATCGGAACCAAGAGATTGTACTGTGCCTGTACAACTCACCTGTCCGACCACATCTGGAGCATGCCGTACAGTTTTGGAGTCCTTCATTGCGAAAGGACATCGCGAGATTGGAACGCGTACAAGCCAGGGCAACCAAGCTGATTCCCTCTATCCGACATAAAAGTTATGAGGATAGACTAAGGGAATTTGATCTGTTCTCGCTAGAAACCCGTAGACTGCGTGGTCAGCTCATCGAAGTCTTCAAAATACTTCGAGGATTCGACAATGTTGACTACCGGGATATTTTTACACTGAGTGAGAACAGAACGCGCAATCACGGCTTCAAACTTGAACTGAAGCGTTACAACCGCAATCTGTGTGGAAATTTTTTCACGTACAGTATCTGCGATAAGTGGAACGCACTTCCAGTGGAAGTTGTCAACAGTGAATCTGTTGACCAGTTCAAGTCAAGACTAGACAAAGTCTTGAAAAGTGGCCGTTTAGGGACGCATAACAATTGAGCAGTAATGTGCCCGCTAGATTGCTAGTCCAAAGGTACCCTCTTTGAATGGACCGTAAGGTCTCCTAGGGTACTTTCTTTCATTGTAACTCATAAACTGACTCTGATGAGCCCGCACTCTATCAGTCACACCTTCATTCAAACTCTCTAAAACCTACGTCACACCATTCTCCCAGACTCTCACAACTCTATACGGTCCTTTAAACTTTTCACTCATCTTCGACACGTTCAATCTACCTTTAACTTCTCTTACCTTCAATACTTATACACCTATTTCAAACAAACGAAACGTTTCATGTGCCTTACGTCATACACTCTGCTCACTTTAACTCAAACGAAACTTATCTTTCACTCGCCTTTTAAAATTTATAACAAACTGACACGGAGATACACCAATTGCACTATGCACCGTCGAATTATACGCCCTTAAGACTACTCAACCATTCATTTCAGTCATTCAAAGTCGTACTCATTCCCAACATATCACACAAAGTCCTACCGAAGATGGTACATACGTAGTCGTCCTCGCATGCTTCACACCATTCTCCCTCAACATTTGCTTAAACACTTCGCTCGCAAACTCAGGCCCATTATCACTCAGACATCTTCTAGGCTTCCATACACACATGGAAAAAAAACAACTGCTCAACTACACACGCAACAGTCACACTCCTTTTATCTCTCACAGGCGCCGCATACACAAACTTACTTTTATGATCAACCATAACAACCATAGCAACATTTCCAGCATTCGTACGCGGTAAAGAAGTAGGGTTTGAGTCAGTTATGGTACTCTCTTTCTAGTTTTGGATGAAGGAAAAATATATATTTATATCTGGATTCTTTATTCCTGTATATTAGCCGGAATAAACTTTTAAAATGGTGAACAAGGAATATAATTTTTCTTATTAAAACAACAATAATTTTCTGATTCTGACTGATTTTTACACAAAAATTCACCTATATAAATAGTAATTTCATCTAACCTTAACTCTATAACATTTCAACCAATCAGGCGCCAGGATAGATTTAAAGTGTTACTAACGCTCCAACCTTTTACACATAAACACAGCCGAAGTCAGTTTTCATAATGGCCATGTCATGCCCCCCAAAGAAGGAGGTAATCAGGAAAAGGACTGAGACAAAGAGGGCGGAAGGTATTAAGAGGGCAAATACCTCCTATGCCCAAGTGGCTAAAACCACCCCCTCAGCAAACGTCTCGAACAACCAGACTCCGAGAACCTTCATCAAAGTAGACAAGGACGACAAGAACGCCACAAAGATACTTACGTTCATCAGCTATGCGCACGTAAGGAATCTGACCAGCCCAGGCTGCTTCGTCAGAGAGGTCAACAACATGTTGAAACACAATGGCTTGGCAGAGATGTGGCTCCCGGAGAACCCCCCTTCAGGAGATGTCCTGCAGGTACAGATTGGAACAGAAAAAGAGGCACCTGCAACCCCCTTCTCACTGGAAACCGAGGAAAGAGAGGGTAACAACAAAGAAATGGAACAGAAAATTACCCCACATAGGACACCTAACAAGGACCCAAGACTAGTAGCGATGAAGAAAAGGGAAGAGAGTGCGAATAGAGCAGCCAGACGTCTTAAGCAGACTGAAGGAAATCTCCTATGCTCGGCTTCGTCATCAGAGGACGAACGGGAGATCTCTCAACCTCCTAAAAGAAGCAGGAACCCGAAGAAAGTCAGGGAATACGATGGAGAGGAACTGAACATCAATTCCTTAGAACGGAGGAAACTTCCTTTCCTAAAGACCCCAAGGTGGGAGAAATCAATTGAAGGAGTAAAAGCGGGACTATTAAAATGGTCTTACGACTCCCCGGACCGAGAAGCGCTGGTAGTAGCAGCGCTCATGGAGGCCAGAATTAAGTTATATAGGGACTCCTGCCTCGCCGTAAGCGAGGCAGAGTTCGGAAGAATTCGGAATGGGAAAAACTCACGCAGCGAAAACCACTAACAGAACAAACCAACACACACATACACTACAGAACATAAACATGGAGAACACCAACAACACACTAAAGATTTTGACAATTAATGTCGACGGATGGGTAGGGAAACACATTCCTTACGGAAATATTTTTCGTAAAGTGGATCCCGACCTAATCCTTATCACAGAACACGGCGTTAACACAAACACGAACAGCATAAAAATACCAACTTACACAGTCATTAGCAAAAACTATACACAAGATTGGTTCGATGGCGCTGCCATTGCGATCCGGAACAACTTAACATACAAAACACATCCAAGTCTAGATGAATCATTCGTGGCAGTAGCAATACCTACCCTGGTTCGAGACCTGACCGCAGCGGTGGCCCATCAACCATCGCGACGAGATTACCTGCCGATACCTAATTTTTACAACCTTTTAAGGCGCGGGAAATTGACATTGCTTGGCGGTGATCTTAATGCCAGATGCCGTGCATCACGCTACGGAAGCGCCGATCAAAGGGGAAGAAACCTGGAGATGCTACTCGTAAGAGACAGACTCCAGAGGGCCGGGACAGATTTCCCGACCTTCATAACACAACGTTCGGCAACAAAGCCGGACATTGTGTTGACATCTAAAAACTTTCCCTTCAACATCGTCAATGAGCCCGGACCAGTGGTTCCGAGTGATCACATCCCGATTCTCACTACCATCTCGCTAGCGCCAATACTCAAGCCCGTTGCACTAAGGAAAAGTTACGCGAAAGCTGACTGAGAGCTATATAGAGAGATACTCAGTACATACCAACCAACTGATCTGGGAGACGCTAATCTCGAAGACATTGACGAGGAGATCAACAAGATCACCGCTCTCCTCATTCAAGCCAACGAGAGATGTGTTCCCAGAATCTCCTATAAAATTCTCCCACAACCTGAGTGGACGGACGAGATGAGAGAAATCGCCCGAGAACATAGAGCAATCTATGATGAGATCGGCAGGACAGGAACCAATAGGGAAAGGACGGCCCGAAATAGGCATCTAGCCATGGAAATGAGAGACATCATAACAGAAAAAAAAGAACGATATGGAATGACATCCTTGGGAGACTGGACAGGGAGAGCGATACCGTAAAATTATGGAATAACATCCGGAGAATTAGGGATTGCCTCCCAGACCCAGAACCCAAATTAAGGAAGGAGACGACATCATAGAGGACCCAGAGTCTCTCGAAAGAAGATTTAGATCGCATTGGCAAAAGATTTTTGCTATATCACTGGAGGAGAACGACGACTTCGACCAGGACTTCGAAGACCAACTGCTCGACGACCTCGGCACAATGATACATAGAACCCAACGCCATCCGCAAGTATCTCAGAAAAGAGTGATGGTTGACCACGGATGCCCGATAACTGTCGAAGAGACCTTGAACATCATAAGGTCCTTCAATCAGAGGGCTTCAGGCTGGTCTGGGATTACGAAAAACAACCTCGTAAATGCCCCAAGGTAAATTATTCAGGGATTGGTGAACACAATGAACGCCGAACCTGAATACAGGCTAATTCACTGATGGATACAAGATGGCCAAAATCATATTTATTTCAAAGGATAACAAGCCCCCAGACCAGGTGGCAAACTATCGCCCGATCTCTTTTCTTGAGATGCAGGGTAAAATCTTTGAAAAGATTTTAGCGAATAGGCTACAAGCTCAACTGAGCAAGTTAGGAGCGCACAACCCACAACAACATGGGTTCCGCAAAAAAAGGCACAGACACGGCCCTGGCGCTCCTAACTGAGAAAGTAGCATACTCCCAAGCGAACAGGTTCTATGTAGACATTGTGTTGAGGGACGTGCAAAAGGCCTTCGATAAAGTTTGGCTGGAAGGACTTCAATACAAGATCCTGAACCTCCAGCTAGGCCCAATCCTGGAAAGGATCCTCTGTGACTTCATCATGGACAGAAGGGCGTGTCTCATGATTGAAGGGCACAGAGACCCCGAATTCGAATTAAAGTCGGGCGTTCCTCAGGGAAGCTGCCTGAGTCCTCTGCTTTACTTGGTCTTCACCATCGACCTCCCAACTCCGGTGCACAGGGACACGATGTATTTGCAATACGCAGATGATGTCACACAAATTGTCCCGTTCCCGGAGAGGAAAGCAAGGGCGCAGGCGGCTCGCACGATAGCGGAAATCAACAACATCAGCCAATTCGAGAGACGATGGAAAATCAGGACCAACAGGGACAAGTTCAAAATTGCCCCGTTGAACCGCGAGTGGACATGACCCATCATCATAGATGGGAGGAGATACGGCTACTCCGCCGAAGGCACCGTCCTGGGCCTTAAAATCACCGACCATGGATACTCGAGACACCACACGGAGAGGCGGAACCTGGCAAAGAGAGAAATCTCCAAGCTCTACAGGTTTAGAGATCTGAGCTCGGCCAACATCAGGAAAATATATATGATGTATGTCCGGTCTATGCTGATCTACACCGCAGTGGTGTCCCAAGCGGCTAATAAAACCTCGATGAAAAGGCTCCAACGTATCCAGAACACTGCCTCTCTGCTTATCAACAAAGCAAGAAAGCGTGCCCGAATTAGGCAAAGCGTCTTGCACCGGAGGAAACGGTTTGAGCCCATCAATGTCGTCACCCAGAAACTGGGAAAAAAGATCTGGTCCACTCTGAAGAATGGTGTCATTCCAGAACTGCAGGGAGGAGGCGGCAGGCTAAATATACCTGCGTGGCTTCGGGCGAAAGCCTCACGCCGAAGCCCGTTCCCGAGCACAAAACTTTGTTCACGAGAAAATATCACTCCAATATACACATAAAAACATCACAACACATTACATCTAAATCAACTACAGTTACTCACGAAAAATGAGATTACATACAATACTGAAATAACTTTGTCGGCAAGAAAGCTATAAAAGGCTTGAATGCTACAAACATTATTACACTAAAAGTCAAAACAACAGTGAAGAAGAAACAAAATACAACAAGAAGAACATTAAAAACACACGAAGGAACACAGACAGACGTTAAAAAACACAAAATAACAAAACAAATAAAGGAAAAATGAAATCAAATAAAAATAATGCGGTGCCCTCCCTACTAGGGCAAAACATCCCCCCTCCCCCCTCTTTAATTTTTACCCACTATATCTTCCACTATACTATCTTTTTTTCGAAAAACTGAGTACATCATCATCATCCGAAATGAACAAAAAAATTGAGCTCACAGAAAAGTTTACATCCGGCAAAGGAGGAAAAGTCGAGGGAAGGAACGTCAAGAACGCCATCGATTTTCACCTTTTCTCGACGGAACTTCATGAACAAGATCTATTTTTGTACGGAGCTACGTATGGCCGACACAAGATATCGTACTGCGTACTGGGGAGTCTAACTTCCTGTTTACGAAGGATAAATACTGCAAAGGGGGAAGTTTATCTTCCTATTTACAAAAGAGCTATTAACAGCGGGAAGTTTATCTTCCTATTTATAAGGTTCAATGTGTGAACCGTTTAAATTTTTCAATCAAATGTTTAATAGGTTCGATCTTCGACCTTCACAAAGACACACCATCAATTACTACTAATTCAAACGGTTATTTCGCATCAACTTTCAATATCGGTGGCTTTACTTGCACACCTTGCATCTTTCGCTTCTGACACCTTTCACACGTAGTCGAAACATCATGCACAACAGTTCTCAGAAACGGATGGAACACGCGCTCCTTCATACACTTCCACAACTTATACTTAGCCATATGCCCATAATTATCATGCACCACTTTCACCAGACTAATCATACCAACCAATGACATCACAAGTACATACATATCATCCCTATCCTTCATATGCCTCACAAAATATACAACATCCATACAAACAACAAAATCCTTAGCATACCTTTTAAAATCACTCAAACACTCAGGCCATTCATTCAAATCAACACGCGTCATTACACACCTCTTCAACTTACTGACAAAAAGACACATCTCTTGCATCTCTAGAATATTATCATCACTTAAAATCTCATTCTCATCATCCATGACCAATTCAATCATACCGCAAAATGTTACAACATTCTGCGCACATGCATTCAACCTCATCACCTCACCTTCACCTTTCATAACACAATTCTTATCAGCATCCAAAGACTAATAAATCATTCAATCTCATAAAGTCTACACCAAGCAAGAAACCACGGCATTTGCTCATCTTTCAGAATCACAAAGTCATGCTTCACATTCACACCACTGGCCAAACTCACTCTCAGACTAACCTGTTCCCATGCCACTATCATTCCATTCCCCAATCCACTTATACGTAACTTCACAGGTTACGCTTGCAACATCTAAACTCATCATACTTACTCAGAATCCTCTCATTTACTAAAGACCCTTGCGCTCCTGTGTCAATCAAACAACAGAAAAACCTTTCACCAACTTTCACTCTCACTTCTATCATACCAAGTCCACTATGTTCATAATACACAAAAGGAACAATCACACCAACATCAACTCCCACATCATCACTCACCACATGTTCATCTTCATTCCAGACAATCATTTTTTTCCTTCATATACGAACACTTTTCAATCACCCAATTGTAATGCACACCGCTCAAACACTACAGATGCACCACATTAGCATTCAAACCCTTCATTTTTTTCATCTTTGTACACAATCGGCCTCTCACCACCAAAGTGCACATAAATAATCACTCCATACAAACGACTCACTACAATCAACATTTCCTGAAAAGGCGGGATCCTTGGCATACTCATCACTCTCAATTCTTTCATAAAGTTTCGCATACTCGCCATACCAATAATCTCAGGCTTCGTACATACTTCACTCATTACATCCGTTCTTAAGTCAACCACACTATAGGGCACTCTCACATCTACTCCATCACTTCAAATCATGCAAACCATTCCATACGCTCTCAAACAAGGAATCACCACCACCCTTACCCTCCTGTCCATTCATAATCCCTTTCGGCAAATACTCAGGATCACTTACTCCACACACATTTTCTTAACTCGTACCAGGATACCTTGATATCAAATCAGCCACTCTATTTCGTTCACCAGGCACATACTCAATCACATATTCAAAATCACTCAAATCTTCCAAAGTCCTCGCAATCCTACTATCAGCCCATTTCATACGTTGCAAATACACAAGATGTTGGCGATCTGTTTTGATCACAAACCTCACACCATACAAAAACGGACACAACACTTTCAAACAATACCTTATCGCAGCCAACTCTCGCTCCACAGTCGAATACTTTTACTCTGCCGCATTCATAGCCTTGGATACATACCAAATTATTCGCCTGACATTCTCTCCATTCAAACGCT
Organism: Ceratothoa steindachneri; assembly: GCA_963969495.1. Lineage (NCBI taxonomy): Eukaryota > Metazoa > Arthropoda > Malacostraca > Isopoda > Cymothoidae > Ceratothoa > Ceratothoa steindachneri. The sequence continues at coordinate 74,329,509 of OZ018335.1, forward strand.
GCTCTTGCATCAGAAAACCTCCCATACAATACCCACTCGCATCTGTATACAATTCAAGCATCTTAGCATTCACACTATAGTCCGGGTATGCCAAATCAACATCTTCAGCTGTTGCCTTTTTCAGTCTCTCATACGCCTCATTCATCTTATCATTCCACCTAACAATCGTACTACTTTTCTTGCCCATCCACTCAGTTTGAGGCTTACTTACACCGGAATAATCGCGTATAAACTTTCGCTGAAACTCAATCAAACCCAGAAACGACTTCAGTTGCTTCACAGTCACCGGTTTCGAAACATTCGCATCTTATCAACATACTTCTGTAACTTTCGTAATCCATTCTCACTCAGCATATGCCCAAGGCATTCCACTTCGTTCGTAAACCATTCACACCTCGCTATTTTCATCTTCATACCAACACTCTCCAACGTTCTCAACCCATCATTCACCAATCTCATATGCTCCTCAAAACTCTCAGTCATAATCGAAATATCATCTATAAACACAATCACATTCTTACTCGCAAACTTACTCAACACAACATTCATCGCCCGCTGGAAGGCTCCAGGAGCCAACCCAAAGCTGAGGTTCCGGAACTGATAATGCCTTTTTGTACAGGAAAAGGCAGTCACTGGCCGGCTCTCCTCAGCAATGGGCATCTGGTAATACCCCCGTACCAAATCCAGCTTTGTAAACCACTCCATCTCCTGCATACTATACACACACTCAGATACCACACACATCGGAAACCCTTCCTTCACAGTCCTTTCGTTCACCTTTTGATAATCCACACACAGAAGCAATCTTCCATCCGGCTTACGTACTGGCACAACCAGACTATTCCAAGCACTCTGACTTCTTCAATCGCCCCCAATTGTTCTAATTCCACACACTGCTCAATTTCATCAGCAACCGGACGCGGGAAATGTCTCGGCGGTTGATAGATTGGAGTGTCCTCCTTCAGGATAATCTTGAATTCCGGAAGCTTCGCAACCCTAAAATCCAGATCCCCTTTTACTAAGGAACCCCTTTCGTTCAAGCAACATTCGATACACATCCTCCTTTTCGTATTCAGTCAAACATCCATCCAATTCCACCATCCTTCCCACTTCATTATACGTCCATTCACACGTCTTTTCATTCGCAACATTTACCCTGACATCCGTGCTATCATCCATACCTACCACATTGACAGTGGATAGGTGACCCAGTACATCTCCGACTTGGATCCTCCTCACCTGCCCTTTGGCTCTGGGGTCCGCCTGCACACATACAAAAGGATCATTTATTCTCATCAAGCCACCAAACACACAAGCAACACGCCTTACCTTATAACACGCATCCTTTCCCTCCAATATCACAGTGTTCTAACCCACATTCAAACTCACATCCTTACTCCAACTCACTCTAACAGACACCCTTTCACCCTTCACAAGCCTAACAATTTTCATAGCAGTCACCTCAATACCAGTAAACACACTCCTCAAAACACTACCATCTTTCCCTACATACAACTTATACACCCCATTTTTACCAATCTTTCTCTTTATCTGATCACTCGCAGAATGCACAACCATACGGTTTACTTTCATAATATCATACTCCAAAATCACACCATACTTACTACTCACTTTATCAATCACAGATAATTCACACTCATTCATCCACATACTCTGCATTCGAACAGCTGACCATATCATTTCAATAACAGGCACTCTCATACTACCAATCCCTACCCAATTCCTCTTACACTCAGACAGGTGGGCTTTATCACTAAGTTGTCATACACATCCTTATACACCAAGCTCGTCTTGCATCCAGAATCTATCAAAGCCAAACACTCAAACCCATTCAATTCCACCTTCACACTCAGATATTCATACTTCCTACCAGACAGCACTTTCACACTAGACAGACTTACCAACACATTACTCGCACTCATGCAACCAGAGGATACTTCACCAGGTACCCTCTTACAATTCAGTTTCTCGCTTCAGACTTTCCATTCACACCTTGCGCTCTCAGTCTAATCCAACACTTTTCACTCGAATGTCCTACATGGCACAATAGCTGCATACATTCCTCTAGTCACGACACATCCTCGCATAATAACCAGCCTTTCCACAGTTAGCACATGCAAATCTTCCACTTCCCCCAGCATTTGCACCACAATTTAACTTCGGACAATTTTCTTTCAAATGGCCTCTTTCTTTACATTCAAAGCACTCTTTCACACTTTCCTGGCAATCTTTTATCATATGCCCCTTCTTACCACACCCAAAACATGCACAAGACGTCCACTTACATTCCGCCAACATACGACCCTTCCTTCCACACCTACGACATTCCACAATCTTTCTCACCCCATTTGCTGGGACCTACCTCGTTTTCTCCTTCATATATCCATTCACATGTTTACCAGTCATCGGTCCCTTCCATTTGTCTATCCTCCATTCGCCCATTCAGCCTGCCGGCCCAGGAAGCTCGACATCACCCCAGCTGGCGCAGCCCTCAGGGCATCCCGATAGCTGACAAACTGCTGGGGTGGAGGAAAGCTCCTGGGCTTCTTGCCCCCAACATTTACACTATACCATCCACCTTCGTCTAAATCACTTTCCTCATCAAATCACCCGTCTTCTAACAGTTCCAACACATCCTCCCACACCAATCGTTCACTTGTCAGCCTCATTCTCTCCTTTCTTTTCCCATTCAGCCATTCACTTACCTTTTGCGGGACCGTATCCAGGAATTTTCTCATCAATTGTTTCATTCATTCACATCATCATCATACCTAAAACTCGCCATACTCTCAAGCCTATGTGCATACATGTTCACACTTTCACTCTTCCCCATTCGAACCTTCTCAAATTCATTCACCCTTTTATATTTCACACTCTCTTTCATTCGTTTCATCTGCCCAATCAGTCTCTTCTTACTCACATCATGCCTCAATTCCCCCACACTCTTGATCACACGGAAAAACTTTTCCATCCAAACATTCCCCCAAAACATTCATCCAGTATCCCTTATTCTCTGGATACTTGAGTTTGCAATACCGCTCAAATTCCCCGAAGAATTCTTGCACAATTTTCCCACCATTTTCAAATCTCATAGGGCTGGTATTCCCATCTCTAAACCTGAAGCCTCTTCCATCAGGCAACACTGAGTATCAGCATCATCCTCTTAATTCTGATTCATTTATTATATTATCTTCAGCTTTAACTTCTTTCGATTTGAAAATCTTAGAGTCACTGTACATCAATAAAATAATCCTAAACCTAAATAATACTACTCCTCAATTAAACTATTCACTATATAACCAACTGAAACTTCAATAGATTAACTAGCCAACCAACCAACCGAACAAATCTTGGGAGTAATTTTTATATCTTTAGTTAGTTGATTTGTCAACTCCCACGATAAATGTTAGTCCCTCTGTTTAATTCATTCTAATTTGTTTTTGTTTTGTTTTTAGGGAGTTTTTGTTTATAATTTAATATAATAGGTTATTTTATTGTTTACTCCCCCGTAAGAGGCGCGGCAATTTGTCATCCTGGTCGCCGTGCTGACGGGATCCAGCGCTCCGTCCGGCCCCAGCTTAGCCTCACTTCCTTCCTTCAGATAGCCTGTATTTCTCCCTTACCTCGTCGCTTTTCATACAACCTCTCCCACAACTTTCTCTGGTCAGCCTCTAATATCACAGGGTAGATGCTGACCTTCTCAAGCCAACCGTCCCGTATCGGGGCTGAGGAGGAAGGGGACAACGTTCCCTAACCCCTGAGCTACAGGTCAGGATGTTTTTTTTTTAACAACCTGCTTCATTCCCACCCATACCTTCCTCAAATCCCCTTTTCCTCTCCTCTTCACAATCTATCTTTTTACGCCGTGTTCAAGGTGAAACCGCTATGCCGATGGACTGCCAGGCCACCAGGCGAGAGGGGTGGTCTCAAATGGCGGCGCCTGGCTCTGCAAGGCCTGTAAGCACCTCTTGCAGTGCGGGCAACTGTGATAGGTGATGAGCTATTACGTCCCGCAGAAAATTTAGGGTCATCATGCCCAATGATGCACCCCCCCCAAAAAAAAACAACCCTCAACTTCCCATGTATTATCAACGTAGCCACCATCGGGCAGCTTAACCCAAAAAAATTTAGGTCCCCCCCGTGTGCTTGCACAGGGGACCCTCCATATTTCTCTAACCGGACAAAAGGCTTACTCCTCTCCTTCGCCTACGGGTGCAGGGGACTCCCCCTCACCCCCTTCTCTGGAGGTGCTTTCGGGCACCTCCCTATTTCCTGCAGCAGTCCTTCCTTTTCTTTCTAAGGGGACTGCCAAGAAAGCCAGCAGGCAGCCCATTGCCGACCGCATCTCGTGTAAGCGGCTCGGTAGGGCAAACCCCCTTAAGGGGGAGAGGGAAGCCAGGCCCCTTCGGTCGCTTCCCTCAAAAGACCTGCTGGCAAAAATATTGAACCTTGCCGGGGTCAAGGCCTGTGCCTCCCCACACAAGACTGACGACACTGCCAAGGGGACCTGCGATGTCCTGGGAGGGGATGGCCAACTGGAGGCCTCTCCTGTGATAGACATGGTCCTTGAAGAAACCCTGCCTTAGACGGTAGGGCCTTCCATGGGGGGGAATCCGGGCTCGGCGCCAAACAACGAAACCGAATCCGCCCCTATGCAAGGTTCTCCTCAAACGGCTAGGGCTTTTGAGGCAGTACAAGGAGGAGAGGAATCTCCTCCGGATAGTGACCCTGCGGCCACCAGGACCTTCTCCATTTCGGAGAAGGACCTGGCTGAGGCCGGTCTATCTGGCCTAGGGCCTTCTGCCCGCGGAGGTGAAAAGCGGGTTTATTCCCCGCCATACTCTCCAAAAAAATAAAAAGACTAAGACCAAAAAGACTAAGAAGACTCTGGGCTCCTCTCCATCCGCGGGGGCTGTGGGGGCGGATGGGTCTGTTGCCACTTTGGCAAGCGACCAAGCCAAGATCAGCACATCCGGCCCCTCTGCCCCCCCCCGGTTGCGGAGCCCCTGACTAAGACCAAAAGTGCACAGGGCAGGGCCTCGATGTCATCGGGGCCCTTCATTCAGAGGTTACCTGGCGTTTTCAAGCCCCCTGGCTTCAAACGCTTCCTCGTTATTCGATCCACTGATGGCACCATGTTGGCCAAGGGCAATATGATCCATCAGAGGAGAGGATTAGCTAGTGCAATTGGTAGAGAGCCGAAGGTGACCCGTTTCACGGACGGGAGCCTTCTGGCGAATGCGGCGAATCTTGCTGAGGCGGCCAAGATAAGTGCTCTTCGGACACTTCATGGCACCCCGGTGAGTGTGACACCGCACTCTACCATGAACTTTGTGAAAGGAGTAGTATATGCGACGGAACTCGTTGACTACTCCATTGAGGACATCACCTTAGAGCTGGCCAACCATGGGGCGGTCAAGGTCAAACATGTGATGAGAAACCAGGGAGGGGCCTCGAGACCCATCTCTACACTCTTCGTCACGTTCGACAGTGACGAGCTACCTGAGTCGGTGCGTGCTTGATGGTACCGCTACCGCGTCAAGGCATTTATGCCACTGCCGCGGCTGTGCTATTACTGTCACCGGTTCAGCCATACGAATCGATCTTGTAGACGTGCAAAGTCGGGGTCACCCGAAGTCTGTGTAAATTGCTTCAAGGCCGCACACGATAAGTCCAAATCGTGTGTGGCCAAGTGTGTCAATTGCGGAGAGCCACACCCTGTTTCTTCGAAGCAATGTGGTGCATATCAACCGGAGAAAGAAATCCTGGCCGTTCAGGCCCAGGATAGACTCTCATTCCGCGAGGCTAAGGACTTGGTCCTGGCGCGCCCGGCTCTGCCTGGGACGTCATATGCCTCAATAGTTAGAAAGGCACCCTCTGCTCCTGGCCTATCGTGGCCAACGAGCACGATTGTTTCCGCGCCCATTCGGAGCCCTTCTGCGCGTCCCTGGTAAAGCTGGCGGCAAAAAGGGTTCATACCCAGCCCCGGCTAAAACCAGGGTTCCCCCCTCTTCTCCCATCGTGACCGTTTCCCGTTAGGCGAAACGGCCACGCGCCTCCACCTAGTCGTTAGACTCAAAGGGGGCAATACCCCTGAAATTTGTCGCCAGACCATCTCCCGGGGTTCCTAAAGCTGTCTCCCGAAAGAAGGACATCAACAAAGGAGCTTCGACTCCTTCGCCCACGCCTAGAGGTGGAGCGAGTGGCTCGGAAATGGTGATTCCTCGAAAAGAGGACCTCCGGCCTCCGAAGCCGTAACGCTCGCCTAAGGTGTCGAGGCGGAGGGAGGAAAAGACGCATGGCGAGCCCAAATTCCCCCAATAAGTCCTCGAAGGCGACAGCGCCTTCAGCGCTTTGTCCGGCTAGCAGCGCACGGGGTTCTGCCTCCGGGAAGCGTACGGCCATTCCCGTGAGGGTCTTTTGTTCGAGGAGGGCCCCTGCGTCTCCTCCCAGCTAGGCCTGGAAGGCATATTCATTCAATGGAATTGCCGTGGACTCCGGACCAGCTGGAAGGAGCTGTGGATGCTCGTCTCGTCCCGTTTCCCGTTAGCTATCCTTTTGCAGGAGACCATGCCATGCGCGTACCCCCTGACCTCCCTTCCGGGGTATAAGGGTCTTGCGACCCCACCACCACGGGATGGCCGGGCTGGGGGATGCGCGGTTTATACCGGCATGATGTCTCCGTTTTTCTTTTCTCTTTAGATACCTCCTTTCAGGCATTGGCTGTGCAGCTGCACCTGGATAGGAGGTATACTATCATTTCTGCGTACATTCCACCGTCCGCTGACTTCGACGCGGGGGACTTCCGCCGCGTTGTGGCACGGTTACCGAGGCCCTTTCTTTTGCTTGGAGATCTGAACGCCAGGAATCCTCTCTGGGAATATTACTCAATAAATCCCAGGGGGCAAGCCCTTGCCGATCTTATCGAAGAGCTTCAGATGGGTGTCCTAAACGTGGATGTGTTTACGCATCACTGTCCGAGAACCGCTTCATTTTCTTGCCTTGACCTATCTTTGTGCTCTTCGGATGCACACCCTGACTTTGATTGGGAGGTGGTCGATGACCTCCGAGGTGGGCTCTCAGGCGGAAAATGCCGCCTGAGAGCCCACCTCGGTGGTGCTTGGCGCGGGCGGGGTGGCCTGCATTTCAGGAATTGACTGAATTCTCTATCTCAGTCGAGGAGTTTAGGTCAGTAGATGAGGCTGTTGAGTTCTTCTCCGGCAACCTCATCGCCCTGGGCCTGACTAATATTCCTAGGACGTCTGGCCGTTTTGCACGCCAACCACTCCCATGGTGGTCGGCCGAGTGTGAGATGGCCCTCAAACAGAAGCGTTATGCCTACATGCGCTATAAGCGCCGCTCGAACGATTTCACTGTCGCTGAATTTCGTCGGGCTAGGGCTAGGTTCCGGTAAATTTCGAAGCACGCTCGCCGCTCTTCTTGGCGGGCATACGTGTCTTCACCTAACGGGAAGACCCCTTTAGCTGAGGTGTGGAAGTGGGTCAAAAGGATTCGGGGCAAGTTCTCGCAGGACCCCCCTCCCGTTCTCCAAGAGAATGGGACCACAATCTCGGACCCCGCGTCCGTGGCGGAATCCTTAGCGACCGCTTTTTCTGCATTCTTTAGCCATGATGCTGCTCTGCCAGCATTCAATGCACGTCATGATGTCGCGGAAGGCCGCTGGCTGGACTTTACCTCCAGAGGCGGAGAACCCTTCAACGACAGGTTTACTGGGATCGAGTTGCGCTCCACTCTCGCTTCGTGCGCGGACACTGCCCATGGTCCGGACGATGTCCCGTACGCCATGCTTGGACACCTGGATGAGCTGAGCTAGGCATGGCCTTTCTGTGAGATTTGTTCAACAGGATCTGGGTGGAGGGTCTTTTCCCAGACTCCTGGCGAATCGCTACTGTGCTAGCCTTTCGCAAACCGGAGAGAGATCACTCTACTCCCACCAGTTTCCGCCCAATCTCTCTAACCTCTTCCGTGTGCAAGTTGATGGAGAAGTTAGTAAATATTTGATTAGCCTTTTTCCTGGACAGCGGAGGCCATCTGTCTTCTGCACAGTGCGGCATCCGCAAGTTCCACTCCACGTCGAATGCTCTGCTCCGACTGGAAAATGCCGCCTGCGAGGCTTTCCTTCATAAACAACACTACGCCACTGTGTTTTTCGATCTGGAGAAGGCCTATGATACCGCATTGGGATACGGTATCATGGAGACTCTCCACACGATGGGGGCGAGGGAACACCTCCCAGTCTTTATATCTGAATTTTTTCGAGATCGTTGATTCCACGTACGGGTGGGGGGGGGGGAGCCCTCTCCGTCCCAAAGGAGCAGGAAGAGGGTGTCCCGCAGGAAAGTGTCCTCAGTGTCACACTCTTTGCCCTGAGCATCAACGGCATCACCTCGGTGCTGCCAGAAGATGTTCTTGCTACTCTCTACGTGGACGACCTTTTGATCGCTTTTGGCGCGGCCCAGATGCCAACTCTGGAGCGTCGACTCCAACAGGCATTCAACCGCGTCGCTGGCTATGCCGAAGCGCACAGGTTTCGGTTTTCTTTGGCCAAGACTAAGATGGTGCACTTCTGCCACCATCTACGGCTTCACCCTGACCCAGATTTGTTTCTTAATGGAGTGCGCCTGGATATGGTGGAATCGCACAGTTTCCTTGGTCTTGTATTCGACCGACGCTTCACCTGGGAGGCTCATATTCACAGCCTTAGGGTCTCTTGTACCCGCACCATGGACATTCTCCGTTCCGTGACGTTCAGCGCTTAGGGTGCTGATAGGGCTACTGCCCTACTTTTTTATCGATCCTTTGTTCGTTCGAAGCTCGACTACGGATGCGAGTTTTATGCATCCGCAGTTTAGCGTTAATTGCGGAAGGTGGATTCGATCCACCACACCGGCCTTCGCCTTGTCGATGCTGGGGAGATGTCACTCGCTCTGCGCCGCGTGCAGTGCATCACTTGCCTGTACGCGCGAGCCCAAGGCGCCTTCCTCAGTCGCCAACAGCTCTCACTGAATACGCAGCTGATCTCGATGGTGCCTATGCCGCCGAGAAACGCCATTCATACCCTAAGCCCTTTTGGTTTAGGGCCAGGAAACTCCTTCGACAGCTAGATATAGCTCTCGGGCCGGTGGCGCCCCTGGTTCTGCCCAGGATGCAACCCTGGAGGGTACCACATTTGGTTATTTGTCGCCACGCCTCTGCTCCCAAAGCTTGTACGGCGCCGGAAGTAATGCGTTCGACCTTTTTGGAGCCCACCTCGTGTCACGCTGGAACCGTGCCAGTGTATACGGATGGCTCCAAGTCCCAAGAGGGGGTCGGCTTTCACGCCGTATCTCCTCTGTTTGAAGTCAGCGGGGATCTACCAGGCGCTGCGTCTGTCTTCACGGCCGAGCTGGTGGCAATACGCCACTCGGTACGGGAGATTACGTGACGTGCCCGTTTCCGAGACCGGATTGTGATCTATAGCGACTCAAAAAGCGCCCTGAGTGCTCTCGGGGCATTGGAATCTCCGCATCCCCTGGTTCGCGATATCCGTGACGCCACGGTTTTGGTGATCCGGGCAGATGTCGAGATTATCTTCTGCTGGGTTCCTGGACATGTAGGAATATCGGGGAATGAGTGCGCCGATGAGGGCGCCAAAGAGTTCACGAGGACTCTGTGACCGGACCAGCGTTTCGCTCTTCCTCACACCGACTACATGGCAGGAATACGGGCAGCTCTTCGGACTGCTTGGCAAAGAAGATGGGAGACGGTCGAAGGGAACTTAAAGTTGCGTGCCATTGCGCCGCGACTGTTTCCATGGACCTATCCCCTAATGCCCCGACGGCTTCAGGTCGTTTTCTGTCGTCTCCGAATGATGGAGCTATCTGATGGAGCGCTCGCCAGCGCCCTATTGCGACGACTGCGTCGTCCCCCAGACTTTTCGGCACATTCTTGTCGAATGTCCCAGTCTGGGTGATCTTCGCGCACGATACCTGTCCCGATACCGGGATGGGCGGGGTCGCTACCGCCTTTCCTTTTACTCGGGACGAGTCCTTGCACATTGACTTGTGGACTTGTTGACTTTTGGGGGGAGGCTGGGCTTCTCCCATTTATTTAAGAAGGTTCTATTTTTTTTGTTTTGTTTGTTGTTGTCTTTGTAGGTTGCACGCTCCTGCACCGGGGTTAGGGGGACCTCTTCCCCACTGCCGGAGATTGTTTCCTGACTGCTAAGTTTTTCACATTTTTATCATTTTCATATTTTTATTTTAAAGTAGCCTAGTTCTAGGCTGTCGTGTTTCCGGCGACTTATGCCCAAGTGGGCAGTTGCCAGATAGGCTCTACAAAAAAAAATATATTGTTTACTCCAGTTACCTTTAATATTTGATATTCAAGTCAGTTTATGTTATAACTTCAATGCTTTCTATTTTTATTTTAAATTACACTGGATAGTAGTAATTAATTCTATATATTTTTTTGGTGTTTTTACTTTAATCTCAATAATTGTCAATTTTATTATTTTAATTTGTCTTACTTCGCTTTTTTAGCCATTATTTAATGTATTCTTTTAACTGTTATCGTTAATATTCCTTCCCCTTCTCATTAGTCGACACAGTCGCTGAAGATGGTCCGAGTAAAGGTCCGAAACGTCCGGCCAATAATAAATGATTAGTGTAATCACCTGGGTTTTCTTATTCCTACTATATATATTATATATATATATATATATATATATATATATATATATATATATATATATATATATATATATATATATATATATATATATATAAGGTTGCTTCTAAGAAGGCGTAATTTTAATTTCAGTAGGAAGGATACGACCATCAGTGACATTCTTATTTATTCCAAGAAACGTTTCGGATTACCCAATCCATCATCAGGCTAAAGGGATAAACACAATTCGTGAGGCGAACAAATGTTAACATAAACAAGATACAAATCAAAAGCAAAATAATTTAGATAGTGAACCTATAAAATTAAAAGTATTAATAATACAGATAAGGAGATGAACAAATTCATACCTGCTGTCAGCGAGTCAGGAGAATGACTTTGAAATTTACCCCAAATCAGATACGATTATGATTAGTTTGTTTTCGGTAGAATATTAACAGGTCTAAAGCTGGTTGGTTGTGACTATTACCGATAATGGGTGACAGGTCAAGTCTGAATTTAACGTGGGCGAATGTGTTTTTTATGAAGAGAGATTCCGGAATTCTGAGCTGTGTGATGTTAGGATTAGAGCCCAGAATCTCAAAATTATTGATGTTTGCATCAACCTTACACTTTATAATGTGATCTCTGATTGGCGAGGCTTCCTTACTAGCGAGAGACTTTGCTGTTCGGCAACTAATGCCGAGGTGTGCGCAAACCCTCGAGTGTAACGAGCGAATAGTACTACAAATATATGTTCCCTGGGAACATCCAGGGCAAGAAAATTTGTATACAATATTATTGCGCAAATAAGCCGGGGTTAAATCCTTGGTGAGGAAGAAATTACCTATTTTTAAATTGTTAATGAAGGTTATTCGGAAATGTATTTGTGGAAAAAAACTCTGAAGAACTTTTCGGTACCGTCTTGAAGCTTCTTGGTTCAGAGGACCAAGATCAGGTAGGAGAAAATATCGCAAGTCCTTAGGGACATCTATCTTTGCAACCTTTGGATGGAAGGAGTCATTTAATATTTTGCCTATGACTCTGTTAACCAAATCTAGGGAATTTCAGCAAAGAAAACTAGCTGCAAAGAGACAAATCATTTTAAACAAAACATGAATTTATATATATATATATATATATATATATATATATATATATATATATATATATATATATATATATATATATATATATATATATATATATATATATGTGTGTGTGTGTGTGTGTGTGTGTGTGTGTGTGTGGAAAACTCACAAAGTATCGCGTGAGTAAGCAATAAATGCAATGAAGCCTACAGGGAAAAATAATACGAGGATTCCAAGTACTTTCGAACTTTATTTCGAGTTCTTTATCAAGGAATAACAGAAGTATTGAAAATTGTAATATTTATAAGGATGATGCAGAGGAGAGGGAACGCTCGCAAAAAAGCAAAAAACCAATCAACAAAATGAAATAATATGAAATGGAAACCTTAGGAGGAGCAAAGATAAATACAAAATAAGATCATTAAAACAGGTCAATTCAAAAGACTAAAGGTTGACAAGAGGATTATTATACCGCCTAGGCAATTAAAGAGGGAGAGAATCTTAACGAGAGATTAACCCCAGAGGTCAGGATCTAAAAACTAACGTAAAATAAGTACAAATGTTCTAAAGACTTGACTCAAATGGAAATAAATACAGACACAAACATAAGTCTACATAGATGAAAAATAAAATAAAATTGTTTATTAAGATTAATATAAATATTTAGTCTCAAATTAAAAGTTTCGACAGTACATTGTGAATATAATTTAAAAAATAACCATTAAGTTTATACAAGCCAGGACTCAAATGAAAATCTGGAAATTTACTAATAAAGGTTGATTCAATGATATTTCGGGAAATTGTATCGTTATTATGACATGATTTTAGCAGAATTCCAATCAATATTGTGATTAAGATATGGCATATGAACATAAAATGAGCTGCTTTCTTTGCCTCGATGGACATTATATTTATGCTGAGAAATTCGTTTTTTTTTAACATTTACCTGATTGGCCAAGGTAATATTTAGAGCAATCGATACATTTTACGCAATATATATTACCAATAGGAGAAGGGGCGTTCTTGGCTAATAGTTTAGAGATAGTATTATTATAGTTAAATACTACACAAATGCCTAGAGATTTTGAAATATGAGGGAGAGAAGCAAAGGATGAATTAAAAGGAAGTACAAGGGTATTCATGTTCTTAATAGGCGCGCGAGGTTCAAAACTATAAAAAGACTTTTTAGGAAATGAAAAGGATAGCAAAGTTTCCATTTCATATAAATCCATTTTGTTGATTGTTTTTTTCATTTTTTGTTGGCATTTGCTCTCCTCTGTATTATCCTTATAAATATTACAATTCCCTGTGGGCTTTGTTTCATATATATATATATATATATATATATATATATATATATATATATATATATATATATATATATATATATATATATATATATATATATAATATCTCCCCATTCACACACACATTCTTACAGAGGGTGAGACATCCGCTAGAAAGGGGGTGGAGAATGGCCCTACAAACACTCACATTCGCTCCACCACAACGTCAGCTTCATAGTTTATTTCTGGGATCTTGAAGTTGCGTATTGATTTCCCTTTATAATCTTTTCGTGCTTTCATAATTCTTCTCCATGCGAGTTTCCAGATATGATTTCTTTTATCTTGCAGCATACAGAGAAGAATGTTTTCCGCGTATGCAAAATAAGCATTCCTTTGAATTACTGGGGCAACTATATCTTTAATATGTTTGTTTGTTCACCCTTTGCAGTCTTGAAGGGGTTGAGTGCTCCATCTTGCGAAGAAGAGTTAGCTTTTATTTCAAACCAGGTGGGCGCGATTCGAAAAAAACTGAAGTCCGATTAACGATTGCCGATTCGCCAGCTTGGCAAGTCCGATTCGATTATCCGATTCGGGTGCTAAAAATCTAAGTCCGATTAGCGATTTTCCATGTCGTCCTGCGTGATTTGCGGCAGGGGGTGGGAGTGCTGTCACTGACAGATCTGGTTCAGCTTGTTCCTCTTATCGAAGTCAAGTACCTCGGTAAGCAGGCACTTGTAGGCGTCGTGGCTAGAATTCCACCTGGTGATGCCACGGGTAATCAGCTTCTTGCCCAGAGCGAATTTAATGTCATTGGCGGTCACTGTCTTTCTGTTCTGGGCATTCTACACTCTCTTGGCCTTGGCGGCCGGCATGTTGTAGGCCGGCCTGGGATGGGTGGTCCAGCCGGGCACGTTCTCCACATCCCTGGAGGACAGCAAGTTCACTGTGTGTGCCACACAGCGTCGATGCTTGGTGAGCTGCACCGCCTCTTCCTGCTGGTTCACCTCCTCCAGGGCGTCTGTCACCAAGATGGTGCTGGTGTGCACCACCTCTGGGTCCACTACGTCTTGTCCTTGTTGCTCGGCATCCCGCTCGATGTTGTGGTTAAAAGCGCTGATGTAGTTCGCGCCATTGTCAGTGGTGGTGCTGACAACTTGAAAAGCAAAGTAATGTTTTAAAACAAAGTTTAATTTCATTTATCAGTATGAATTTGAAGTATGATTCCGAAGTCAATGCGGTAATAGTCCTCACTTCGTTATTTTTACAAACTCCCTCAGTTTTCTTCAAACTATTAACGACAAACATACATAACATATTTCACGCAGACTACAGCATCAAATTCATACAGTATTACAAAGTAAAAATGCAGAATTTTGTTGGATACCTGGGCAAATACAAAGACAAATATGCAAAAATTCTTAGAGTTTACACACCTTTCTTTTGATGCCGAATTCGTCGTGCAGCTCGAAGATCGCCCCTGCCAGGTGAGTCCCCGTCAGGCTCACGGTGATCTCCTTGATCCCGAGGACGGCGGAGTGCCTCTTGAAGGTGACCTTGTCCAGCAATGTCACTTTCATCCCCAGGAAGGCCCTGTTGCTTGCTGACCAGCTGTCGGCCATGGTGGTGACGAACTCCTGTTTAGAGAGGAGGTCCGTCAGGTCGGCCTTGGCCTGGTCCCACATCGCCCTGATATGGCGGGTGAGCTTCCACCTGGAGAGGACCTTGAACTGTAGGTAGGTGTACGCAGATAGGGCCTCATTGTGTTCATTGTCTGTCTCTGAGGCTGGCTTCATGCAGCCAATGAAAGACCTGAAACAAAATTAGAAGTTTTAGAATAAATTTAAATTACAAGATTTTTTTATTCATCATATCATTTTTTTATGAGTGTATGGGACATATAAATTGTTAAAACATGTTTAAAAAGTAAAAACAGAAACTGTTAACATTTTAAACCATTTATATTCAATTTAATGAATATATTAATATTATTCAATCATTCAGTGTCTAAACTGAGTTTCACAGTTTTAAAATTAAAACACTTAAAAATAAAAAATATATTGATACTTTAACTTGAAAAATAAAAATTAATCATCTATAGTACAGGTCGAGGTACTTCTGGGAGAACTTCTCAATGAATCTCTCCTCGATGGTGGCCTGCTTCCTGGGAGGACTTGTGGCGGCCGCGTTTGCTGGTGCCCTCGAGAGCTGCCTTGAGGTCATGGGCTTGACCAGGATGGTACCTCTGGTAGTGTATCTAAAAAATAAAAACAAAAATAAATAAAATTCATATAGTAAAAACTAAAAATAAATGCCTAACTTTTAGCCTGTTTAGTATTTGTCAAATAATTATGAACCCTGGTAAAAAAAGTCTTTAAATAAATTATCAAATAAAATAAATTTAAAGTCGCCTTCAGGTTTGAAGTTTTTCCCTGCTGAATTTTGAGTGTCTTTCAGCACTTGGTGCAGGTAGCCTTGTTGTTGTCCACGACCTTGAAGAACAGGGAGATGTGCCTCCAACTGTTCTCCTGGCTGAGGCTGGAGCTGTCTGTCTCCATTGTGGCTTTGCTCTCAGCCGAGTCGTTCGAGTCCAGCAAGAGCGGAAGGGTCAGAGTGTCCTCCACGTCTCCTCTTCCCCTCCAATGATGTTGTTGACCGCCGCCGCCTGGTCGCTGTGCTGGGAGCCCAGGGACTTCTGATTTGCGCCACTGGCGTTCCTGTTCCTGGGCTGGGGAGTCAGAAATATCTCCATACTAGATGTAAAGAACGCGTCTTCGTCCGCTATCAAAGGTGTAAATAAAACTCCGTCTTCGACAAGGCTACTTCTTTTGCACGCGCTAAATTCTGTACAAAAATTCATCATTTAGAAACAAAATTACGAAACGCACAAATAAATGCTAAGTTGAATGTACAAATACATGCTAACTAGCAACAAGCAAATGCGCACAAGTAAGAAGCCGTTGCGCACGAATACATGATGAAACTTGTATGAAAGGACTAATTCACGAACTTTAAGCTTGATTTATCGTTATTTTATGAAACTAATAGTCTAGATATGATCATATGAATATCATTAGAACGAAATAGAAATACTAAATGCAAATATTAATGGTACAACTTACTGCCGTTGGGGTCCGCAATAGCAGGAAAATGAAAACAGAAGGATTACTTCGAAGCGTTCACAAGTGGTGGCAAGGGAGCAGCGCAGCAGCAGCAGCTTGCTCTCACGACGACTGGCTCTAAACTGTTGCAGCGCGTTACTTAACCGATATGAGACGCGTACAAAAAAACATAACTAAACACGTATTATACCTACTTTATACTTGTAAAATATAACCTTTTTATTATATATGATTTAATAATTAATCATGATATTTTACGCATTATATTATAGAGAAAATACTAAAGTGTGAATAGAATAGAATAAAACGAAAAAATATTTACTTAAAAAAAATCTAGAAAAATTTATTAAGAAACTGCTATTGCGAAAAAACAAAGACGACGTCGACCTGGATTAATCGCAAATCGCTTTAAATTTTTGGCAGTTCGATTGCGATTATCCGATTCGTTTGGCGGGAGTAGTCCGATTCGTTTATCCGATTCAAAAATGCGAGTCTGATTAATCGGATAATCGGACTTCCAAATCAGACTGCTCACCTCTGCAAACCAGTAGGGTGCATTAGGGCGGGTCATACTTTGGGGCAACCATATATTTTCATTAAATCCTATAATGAGGGGTGTAGATTTTGAAAAAGAACTTTATTTTGTTATAAAGTTGATCCTACCTACATCAATTTCCATTTAAATAAAAGTAAATTTTTCCCTTTCGTCACGAGCTTATGTAACCTATTTTTATTTAATCCAAGTAAACACAAACACAAAGTAACCTCAAATTTACATGTTTATTGAGTGAGAAAAGTGTGTGCAAAGCTCCACATATAGCTGCATGGGTCACTTTGGTTCATATTCAAAAGGTAAACTTCACCAGAGCGCACAAATCTTGCTTTGACTCATTCCTGGACATCAGACGTCTACTTGTCTCTTGTGCCCAGATTCCTCCATCCCTCTTTTCATGTGAGAAATACTTGGAAGAAGCCTCAGTCACCATTCTTACAACCTTCTTAATGCTCTGTGTGTGACAAGGTCAGTCAGGTACTTTCATAGGAGAGTCAATGAAGTTTTTCAATTCAGAAGTACTTAAAGAGCAAGTGAGGGGTGACTCAGAGACATCCTCTGACCAATCGATCAGATCTCCAATCCTGGTAGCATCCCAATTGATGTCTGCTGTCCTTCTAAGGCTTACAAAGGAGTCTCCCAGTTGAATATCTGATGGTCTGAATTATTTTCACCCCTTTAGTTCTTTCCGCCTGATCTTCAGAACATAGGGTTTGGAGGATGGCTTCACTGTATGCATACCAAGCTGATCTCTTAACTGTTGGCAAAACAATATCCAACACCTCCTTCCTTTGAGACTCAAGGCAGTGAAGTTGATAAAGAATGTGCCTAGATCCCTCGGTCCAAGAGTGCTTAATCTTAACGTTAAACCAGCATGGGGAATATACACCAATGATGAACTCAATAATCAGTCGTAGGTTCTTAAAGGCATTTGCTTTGAGCTCATGTTTTGACACCCACAGCCGAAGAAGTCTGTTAGCTGTGGTCAGCCAGTGACTTTGGTTTACTGGTCCTATTTTCATCTCTGATTGCCGATACAATTCTATAGCCACAGTGTTGATCAGTGGAAAGATCTTGCACCATTTCCTGAGGTATCTTGATAAGAGGAGGATCTAAAGATACTCGTATATAAGTGAAATTTGGGTTGATTTACAAGTCTGTAACAGAGTCAAGGAGCTTTCCTATTCGTCCAGAATATCTGTTGTCAGATAGTGTTGGGCCATCCAAGTTGATAATTCGATGGAGAGGGAGTTCCCCAGTGTGCAGGTTACAGACTAACCAAACAAGCTTTCTGACCAAATGGAGCTACATTTTTGGCATTACTCCAGCATTTACACCTGTGTTTACATTCGTGGAGTCTCCTCCAATGGCCATTAAACTTTTATCCAAACCACTTTCCCTCAGCCATCCAAACATAGCCTTAACAATCTTTTGTAGCCTTTTCTGGGACAAAGTGGAAGAGGTAATTGCTCCCAGGCTCACTGATGACAGTGTAATGCTCCTCTTTTGTTTTTGATGGAAAAAATTTCACTTCCCTCTGCCTAAATCATAAAATTTGTCACATCAATTCGTCCACCAAAGGGAACACAAGTTCTCTTTCTTTTCCCCCATCCTTCCTTAAGTTTTCATCAAACTCATGTTCAATAACTGCCGTCAGCTTTTCCTGTGCTCTTTTAACTTTATTCTTATCAATTACTTTACTTGTATCTTGCTCAGTAATGAATCCAACATCTATTAAAGCTGATGTTGCTATAGCTGCAGTTGGTCTCAATCCGACACCATACCTTATACTAGCAAGAGCAATATTTGGAATTTCATTATAATTCTTTCTATTCCTGGTGGAAGATTTCGGCTCTTGGACAGCTTCAAAAGTTACTTCATCGCCCAAACAGTTGTCACCATCAGAATTTTCTGCCTCGAGAACTTCACCTTCTGCCAAAAAATGCTCGATTTCTTTTCTTACTGCTTTTCCTGCTAAAACAGCGCTTTCCTCCTTACCTTTTCTCTTTCTTTCTGCTATCCTTTCTTTTTCTTTCCTTTCTGAAGCTCTTAATTGTTTATTATGCTCTGAAATATCAAGACCTCCAATTTGAAAGGTACTTTTACTTCCAACCTTCTCCTTTTGTCCTTTAATAAAGGCCAGTTCCTAGTAGGTATTTTTTTTTCTTTACTACAACAGCAGTTAATGTGGGCTTCAGTCTCACAGCCATTACAACCTACTTCCCCACAACTCGAAATTTGACAGTTGCATGTCAATATATCAAATAACTTATCTAGTTTTGCAATGAGCCTCTCTTTTACTTCAATTTTTCCTTTACCAAGGGAAACTTTTACTGCCTCCTTCCACACCTCCTTAAGCTTTGATATTATTGTGACCTTTTGATTTATAACAGGTAGTTTGAAAAGAGCATTAGCTTTGGTCCACTGATTAATCAAGCTCTGATACATGATACATATTGTTGGTAACTCAGACACCATCAGCTCTTGCCCAGTCTCAACAAAATCAGTCAGATGAGAACTTGATTTGGACCTGTCTTGATTTTCGCCATTGTCACACTAATCGCAGGTATATCTGCAAATGAAAAGATGGCACTTAGATTAAGAAATAATCTCTACCAAATAATTATATGCTATTCTAAAATGATACACAACCTTTACTAGCATTCAAATAAAATGTAAATGCTCTACAAACAGTTACCATTTATAATAGTTACCAGAACTGGCAACACTACTGGAATATTACCTTCCACTGAGTAATGAGTACTGGCTACTTACAATTTTAGAGTAGACCAAACTAAATTAAGGGTCTTTTTTAACAGGTTTTTTACTTCTCATGTGTCTCCCTAATAGATTTTTACATTTTAAGACAAATATCTTTCAGACTACATAAATTTATTGATGATAGAAAACGGTAAATTTGATATTTTATGGGTAACTAAAATAATAGTAAATGACCCAGAACTAACAATATTTCAACTTCAAATTGATGTAGGTTAGATCAATCGGAATTTAACTTTTCTGCCTAAAGTATGTTCTTTTCACCAATATTCATCATTTGAATACCCCTCATCTCAGTTTCATAAAATTCTAGATTATGACCCGCCCTAATGGTTCATACACCTTCACGATGCACAAAACAATAGATTTCAGAAGGGTCGGAAGTCGAAACATATAATGGAAGTATCCGATTTGCCGTTGTAAGACATCGTGCATATGACATTTTTCCAGGACTCTCACAAGCTATTTCAACAGAACATTTACCTTGTGAGATATATAGAAGGATATCAAACAGATACTTTTGATCGGTGCTCAGATTTCCTCTGTCAGCAGACGGCAAGTTAGTCGGAAGCTCGAATTCAACAACACTTAGAGTCTCACATGTATCCAGTTGTTTCCCTATAGGTCCGACAAGTCTACGAGGCCCCATTGTTTTCTCATCCAAATTGTTGATGAGATGGCGCAATGGGAGCTCATTTGCATGGAGCTGGCAAATAAACCAAATCAGTGGTCATTTAAGTTTTTCTTCTAACATTCTGATCGCACCTTCTTTTGTTCCTGTATTTACTGCCGTTCTATCGCATTCCACAGCAACGAGTTCATCAGTTGCGATGTTATTTGCTTTAGATACGAGAATATTGCGTCGCATATAGCTTTTGCCGAACCTATCTTCATTGTCAGGTGTCCAAGCTATTCTGAACCAGGTTCTTCTATCATAGAGATGTCCTCTTCCATTATCTTCTTGTGATGAGTTCCCTCCATCGTCTCAACAACAAACGTGCCCTCTTTTCTATCATCAAAATAAATAGAATATAATGGCTTATCCGATCTAATTTCTTGCTGTAGTCTAGTACGTTCTTTAACACGCTCTCTTCTAACACTTGACCTGTCAACTACCTCAGAAGTTTCTTTGCCTTCAATTGACGATAAGTCCTTAAGGATTAAACTTGTTATTAAGGCTGCATCTCGATCAGACGACACATCAGTGCAGTCACATACCAATGCAAATTCATACAATTTTATTAGATGGAGTCTTGGATGCAATTTTTTTGTTTACTTCTTTGCGTTTCACGGATGAAGGAAGCTCATAGTCGCTACCTTCGTCAGCAGATTCTGTTTCTGTGTTGGATGAAGGAAGAATCACTTTGATATTATCTGTCGAAGCAGATGGTTGATTCAAGAGACAATACTCACGATTCTTCCTAACTGCACTCTAAATATTCTTCTTTGATTGAATTTGATCGATATTTCCTATTGCCATTTTCCTAGTTGTTCGTTGGTCTTCCAGAAATGTTTGCCCCAATGGCGGCACCTTCTTTTCTTTGCTACAAAACAGTTTTCAAAGCTATCACATTTACAACACGAAATATATAACAATTGTTCTGCATTCTTTGTAAAATCGTCACATTTCTGTTTGAATCATATCACATTTTCCCTGCTAATATTTCTCATTAAAGCCTGATATTTTGAATAATAATTTAAAATTCTTTTTCTAACTGCCTCTATTGACACACAAAGAATTGATTCCGTTTTCCAAATAGATTTACTTCTCCGCTACTAATGTAATAATTTGTTTAATTGGCGGGTCTTTTCTATTGCGGTTCTTTTACTTTTCTCGCCCAAACAAAACTTATTTTATAACATCTTTTATAAGTTGGCAACACTTGTTCACTAATGGCGCAGGATGAGCCAAATAAAGGGCTTTCAATTTCATGACGCGTTCTAGGTTTAAATGCCATAAATAAATGTTGCTTATTTTTTTTTTACATATTAATTAGCTCTGAAATATAATAAAACGTGTATAAATATTTATTGTACACTATAAGTAACTTCTTGAATACAAATACAAGAATGTGGTTAAAATAATAGACACTCGACAGAGCCACACACACACACACACACACACATCCACTCTCAACGAGACCCTCCGCGCTACTGAAACATAATTGTCACGTACGCCGCTATAATATGTCATTGAGGAACCTCTAAATATCAATCAATTACTTTAAAATTTCGTTTACTTGTTCTTTAAAATATAATATTATTTGTTTGGAGGTATCAATTCAAAATTCAAATTTAATTTTCAGATATAATCCACGAAATTCAAAATTTAGTTGAAAATTGCATTATTTTCAATTTTCAATGGCGTTGAAGAACCTTTAAAACTAATTATATCAAAAAATCATTTTAGCAGGTTTAATTTGACAGATAGCCTCCCCCCCCCCAAAAAAAAAAAAAATCTAGGGCCTACTGCACATCCTTCAAACCTGACTACAAATTAGGGAATTTTTGTTACTGGGTTGACGAGAACTCTGATGGGGCCTAGAAAAGTTCTTGGTGCGCTTCCCCCTCGCTCTCTTTCAGAGCTGCTTCATTTTTTTATTAGTAGTAGTATTATTATCAGTTATTTATATTAGTTATTATTATTATTATTATTATTACGTTTGTCCCTTTAACCATTTACCCCCATTTCGTTCCAGAAATAACTGTTCTCGCCTGGACAGAGTTCGGTCCGCTAGACATGGTACGGTGCCTTGGTGGCCTGCTTGCCATGATGGGATCACCTAGCAGCAAGGTATGATAATAATAGCTGAGAACCCACCATATTCGTTAGTGGACCGGACTATCTCTACTTCTCTTTAGTACATACCCACCTACCCGCTTCCAAACTTGTTCTTCTATTCACAGTGGTTCTGGCTTCCCGGCGCACTTTAGTCTTTTATGAGTCTGTAGTCAAGTGGCAGTGGATACCGTGAGGCCACTACCTGCTGTGAGGTCCGAAAGCTCGCTGGCTAAGGCAAGTATAAGCCATCTACTCATCTTCTTTCACTTTACATAAAAGGTAGCTACGTCGGCACCATCTTTTTTTATTAAAGCTTGAGGACAATTTCTCCTAAACTGTGGGCCAGGTTTGCAAAGTCCATCTTAGCTCGTACCCGTGGACCGAGCCTGTAAATGATCACATTCTGGAACTTTCTGATCATATAGAGACTTTTCTCTTAACCTCCCACGGCATTGAGAGTTCATAGTATCTACTTGGCATGCATTTTATATCTTTTTTTCGACGATCATGGCTAAAAAAGATGGAAATGGCGGGCGACCGTTTAATGCAAGGAGAGCTGCATCTAAACGCACTAGTAAGGTGCCGGGCAGGGGCGACTCGTATAGAAGCACTGCGGAACTGCAGCACCCACTATTTGCACTCGATATTATCAAAAACATTCAGTATAATTTGTCCTTTTTTCTTTAATTCTTTCTTTATAGACGTACATTATATAATCCTTAAGGTTAAAGCCAGTAGCCATTCCCTAGTTTATGAAAAAAATACAAAAATCCTTGTATAGAACTGCGCTTCACAATTCCAGCAACGCGGTGTTTGGCTGTTGTGCGCATGCTCACATGTCCGAGGTAATGAGCTGCCTGTTAGGGAGAGAGAGGATTGTGGCTCACGCAGTGCCGCCCCTGGTGTACTGGTGGAAGGTAGTGTTTCCTTTTGACACCGCGTTTGTTGAGCTTAAAAATGTTTATATTCTTGAATATGATAAAGTGTAGAATTTAATTTATATTTTTTCTGTTCTTTTATTAATTAATTAATTATTCTGCTAAAAATTAATCTTGTAAAATAATCTAGATGATGTTCTTAGTGAAATTACGAGATTGATAAAAATCCTCTTGACAATTCCTATGACTACATCAGAGGTAGAACGCTTTACTCTCACTATTCCCATTCGGCAAAGGGGATTTTCCTTTGCCATCTCTGAAACTACCCTTAGGCAGCTCCACTTCTGAAAAGAAGCGCCCCCCCCCCCCAGCCTGAGCTGAGATGGTCCCGGAGGTGACCCAGCTCCAGATGACAGGATCTTCCATGGGAGCGAACCCGGGCTCGGTGCCAAACACCGAACCTGAGCCTACCTGTGTACAAGCTCTTCTTGAGGCGGCTCATGCCTCAGAGATCACAAGAAAAGGGGAGATCTCCTCCCTCGAATGGTGCCCACTTTGCAGCCAAGCCCTTCTCCATCTCGGAGAAGGATCTTGCTGGGGCCGGTTCGTCTTGCCTAGGGGCACATTCCGAGGGTGGAAAGATGTGTGTTCACTCCCCGCATTCCTCTCCCCCCCCCTCCCAAAGGAACCTTTTTCCCCCTCGGAGGCTCCTGGAAAGGACGGGTCCGCTGCCGCTTCACCAAGATCGGCATGTCCGGCCCCTAGGCGCCTTCGGGAGGAGAGACAAGGCAAAAACCAAAGTCTCTAGTACGTTGAGCGGAGACTAGATTACGTCGAGGACCCTCATTAAAATATTACCTGGCATTTTTAAGCCCGCTGACTTCAAACGCTTTCTTATTATCAGCTCCACTGATGGCAGCATGTTGGCCAAAGGCAACATGATCCATCAAAGGCAAATATTAGCTAATTTGATTGTAAGGAGGTGATGGTGACCTGTTCCTCGGACGGGATCCTGCTAGCGAATGTGTCCAGCCCTTCCTATTCGGCCATGATTAGTGCCTTTCGGACATTTAATGGCTCGTCAATGAGTGCAAGGTCACACTCTAAGAAGAACCTCGCGAAAGGAGTGGATTATGCCATTCGGTACCCTTGTGCGGGATCTCCCCCCACCCCGGGGCGGCTCCCTTTGTAGACCCGACGGCACATTGGGTTCACACCCAGCCTCGGATAAAACTAAGGCTTCCCCCTCTACTCAAGGCAGACTGCTTGCGATCAGGGAAAACGGCCGTGCAGGAGGCAACATCCCTGAAGGTGGTCGTGAGGCCATTCCGGGGCTCTTAAAGTTGCCCCCGAAAAGAGGACATCAATAAACGAGTTTGGGCTCCTACGCCCATACCGAGTGCTAGCTAGGTGACTCGAAGGCGTTGTATCCTTCAAAGGAAGAACCCTCGCCGCCGAAGCCGTCTTGCCTGCCCAAAGTTGAGAGGAGAAAGAAGGAAAAGACTCGCATAGTAGGCCCAACCTTCCCGACGGTTCCTCGAAAGCGACAGCGCATTCAGCGCCTTGTTCGGCCAACAGCACCAGGAGTTCTGCCGTCGAGAAGGGTACAGCCATTCCCGTGAGGGTCTACTCTATGAAGAGGCCCCCCCGCATATCTAAGCCTGGAAATCATATTACTTCAATGGAAATGCCGCGGACTCCGGGCCAAATGGAATGCGCTGTTGGGGCTCGTCTATTCGCTTTTCCAAATGGCTATTTTTTTTGCTGGATACCTTGCTGAGCGAGTGATCCCTGCCCACCCTCCCGGGGTATACGAGTTGTACAACCCTACCACCACGGGATGGAAGCCTGGAAGAAGGATGCGCTATTTACACTCAGCATGGTCTCTCCGTACTTCTCTTTTCTTTAAATACCTCGTTTCAGGCAGAAGCAGTGCAGCCTCACCTGGAGGCTATTATTTCTGCCTACATTCTACCATGAGCTGATTCCACGCGGGAGACTTCAACCAAATCGTGGCACGGTTGCCGAGGCCCTTTCTACTGCTCGCTGATTTGAACGTTAGACATTTTCCTCTGGGGAGACTAATCGATCATTCCCATGGGTTAGGTCCTTGCCGACCTGATCGAAGAGCTGAAGATAAGTTTCCTAAATGTGAAAGAGTTTACATATAACTGCCCAAGAACATCTTCCTTTTCCTCTTTTGATCTATTTTTGTGCTATCCGGATGCACATTCGGGTTTTGGGTGTGAGGTGGTCGATGATCTCCATGGGGAGATCATCCCATTGAAGTATCATTTTCTCGAACGCTTCCGCCTTAA
The DNA here is from genome assembly GCA_963969495.1 of Ceratothoa steindachneri. Classification (NCBI taxonomy): domain Eukaryota; kingdom Metazoa; phylum Arthropoda; class Malacostraca; order Isopoda; family Cymothoidae; genus Ceratothoa; species Ceratothoa steindachneri. The sequence goes on from OZ018335.1 coordinate 74,355,000, forward strand.
AGACCACCCAGTCGTGCTTGGCGGGGACGTGGTGGGCAACATTTTAAGACTTCGCAGAAGGAAGGGGGGATAGTTGCATACGTGTCTTCAATTAACAGGAAATGCCCCTCTAGAAGAGGTGTGGAAGGAAGTAAAAAATATTTGGGGCAAGTTCTCGCAGGACTCCCTACTGTTCTCCAGAAAATGGGACCGCAATCTCGGACCCCGCCTCCATGGCGAAGTCCTTCGCGACCGCTTTCCCCGCATTCTCTAGCTAGGATGCTGCTCTGCCAACATTCTCTGCACGTAGTGATGTCGCTGTAGGATGCCGACTGTACTTTACCTCCAGATGCGGAGAACCATTCAACGACGGGTTTTCATTGAGTTGAGTTTCGCTCTCGCTTCGTGCTCCTCCACCGCCCCTGGTGCGGAAGATCTACCTAATATATATCATGCTTTGATACCTTGGTGAGCGATACATAGCCTTTCTGTTAGATTTGTTAAACATAATCTGGACGGAGGGTATTCTCACAGATTCCTGGCGAATCGCTACTGTGCTCGCTTTTCGCAAACCGGGGAGAGAGCACTCTATGCCGGCTGGTTCCCACCCAATCTCTCTAGTCTCGTGTTCCTGAAAGTTGATGGGTAAATTGGTAAATGTCAGATTAGCCTTTTTCCTGGACAGCGGAGGTAACCTGTCTTCTGAACAGTGCGGCTTCCGCAATTGGAGCTCCACGTCGGAAGTTCTGCTCCAACTGAAAAAATGCCATCCGCAAAGCCTTCGTTCGTAGACAGCACTACGCTACGGTGTTTTTCGATATGGAGAAGGCCTATGATACCACATGGAAATAGGGTATCATGGAGACTCCCTCCACACTATGAGGGTGAGGAGAGTCATCGGAATCTTAATTTTTGAGAGATCGTTGATTCCGCGTTTGGGTGTGGGAAGCCCTCTCCGGCCCAAAGGGGAGGGCCGGAAGTGTCCTTAGTGTCACATTCTATGCCCTGAACACCAATGGTATCACCTCGATGCTGCTAGAAGATGTTCTCGCTACGTTCTACCTGGACGACTTTTCGATCTGTTTTTGGTGCTGCCCAGATGCCACCTCTTGGTCATCGATTCCAACAAGCATAGGTGGTGCACTTCTGGCGTCATTCACGATTCCACCAGGAACCGGACGTTTTCTTAAACTGGGTTCGCCTAGAAGTGATGGATTCGCACCGTTTCCTTGGTCTTGTTTTCGACCGACGCTTCACATGGTAGGCTTATCTTCGCAGCTTTAAGGTTTGTGTACCTGCGCTATCAATATTCTTCGTTCCGTGACGTTCAGCACTTAGGGTGCTAATATCTAATATGGTTCCTGTTTACTTTTCCACCGATCATTTGTTCGTTCGAAGCTTGCCTACGGTTGTGATATTTATGCATCCATAGCCGAGTTTGTTTTGGAGAAAGTGGACTCGATTCACCACACCCATCTCCACTTGGCAACCAGTACCTTTTTCATGTCACCCATTAAGAGTCTACTTGTCGATGATGACTAGATGCCACTCACTATGCGCCGTACCCAATGCATTATGCGATTGTATGTGCGAGCCTGGCGCTTACCTCAGTAGCTAACAGCTCTTCCTGCATCAGCAGCCGATCTCGCCGGTACCTATGCCTGAGAGACGCCATTCATAGCCTAAGCCCTTTGGGTTTCGGGCTCAGAAATTCATTCGAGAGTTTGGTATAGCTCTCGGGCCGGTGGCACTTCTAATTATTCCTAGGACGCCAACTTGGAAGATACCACGTTTGATTATTTGTCGCCACGTCTCTGCTCCCAAAGCTTCAACACTTCGTGCCAGGCTGTATCCGTGCGTATATATGGATTGCTTCAACCTCAAGATGGGGTCGCCTTCCATGCCGTATCCCTTCTGTTTGAAGTGAGCAAAGCTATACCAGCTGTACCAAAACTGTGCCCGGTTCGGAAACCATATTGTGATATTTAGCGACTTAAAAAACGCCCTGAGTGCTCTCGGGGCATTGGAATCACCACACCCACTGGTTCGCGGTATCCATGATGACACGGTTGCCACGAGTGGGATGGATATCGAGATTATCTTCTGTTAGATTCAAGAACATATAAGAATTGCGGAGAATGAGTCCGCTAGTAATGGATGACCAAACCATAGTTTTGCTTTTCCTCACACCGACTATATGCCAGGAATTTGGGGACTGCTTTGCAAAGAAGATGGAGGACGGCCGATGGGAACTTAAACATGCGTGCCATTTAGCCTCGACTATTCCCATAGATTTAACTCCCCCCCCCCCACCCTTCCTCAATGGCGCGACGACTTCAAGTCGCTTTTTATCATCTTCGAATTGGGTACACTTACGGGACGCACTAACTACCATTTGATTAGCTCTCCCCTGCACATTACTACGACGACTTTTTTTTACCTCAGACTGTTCGGCACACTCGTGCTGAATGTCCCATTCTTGGTGATCTCCGTGCACGGTAGCTACCTTTCCCGGTAACGAGACGAGCGGGGTCACTATCCATTGTCCCTTGTACTCTGGATGAGTTCGTGCACACATTCTTGTGGACTATCTGACTTTTCGGAGGAGGCTGCTTCCTGCATTTTATTTGATTCTCTTTCCCAGGTGCCTTAATGTGCTTCCTTTTCTTGCCTTTTATTTCGTTTTTTTGTCATTTTTTATTTGTTTTGGTTTTTGGTGTCTTTTGTACTTTTTTAATGTACCTTAGCATTAGACTATGGATGATTACGGCGACTTATGCTCGAGGAGCCAATCACCAGCTGGCCAGCATATGTAAAACAAAATTTAAGATTATTTAACATTGAAAGGTCCTCCCAATTCTCCTGTGAATAACTTTCCACGAAATGAAAAAGGAGTTTTTTAAAATTTCCACTAAAAGAAGAAACTTCTAAATGGTGAGTGCGTCCAAAGACTTTTGCTTAGTCTGTGGGTAGAATTTATTGCTTCTATTGTCAGCTTTTTAGCAACAATACGCCCAGTGCATTGCCAACAAATGGATTCGATAACTGGTCTAATATTCATACAAGGTTATGCGAACATGACAGTTCTAAGAGTCATTTGTAAGCCATATGGAGATTCTGGAAGTTGCATCAAAGAATTTGTAGTGGACAGACCATTGACAAAGAACATAAAATAATCCTCAATGAATACACAAAGCGCTGGCAGTAAGTTTGAGAAAGGCTAGTGACAATAATGCAGTTTATTGCTGAGAAATCTAGCATGTAGAAGGGAAACGGAAACAGTTGGTAATGAGAGTGTACATAATGGAAGCTTTTTAGGTCCTATTGCGTTATTGGAGAGGTTATTGGAGAGGTTTCTTGCTTTATGGATATTTGCGAAAGGTCAAAACCCACAAAATTTGCAATCACTATTTAGGAAAAGACACTCACAGTTAATTACTGAACATCATGGTTACAGCTGTTTTGAATGAGATGCTCAAACACATAAAACAGCTAAATACTATGCCATAAATTTAGATTGCACAACTGATAAGAGTGTGAGTCACCAAGAACAAATTTCTCTAACGGTCTGATAGTCACTTGGCTCCTCCAGGTGTTTATGAACATTTCATCAAGTATATAAAAGTTGAAAGTAGCACACGAGAAGATTCATATAAAACATTATTAAATTCAATGAAAGAATTAAATTTAGACGTGAAATACATTCGAAGCCAAGACAACGGTAGCAACATGAAAAGTCACATCTCTGTAGGTCAAGCGAGACAATTGGATGATAATTCAAGAGCTTTTTTTGTACCCTGTGCATGTCACAATTGACCGTTTTGGATTTTGCAAAAGATCTACGTATTTTTCTCAGCATCAACTAAGAGATAAGAAGTTTTTAAGAAACATGTACGTGACTTATCAGTGAAACCCTTCAGCTAAACAAGGTGGAAGTGACGGATTGATAATTTTAAAGCTATCGGTTACCAGGTTGGAAAAGTATACGATGCCCTTGTGAAAATATCTGAGATAACTGATTAACCCAAGGTAAAAGCAGAAGGTTTAGCAAACCAACAAAAAGACTACAAATTTTTAGTTATTTAATTTTTGGCATGAAGTACTTTAGAAACTACAGGGTGAAACAAAGCATTGATGAAAGCATGGAGTCATTTAGAGATTTTATCATTAAGGATTTATAGATAAGGTGGTTTTGATGTGTTAATAGGCGCAAATTAATTGGCTGAAACTGTTGAATTACCAGTGGAGTTAAGAACATTTCAAGAAAAACGATTACTTAGAAGGAACAGATTTTATAAGACACAAATGATGTAACTCAAGATGTGTGCTGCTGAGATTACATTATAGAATCGGATTCGACTCAAAAATACCTCAAAAATGAGCATTTTTAAGTATTATTAAGTTCTATAATTGGTTCAGAGGTAAATTGGTCCTCACAGTTCTTTACTGAGCGAAGGCATTTTGGGGACATCCTGAACCGTTACCTCCTTTACCCAGTAGCGTCCTGTAAATAGTAAATGTATTTCGTTCAAAAAGATTCTGAGCAGCTAAAAAAAAAACCCCTCTTAAAGGGCACGGTGATTTGCTTTCCTGGCAGCCGGACTGACGGGACTCAACGTCCCGTCTTCTCCTTCTTCCTGACTCGATGTCTTCTTACGCTGCTTCCTCACTTTCCATATAACTTCCCCCACAATTTTCTCTGGTCGGCCTCTAATTTCACAGGGTAGACACTGACCAGCCTCCTCTCACCCAACCATCCCTCATCGGGGCTGAGGGGAAGGGACAACGCCCCTTCATCCCTGAGCTCCTGTTTGGGATGGTGTGTTTTTTAACAACCTGCTTTACCCCCACCTTCACCTTCTTCACATCCACTTTCTTTATTTCCGCACACTATTAATTTTACCCCCGTAAGGGGCATGTTGATTTGCTCTCCTGGCAGCCGTGCTGACGGGACTCAGCGCTCCGTGCTGCGCCAGCTTGGCATTCTTTTTCTTCTTCCGCTAACCCCTATTTCGTCTTCTGTACCAATTCTCTTTCACCCTGCATCGTCTTCCATCTACGTTTGTTTGGCGATCTCGGTGTATCAGGACTGTCCGTCAGGGGGCGTGACCCCATGGCTGGGTCCTGCCTGTGTTGGTTGGTGTGTGCCTGAGCCGGAGTGGGGCTCTTGGGAGTCTTTGCTTTCCCAACCGGTAAATTTCCGGGGCTGGGCTTACCCTCCTGGTTGGGCCCGCGCTCCGAGTAGGTGTCGCGACGGTAGACAGTGACTGCGCTGCGTGAGTTCGCACCCCCTTTTATACTTTACTTTATATGGTTAATAATAAAAATTTCTCCTGATTCTCGTACTACACCTGTCAATAACTCCTTTTTTCCGCGCTTGTTAGATCCCTTCGCAGAAGAGATAGATCTTGATTTGGATTATCCTCGTTTTCTGGTGCTGAATTCCAGTTCCGGGTCTCCGCTTTCTAAATTGGACGTGTTTGATTTGAATGAGGAGTTTGAGTCTTGCTGTGGTGGGCCCGTGGTAGTGGCGATATAGTGATTGAAGTATCTTCGCGAGAGCAGTGTGGCGCGGTGCAGGATTTCCTCCCTTTTGGAGGTCCCGGTTCAAGTTATGCACCACCCTCGGCTTAATTTTGTTAAGGGAGTAATTCGCTCTAACGAATTACTGCAATATGATGTCTCGAGACTAAAGAATAAAATTTCGTCCCAGAGGGTTACGGACGTTTACAGGGTGTCTAGGTCTGTTGGTCCCGCTAAGATTTCCCTACGAGTACGCTCATCGTCACCTTTGAGCGTCAGGATCTGCCCCAGTTTGTTTGTGCTGGTTATCTTCGTTTCCCGTTATGTCGAGCCCCCCAGACGTTGTTTTAATTGCCACCAGTTTAGCCATATGAGCAGGAATTGTAGTCAGGCTACTCGCTGTGTGGCCTACCATGGTTCCTCTTGTGGGAATCATGAATGTTGCGCCAATTGTGGAGGTTCCCATAGCGCGGCTTCGCGTTCTTGTCCTGTATTCCTTTTTGAGAAGGACGTCCTGCTCTTCGAGACTCCTTCACGCTGGACTTCCGCGAGGCCCGTTGTAGAGTGCGGGGGCAGCTCGCCCTCTTCGGCCGTCTCTTTTCTGACGTTCTCCGGGAAGCAGGTTCCAGCCGTCCTCCTTCCGGTCGTCACACTCCTTCTTTGTCTTCTCCTCACGGCCCCTCTGTTGTTCCATCTCCTTTTCCTTCGGTTTCTCCCGCGCTGTTCCTCCGTTGCCCCCTTTCCTCTGACTTTGGTCTTTTCCCATGTTCTTCCCTCTGTTGCTGACCTTGAGACCGACCGAGCTGAACCGCTGGAGGATATCCGGCAGTTCCTCCAGACGTCTGCCCCGCTGTTCCTTTCAATCCTTTGCCTCAGCGCAAACAGAAGGGTCCCTCCTCATCCCGTTCGGAGTCCAAGCACGCTGCCTCTGATAAAGCTCGTTTGGTCCCCGAGTCGGTTGTTGGGGCGCCCTCAGTTTTGATGCCTTCTCCTCCCCGGTCTTAGCTGGCCTCCTCCGTTGGCATCGCCGATGTCATTGTGAGGGCCTGTTCCATCTTCCTTGCCTCCTACCTCGGTTTCTTTATCCTTGCCCCTTACCTCTGTTCAGTCTTCGATGCTTCCTACTCCAGTTCCGTCTCCCTTGCCTCCTACCCTGTTCTGCTGCCCCTGTTCCTTCATCTCCTTCTGACTCTGTTCCATCCTAACCCTCTGATTCTGTTCATTCCTCTCATTTGACCTAATTATCTCCTTACCCTCTGACCCTGTTCCCTTCTTACCCTATGTCCATGTTCCGCCTTCTGTTCAATCTTCGTCGCATCTTAGTTCTCGTTCGTCTCTGCTCGATATTCCTTTCCCTCCGGGCCATGAGCCGTCCACGTTGATGGCTCGGTTAGGCTCTCAGCAGTCGCCTCCCGCCGTTCACGCCGCCCAGTCCGTTCCGGGTGCGTCCCGGACTCACCGCGATTTGTCTCTTGTTCCCTGAGTCTTCTAGTCGTCTTGAACTTTCGAGGATATCCGTCACTAGAATCCCGACGTTGGTGTCGAGACGACAGTAATATCTGTTATCGTACAGTTGAATTGTCAAGGAATTCTCCACAAGTGTGCGGAACTCCAGCTCTTGCTTTCTAGCTTTTGGCCCTTGGTGGTCTGTTTGCAAGAAAAATAAGCTTTGGACGCGCCCCTTTCCCGTGCTTTCGCACTCCGGGTGTTTAATTCCAACCCACCCACCGGGGGCGTGTCACATGGTGGTGCTTCTCTTTTAATTTCCTTTTCGCTATTTTCTGCGCCACTTATCCTCCGTACTACCTTGCAGGCTGTTGCTGAGAGGTATTTTATTTCCAAGGTTTTAACTGTTTGTTCTGTGTACATCCCCCCCGGATTTTAATTTGAGAGGGTCTGGCCTTTTAGATCTCACAAGTCAGTTGCCCACCCCGTTTTTATTACTTGGTGATTTTAATGCTCGCCACCCGTCTTGTGGTGATACTGGCCGTAATCCGCGGGGCGGAGTGGTCGAGTCCCTCTTATTATCTGATTCCCTTTGTCTTTTAAATTCAGGCGATTTTACTTCTTAACATGTTCAAACGGATTCTTTTAGTGCTGTAGACTTGTCCTTATGTTAGCCCGGCTGTCTCCTCGATCTCCGGTGTTCGATTCGGGACGACCTTTCAGGGAGTGATCACTTCCCGATCGTCCTGTCGGCCGCCCTTTCTGGACCGTGCCTTTCCCTCCCTCCTCGTTGGGATCTACGGCGAGCAAATTGGGTTCGGTTCCGGAAGGCTTCCTTTACTGATGCCGCCCTGGGTTCCTTCGATACCGTTGATTTAGCTGTCTCATATTTTCAAGGCTGCTAAGCGCTTTGTTCCACGGAGGTGCTCTGTTGTGGGGCGCTCCACCGTGCCCTGGTGGTTGAGGGATTGCACGTCGACTATTTCTGTCTAGCAGTTGGCCCATTCCCGTTATAGGCGGAATCCGACCGTCTCGATTAAGATCGATCTGAACCGGTTCGTGCCATCCGCCAGAGGACCCTCCGTCGTGCCCGCCGTGAGTCCTGGCGCTGGTACGTATCTTCCATCTCTTCGTCCACGTCGTTGACTCGGGTTTGGAAACGGATCAATAAGATCCGTAGTCGCTACGCTGGTCATGCCATCCCCACTCTGGATAACTGAGGTTCGCTTGTGTCGAATGGCCGGTTGGTCAGCGAAGCTCTGGCTGACCATTTTGCTTCGGTGAGTAGCGCTGGTAGCTATACTTGACAGTTTCTCCATCATAAGGCTTCTATAAAGTCTCACCTTTTAGATTTTACTACGTGCGCCACCTACTCTTATAATGCTCTCTTTCTCGTATATGAGCTGCGGGATGCTTTGTCTCACTCTGGCTATACCGCTGCCGATGATGATTGCATCCACTACGACTTTCTCCGTCGTCTCCATCCCCACTCAAAGATACGAGTATTTGTGGTTGACCTTTACAACCTGGTTTGGATACAAGGGATTTATCCGCCCCCCCTGGCGTGTCGGAGTAGTTCTACCCTTTCTTAAACCCAGTAGGGACGGTTTGGACCCCAGTCACTATCGCTCGATTGCTCTTACAAACTGCCTCAGTAAATTATATGAGAGGATGGTTTAATTTCGCCTCACTTGGTTTTTGGACTCCAACTCGCTCCTCTCTCCATTTCAATGCGCTTTTCGCAGCGGCCGTAGTACTCTTGACTACCACATCCGTTTGGAGGACTCTGTTTTACGGGCTTTTTTTCCCAGGCATCAGGCGTTGGTGGTATTCTTCGACATTCAGAAGGCTTACGATACCGCCTGGAGGTATGCTGTTTTACGTCAGTTATATGATTGGGGTATGAGGGCTTTTTACCGGTTAAATTCTTGATTAACCAGTTCCTTCATATTCCTTGTATGTTGTTCTATGGCAACGTTAATAGAACTTAACCCCGCCTCCCGGTGCAGCTCTTCCTGGTTTCTTCTTTCTCGCCTGAGCATACCTGTAATCAGGTACACGCATTTGTTCTGCACCACTTGTAGTTTCCTATTTTGTGTCTTCGAAACACACGAGAGGGCACAGACGGGGTGTAGCAGCGTCGATCTTACAAGTGCATTGTAGATCTTTTTCTTATTGCTTTCACGTAGATTCCTGAACATGTGTACATAGAGTTCTGACTGCAGCTGTGGTCTTGGAGATTCTTTCTGCGACGTGCTTCCTGTACCAGGTTGAAGTAATCATCATTCCCAGTACATTGCACTCCGTGGTGTAGGGATAGCGTCTATCCCCCCCCCACTGACATCAGATAGTAGTCTCATGCCTATGGGGACTACTTTGAACTTTTCTTGGTTCGTGCGTATTTTCCACTGGGCCTCGTAAATGTTAATGTTCTCAATTTCTGCTGCTGTCATACGAGCTTGCCAAGGCGCATTCCTCCATGGACAAGTGATTATCTGGGTGAAATCATCGACGAATTAAACGTTGAGGCAAGTGGAATACACAGGGGCTGGGACGTCAGCGGTGTAAATATAGTATAGAGTGGGGGACAGGCAGGCTCCCTGTGGTAGGCCCACAGTGAGCGGAAACTTTGTTCCGTCTGTGCACCCTAAACTGATATACGCCGCTCTCTCCATGACATAGTCACGGAGAGTTCTTTCTAAGTTTTCACTTAGTCCCAGTCGTAAGATCTTGTACTTCATTTCCCGTTGCCACACCTTATCAAACGTCTTTGATACATCCCAACAAACAATGTCCACGTAACTCTTTTTCCGTTTTTCTTGGGCTAGCTTTTCCGTGATGACATTAATCGCCATCTCCGTACTTTGCTTTCTTCTAAATACGAATTGATATGGGTTTTAGAGGAAGTTCTCCTCCTCCGGATGAGACACCAGTCTTCGTTTGAGGATCTTCTCGAAGAGCTTCCCGCCAAATTCTCATTCAACATTGTTTCCTTTCCGTGCTTAAGCATCTGGAAAGTATCCCGTGATCGGACAGGCGTTAAATATCCTTTTCATGCCTTCGATGACATTGGATGGTGCCTTTTCAAAGTTTAACTTTGTAAGCCCTAATTGGAATGGGTTTTTATGACGGAATGAGCGGAGCGCGCCGAGTAGTTCTTCTTCGGTAATCTCGGCGTCTCTGTCGCGCTTTCTATCCACCTGGTGGTGAGAGTAGGTCTTGTGCATTTGATCGTTAAGCTCGTCTATGATTTTGCTTTCGAACTCTAGGTCATAGTCCTCGTTTAACTCCTCAGCTATACTCAAGATTTTTTCCCATTAACTTCGGAATAGCTCTTTAAATTTTTCTTCTTCTGTTTCGACGTTTCCGTCTTCTTTTAGTAGTTCTATCTTCTTCCTCTTCCCAGTCGATCCTTTGAGACGTCTGATCTTACTCTAAAACTCTGGGAGTTGCATCGTGATCGAGGCTATCGATCGCATCGTCCCATCGTCTCAATTGTTGTTAGGGGATCAACTGGTTGAGTTCTTCTTTTATTTCTTTACTTCGTTGTATTGAGTCACTGGTACATTACTGATGTTGATCTCATACAATAATTGAGGGGTAGAGATGGTCCATACTCGAATTTAGGGATACAAACCCTATCTGCGTTGACGAGATGGTTATTGAGGTCGTCGAATGCCTCGTCAATCTCCTCGACTATTGCCTCGTCCAAGTTGGGCGGATCGTAGGCCTCGAGAAGGCGCGCGCACCGTGCCCAGTCTGCTCTTCTGTAGGATCCCTATATGCTCACTACATGGTACCTGGACTGGTACCATGTAGTAATTAAACGGTAGCTGACAATTAGCCAGACAGATGCCTGGTTTTGTGGCACTTCATCCTCTTACAAAGGTGGGGAAGTCGGAGCCTATTCGCTGTGCACTGTTTCTGTAAGAGGTAGATTACAGGTTTTTATCCCCTGGTGGAAGGTTATCTCCAGCAAAAGAAGACAGTATAGTAAAAATAGTACGCGAGAGCAGGGGTGAATAGATTTCTGGTCAAAGGATACCTCTGGCAATGTTAATCTCGTGTTGTGTTGTCTTGGGGGTCGAAATTGGTTGGCATTCAAGCCTTTGTAGTAACTAGTAAAACTCGTTACTACGGTAGGTCAACTTTCGGTGAAAAGTTGTAAATTAGGTTGTCATAATCGGTGAGAGTGTTACATGTTAGGGTTGATGTTTCCGTTCGGGTAAGGTCTTCTTCAATTTTTCTGCGAGCTTTTGATACTACGCTCGCAATGTAGCGTAGATGTTATGGCAAGGAGTGCTTTATTCTCGGGCCACTTTTGCTCCTTGGGGGGAGGACGGAGGAGTCGTCCGCTTGCCGGATCTTTTCTTACGAAACTCTGCATAAGGAGAACAACATTAAGTGTCGGTTGAGAATTGGACAAGGTCGCGGAAGAGAGCCTGCTTTATCAGATCTTCAGGTATGTCCGGCCCTAAGGCCCTCGGCAATATCTTCTGGGCCTGCGTCGTCAGGAAACTGGTTCCCTTCTGCACCATATACTCTGAGGTTTAATATCTTCGAGTAGTACATGTACCTGGGAGCCCGATTCTTTAAAGACGAGGACCTACTCGGTCGACGTGACTGCGAGGCCTTTTGGGGGCGATGCGAATGCTCCACCTTCTTCGGCCTCACAGCATCGGCTTCCCTCCGTTCGATTTGTGCTTCTGCGGGGTAGTTAGGTATGTCTGTGAGTCCGTTTGTGCTTCTGCCGGGCAGCCATAGCTTGCACTCGAGGATCCCGTAAAAGGGTATTACTCGTGTCCGGAGCTTTTTGGCTGCTCTTCTCGGTCTGCGGTTGAAGATTCACTCAAAGTATCTCGTTTGACGGAGGGTTTTACGGGAACCACATTTTTTCCATGCCGTTATTCACGAGCATGGTGTTCAGTTCCTTCGCGAAGGTGCCAAGCTTGGTCAAGTTAGCAAGTGTGCATAATATATGCAACACATTATTTTGGTCGACTTTTCGTTTTCAATTTTCAGGTACGTAGGTGTAGTGCCAATACTACTCTCTGCGACCGTTGCCTTGGCAACCTTCACGTAGGTGGCGTTAGCCTTATTTTCCTTCTCTTTTCTGCCTTTTTCCTTTGTTTTTTTGTATTTTCTCCTTCTTTATTGGACAGGTCATTGTCATAGTTCTGTGTGGGCCACCACAATTGAGGCATTTCTGGAACGAACTTTTACATTCGCGCCAGGAATGGTCTTGGCCGGCGCACACAGAGCAAACTGTGAGTTTGGGCAAGTGGCGGTGGTGTGTTCTTTGTACCTGTAGAACCTGAAGCACATTAGCAGGTCAATGAACTCCTCATGCTCAATCTGCTCGGGGCAGATGCGGACATTAAAGAAGAGAAGGCCGTTTTCTTTTGCCTTAATCGCCATTGTGGTTTCGGTAAAGACAACTTTAAAAACGTGGGTGTAGTTTTTGAACTTGATTACTTCGGCTCCTTTTGCCCTCTTATGATTCTGAAGAATCTCGTCCGTGATTTGGTCAATCATGTGTCCTCCAACACAGAGGTCGAGGCATCAGCAGATCACACATCTATGTGTGCGTATTTGTGGCGGTGTCTGAGGCATGAGATAAATTTTTGGAAGCGTGTCTGAGGCACGCGGGAAGGAGAGCGCTTCGATGCCCGCCTACCTCGCACATATAGCCGCGTAGCCATTTGGCAAATCAATTAGCCGTAGGAGGGCAATATTGAGCTTGCCGTAAATTCTCTCGGAGACCTTGCTCCTGTCCGCTATTTTGCCGGCCTGGCAAGGTCCTCAGGGCAATACGCCGCGTCTCCCTCATCTCTCCATCATTGCACCCAAGGGCGTGATTTGGGAGGAAATCAGGGGGGACCCGAGTCTGTAAGCAAGTGTAACTGGGTGTGTATGTAGTTTTAGGGATCCATTATGAAAATAAGGAAGAGTGGTATGTGAAGGTGGAAATTGTCCAATGAACAAAAGGCCACTTTACCTTCAAGCAGCGCAGAAATCTTTCTTCCTTTCCCTCAACTAGCCTCCAACAAGGCCAGTCAAGGAGAAAATAGCTACTTCCGAACGTATCACTGCTGGTGAAATATCCGGTCACGCATAACAAAGCAGTATCCAATCAACCTCATTCGAATGAAATCCAGTCCAAATTTTTAAAAATTGACGGAACCGATACACTAGTATGTAAGAGAACAATCCAAACGACGTCTTACGTATTGAAAAGATAGAAAAACAAAAGTTTGTTAAGTAAAAGTGGTGAAAATGAAAAGTTTGGGTGTTGTGCATAGGTGCTGGGTGACCAGCCATCTCTTGTGATTCTTTTTTAGAATTGTTTCTTTTTCTTTAGTTGTTACGTAATTGTAGAGGCTCCCACGCCTCTTTTATATATGTTTATTATTTGTTGATATTCGTGTCTTTCGCATTTGTGCTTCCTTCTTTATTATTTTGACACTGTACGGTTTATCTTATCTAAATATCGGTTCAGGTTGTTCAAGTGGTCTCCCACTTCGGAAGTTTCCTCTGTTTGTTCTTCTATGTTCTAGAGGAATGTCTATAGCTCTCTTTCTCTCTTCGTCTATTATCTCCTCAAGTCTTTTCCACACTTTAATTGCTCTATTGTGTAGGACTATATTGATTGGGTCCATCTCGACTTCACGATGTAAATCCGCTTGTCTCCGATGTTCTATTCTTCTAGTGTTTGTAATAAGTAGTACCCCACTATTTTGGACAATTTGGAGTTTGACCATGTTTGCTTTGTGTAGCTTGTTTAATGGTACTGTTGGCCATAGGAGTAAATATTTGCATAAGGAATTGTATATCTTGGTTTTGTTGCCTCTATTTAAGTTCCTTATTTGGTATAATTATATTATGCCTGATTTCGCCAGATTCAATTTTTCTTTCGTATATTTGTTATAGCCATTCTTTGTTATTTTCATGCTAAAAACTTTTCCCTCGGCATGGTATCTGTATATTTCGTCATCGACTACTATTTTCGATGTTTTATTCCTACCCATAGGTATTATTGTAAATTTTTCGGTGTTAGTAAGTATTTTCCACTTTCTTTCATAATCATTTATGTTTTTTGATCTCTGCCGCGGACATTCCAGCGATTGTTGGCGGGTGTCTATAAGGGTTATTAACTGTGAATAAGTTGTTGATGGAAACCCCGGATCTGGTAGGTCCCCTGTATATATTGTGTATAGAGTAGGACTCAAACATTCACCTTGAGGGACACCCTACCTTAATTCAATTTCGGGTCCTTGATGGTCTCCTATTTTTATAAAGGCTATTCTATCTGTAACATAGTCACAGAGGATTTTTGTCATGATTTATAGTAGGCCTAGCCTCTTTATTTTGAATTTCAGCCTGATTCTCCACACTTTGTCAAAAGCTTTCTTTACATCTCTTAATATAAGATCTGATTAGCTTTTGTTGTACTTTGCTTTAGCCAAAGTTTCCACAAGGAGGGCAATTGCCGCATCTGTGCCTCTTCACTTCCTGAAGCTGTACTGGCTTTGCGAAATTAGATCGTTCTCCTCTAGATGTTCGACCAGTCTTCTGTTTATTAATTTTTCCAGGATTTTCGCTACCACTTCTAAGAGTGTAATAGGTCGATAGTTGCCTGGTTCAGATGGTGATTTGCAGGGTTTAGGAGTAAAAATAATTTTACCGCTTTTTAGGGTATCAGGAAAATACCCCGCATTTATTGTTGCATTAAAAAAGGTCTACTAATTTCCTTAGGAAAACATCTGGTGCCTTTATCAGGTTCTCTCTTGTTATGCCTGTTTTGCCAGGCGCTCTCTGTTTTGTAGCTTTAATTTTTGCTCTTAGTTCTTCTAGCGTTATTATCTCGAATCCTTGCAGAAGCTACATCATATGGTGTTATTTCGTGTCTATTTTCCTCTAGTTCCTGTAATATCGAATCTTCATGATCTCTATCAAATTCTTCATTCTCGTTGGGCGTAGTGTCGAAGACATTGTTCCAGTGTTCCCTGAACATGTTTTCTAGTGGCTCGGGCTCCTTATTTTTTTTTCATTAAGTTTGAGATTTATATTAGTTTTCGGTTTTAATTTCCCTCTTGCTAAATTTATTTTCTGCCAGAACTTGGTTGGGTTTAATTCTGAATCAATCGACTCCACGAAGCGTCCCATCTAGCTCCTCTCTCTATGGTTTCTATCGATATTATTTCATCCTTTATTATTCGTAGCCTCTCTGTGTCACCCCTTGAGGGTGCATATATTTCCTTTCCAGTACAGCAGTTTGGGAGGTGCGTTTAGGGTAGGGAAGTGTTCTTAATTGG
Source organism: Ceratothoa steindachneri (assembly GCA_963969495.1). Taxonomy (NCBI): domain Eukaryota; kingdom Metazoa; phylum Arthropoda; class Malacostraca; order Isopoda; family Cymothoidae; genus Ceratothoa; species Ceratothoa steindachneri. The sequence continues at coordinate 74,370,263 of OZ018335.1, forward strand.
TTTTCAGTGGCTTCGTCTATATCTTCTAACGTTGCCTCGCTTAAATCGGATTGCTGGTAGTTAGCGAGTTCTTCTACGTAGCCTTGCCAGTAGTCTGCATCCTTATAGTTCTTCCTCAACGGACATTTTATCTGGATCAGGTCAGATGACAGTCATTATGATCATCTCATGGTCACTGGTAGACGGTGGTCCTTTCTCTATCAAATAGTTAAATCTAAATGCTGGTGATACTAGTATTACATCTGGCTTGGTCACATTTCTTTGCCCGATAATTGTTGGGAAGTCCGGTCCCACTCTTTCTACGACACCTCTTTCTATTAATGTGTCGAGGTTTCTTTCTAATTTCGAGTGTACCGGACAATCTGGAGCGAGCATTTAAGTCTCCCATGAATACTACTTGGTCTTTTGGGCCAAAGACGTTTAGAAAGTTGAGAAACGGCAAAAATATTCTTATAGGTGGTTGATACCCTGTCATTATCGTAACTGGGCTCATAGTTGTTTCTACTTTGACCGCTAGGAAGGCTTCCTCTAGGTCTTGAACTCTAGTGAATTTTATGTTCTTTTTTATAGCCATCGTTACACCATCTTAGTTGATGTATCGTGTCGTTTTCGATATTATATTATAGTTCTATATTTTTATAGGATTTGTTTCTGGATCTACATTAATCTCGTTTATTAGTATTATATCAGGATCTTCATTTAAGTAGGCATTGCACAAGGAGTGTGTTTTTGCGTCCAACCCTGCCACGTTATGGCTAATTATTTTTATTTTTCTTCTATGTTCCATGATGTAGTTAATTACGTGCCTATATGTGCCTTCCTATCCGTTTTAGCTGTTTCTCTTTCGCACGGTGATTTTGTTCTTCCACATCTCTTGAATACTACTTGGTCTTTTGGGCCAAAGACGTTTAGAAAGTTGAGAAACGGCAAAAATATTCTTATAGGTGGTTGATACCCTGTCATTATCGTAACTGGGCTCGTAGTTGTTTCTACTTTGACCGCTAGGAAGGCTTCCTCTAGGTCTTGAACTCTAGTGAATTTTATGTTCTTTTTTATAGCCATCGTTACACCATCTTAGTTGATGTCTCGTGTCGTTTTCGATATTATATTATAGTTCTATATTTTTATAGGATTTGTTTCTGGATCTACATTAATCTCGTTTATTAGTATTATATCAGGATCTTCATTTAAGTAGGCATTGCACAAGGAGTGTGTTTTTGCGTCCAACCCTGCCACGTTATGGCTAATTATTTTTATTTTTCTTCTATGTTCCATGATGTAGTTAATTACGTGCCTATATGTGCCTTCCTATCCGTTTTAGCTGTTTCTCTTTCGCACGGTGATTTTGTTCTTCCACATCTCTTCTTTTAAATTCTTCTTTAGTTATTATAGAGCAAATTGATTCTGGTATGGTCATTTCACTGCTCCTTATGATTTTATTTACTTCTTTATCCGAGTATGGTCCGTCGTACTCATATTTATGATAACCCTTTCTGATGCCAAGAATGAGTTCCTGAGTATTATTTTTCGGGAATAGTCTATCTTCTGCAGTGTAGAATCTAAGGTGAAATTCTCTGTTTACTCCTCTTTTTCTTGGGTCCGTTCTCCGTCGTTGTCCGTTTCCTCATTGTCGTCAATTTGCATGTTTTGCGGGTGTCCTTTGTTGATACCACTAGTCGTTGGTTCTCCAGTTTCCATGGTTTTCTCCTTTGCTTGTGGTATTTTAGATTTTAGCCTCGGGTACCTAGCTGCGACTGGGTTTGGCCGTTGTTGTTGGATGCTGCTTGTTGATTCTTGTGCCTCGTTAAGATTCTCGGACTTTGTTGGGCTATATTGCACATTCAGCACTTGAGCTGACGGAGGATTATCCGGGAACCGCATTGGTTCGATTCCGTTGTTGCTTAACATTTTGTTCAATTCTTTGGAATATGAACCCGGGTTTGCCACGTTTAGTACATGTTCATGTAATATGCAGGCCAGAATGTTCAGTGATTTTTCCTGTTATAGTTCGATCACATTTTTGTAGCTTGGTCGTGATCTGCCGTAGCTGTAGCTACTTTAGCATATGTCTGGTTCTCTTTCTCTTCTTCTACTTTAGCCTTTTCACTACGTTTGCCTTCTATCACTTCTTTTTTCAACGGACAAGCCATTGCCATTGTGCGGTGGCTGCCCCCACAGTTCACACATTTTTTGTGCTGGCTGGTACAGTCTCTCCACGTGTGCGTTTTAGAGCTGCATTCAGAGCACCACTTTTCTTCTTTGTTCGGGCAATCTTTCGTTGTATGTTTATCAAGCGCAAAACAATTGAAGCATGTCAATACGCTTATGAATTCATCTCCTTTTATTTGTTCTTGGATGATTTTTAAGTTGAAAGCTAATAGATCATTTTCCTTGGCCTTTTTAGCCATAGCTGTTTCTCTGAAAATGACCTTAAAAATATGTGTATATTCTTTGTGTTTTTGTTCGTAAACTTTAGGGCTTCCTTGATTTGCACCCAGCTTTGATTTTGTTCGATTTCATCTTTTATCTCGCCATCACTATGCTCTCCTATCCACGGGTCAATTTGGCGGCAGTAAATAGTTTTATGTGCCTCAACTTGAGGGGAAACTTTGTCGTATAGGCCTATTGAGTTCAATTTTTTATTAGCCTTTTCGTTGAGAAGCTTATCGACGTCTTTCTCGGTTTGGCAAATAAATACGAAGTTATTTGAGTAATCTAATACTCGGATCAAGACTATCCCGAGTTCTCCGAAGATGACTTTGAAAACAGTGGTCCTGTCTGGTTTTTGCGCACCTTTTAGGGTGCGCAGGGGAACCCGCCTTGTATTTTCCATTAACTCGGATTCTTCTTCTTCTTCATTAAGAGAGTGACGGAAAAGGTAGAGTTATGAGAGGAAACTAAAGATTGCGGTTATAATCCAGATTAGTTCTCTGGCTTATTCCACGACGTGTCTGCAGCCCCAGCTACCTACCTATAGCCTAGCCCTATCGGTGTTTGCTCCACCCATGTAAGTCCGCCACGCACGCGGGTCTAAGCCGTCCTGGGCTAATCTTCAGCCTTTGCTGAGTTAGCCGCCAGGTTCAGCTATGGCTCCCACTTACGTGGGTATCTAAGGGGACTTGAGCTTCCTAGCCGACACGCCCTAATAAGGTGTGTAAGAAGAGAGTAGATCGTCAGAGGTCAGGTCCGGAGTCAAGTAGAGTCCAGTTAAGAAGTTTCTTCTGTGTAGATCTTCGTAAATACTGATGAATCTTGATGCTCGCTGTAGTTCCGAATGGGTATCGGCAAGAAACTGCTGTACAATCTTCGAAAATAAGCGTAAAATATCTCTTCCATCAGACAACTGCTTTTCAGCATCCAAACGACGAAAGGGAAAATGAGAGAAAAAGTTTTAGATCCCCGTACCCCCCCCACCCGACAAGTCCCTCCCGGAGGAGGGACCCGGTCGGGGGAGCGGGGCGAGGCCTGGTTCTCCCGAGGTTCCCCGGCGCCCTCCTCCCTCTGGGCCTGAAGGCATCGAGGGAAAAGAGCTCCGGAGAAGGGGAGAGAGGGAGTGGAAGAAGAAAGAAGTAAAGATAGGACAGACTGAAATAAAGTCAAAGGCTTGAAAGTTGACCAAGTTGGCCTGTGGACCTGCTTAACGTGGGACCCGGACCAGGGTGTTTTTATGTTTTCCTATCTTTTAATTGTTACCATTTACTGTACCTGTTCCTAGTGTTAGTGTTTGGCCCATCTTTGGATAGCGGTAAAGGAGGAAGATGATTGAAGTGGAAGGAAGTTGCAGAGGTTTGCAGAGAGGTGCAAGTTGCGTGGAGGTTACGCTAATCTCTGTGCTATAAACTAATTTTAGAGTAAAGTTAGAAATAGGTTAGAGTAAAAGTGTTTGTTTATTTATGTGGTTGTTTTGTTATTATGTTATGTGTGTATGATATAGGCGTTCAAACCGTTGTTAGCGTTATTTGTTTTCCTGGTATATTAATAACTCAAAACGAGAGCCCAAAAAGTCTGTTTTTAGAAGGCCTATGCACAATCAGTATGTTATAATTATCTTGACTTGTAATAAAACATTAAAACTTTAAAATTTTAGTATATCATTGAAGCTAATGGTGGAGTCTCAAGTCCCCAACGTTCTTGGGTTAGGAAAGGCATACTGAACGAAGAATAAAACATCAATCTTCAGCTTTTGTAGAGTAGAGGTCCCTACTAACAGTTCTCTAAATGGGCCCCGCACTTGCTGGCGCTAGCCCTGCTCCCGAGTACAGGGAACACCCGAATGGTAGGCAAAAGCACATCTTCATTCTCAAAGAGCGTGTTCGACACACACAAGTTTCAACACAGAACAATACCTCTTCCATTTTCATGTTTTCCAGTATATTGATGATTAGCACTAAATAATATATATAACAATCCTTAGAACTACCACTCTGTGTTTTAACTCAGCTTGAAGCCCCCCGCAAAAAAACCCCATCGTATTCTAGCTAATGAGGAATTTTATCAAATGTTGATAATATCGAAATTTTGACTTTTTATTTGTTGATGCTTTATATTGACGTGTTCCTGTATTAGCCTCAGGCTTTATTCACATAACTCTTAAATAAGAATTCTGAGTTCATTCTGAAACATGGATTAGTGCATGCCTTGGTTGGAGTTTTGAACATTTTGAAATGGCTGAAGACAAGACACTCCTGAAGATTGAAGGTGATAAGCTTTGAATTTAAAATCATTTTAAATAGAAATTTATTAAGAGGCAAGAAGAAAATATAAAGTTTAAGTTCACCTGAATTATATAATGTTTGATACGACGATTGCATACGAGCGCCCGTTAGATAGGTCATTTGTTCAGTAAATTTGCTCTTTAAGCATTCGTAGTCTTTAAGAAAATCTACGTCGAGAAAAGATTCTGAAGAATCAAAGAAAGCTTCTTCCAAGTCAGCGATAATCTCGAATCTACTAAGGAAGATGCTGAAGTGTGCGAAAACGGTTTCCTGACACAGCCATGGTAGGAAGAATAAGGCATTGGTCACGTTATGAGGTCGTCTTCTGATAAAGGGGTGTCACAAGACAAGTCTTTACGAAGTCTCCTTCCCACCAGGGTGTAAAGAACTTGGCAGGGAAGTCCTGGGGGTTCGCACACCTTCGCCAATAAGTCATCTTCGTGTAACTCTTCCCCTGCGCTGAGATCTCGAGCTGTCACTATGCTCTTGCCAAGCTGATGAAAAAAATATGAAGAAGAGATATTGAACCTATGGGTACTAAAAGTGGGCATGATTTCATTATCTCAATTGAGGTCTTTCCCCTTTTTTATACCCTAATTAGTTTCCAAGTTTCTTAATATTTTGACTCCGGGCTGTCTTTGAAATGACCTTCGTCGGTATTGTTAGGCAGGTGGGGTCCGGATGATACCCAAAAACCTAATCCAAGGACTCACATTCATATGTAGGATTCTTATTTAACAACGTTACCAAGCAAGGTTTATTCCCCACTTTATGTATGTGTGGGGTTAGGATCGTTTTTTACGATCCACAGCTGAGTGTGAATCGTGAAAAGCAGGAGTAACAAAGATCTTGAATGGATTGAGTCTTGTGAGATGCAAAACGTGTTGAATTGGAAGATGTTGAGTGAGTCGGTGAAGTGGAGGGGCGGGGAGGGTTGTAAGGGTGGTTGTGCATAATTTGCAGATCCACGGAGGGGGTAGTTGTCTAAAAGGTTTTAAAAGTGTATGGAGTGAATGGTAAATCTTTAGATGGGTTGGAAAGAATTAATGTTGAAAGTGAAGCGTGTGGTTGGGTTACCAGAGTTAGGAGATGGCCAGAGTTAGCAGTTTGATATAAGTAGGAGGTGAGGTAAAGTAGGGTGGGGGGTGCGATATCACCATGGCTGTCTAATATTTTTATGTATTGAATAATGAGAGAACTGAGAAGAGAATGGGAGAAAGGGATGTGGGATTGAGATGCTGAATGATGGTTTTTATCGGTGTTGGAACATGATGATGACCTGGTGGTGGTTTATGAGTGAAAGGGATTTGGAATCTTGATCAAAGTGTTTTGTCTGGATATGCTAATGCACAAAAGAGCAAATGGATAATGCTTGGAGGTGAGAAAGGGTGGGTGTGATAAGAATCCGTGGTGTTACCCCTGAACAAGTGGGATGTTTTAAGTATCTGGGTTGTGTCGTGAAGAAAGGGATAAAGAAGAAGCAGATGCAACCTCGAGGATTCAAATGGTAAGAAAGTCTAAGGGGCGATCACCACACCGTCAGTGAATGCTAAGGGTGTAGGTGTTGAATGCAGCAGGAAGCTCATGAGAGTATGCTGGTGCCAACATTAGTCTATAGGAATGAAACTATGGTATGAGAGAAGGGAAATTTTCAAGCGAGAGCAGTGCAAATGGACAAATTGAGAGGGATCATTGGTGTAAGAAAGGTGGATAGAGTGAGAAAAGACTGAGAGGTGTTTATGGTGTAACAAAGGGTTTGAACGAGGTAGTGACTGTGTTTTGAGGTGTATGGACATGCAATTAAAATGGATGAGGATGTATGAGAACGAGTAACAGGGTGTGGGGTAGTATGTTTATGTGAATAAGTGTTTGAGAGAGAATCTTTAATTTTAGATTGCTCGTCTGGCAACCACGAACAAGGGCACGGCCTTCTGGCCAGAGACGGACCCTGAATCGACGATAGGCGACAGCACACAGAGCCCTCGCGTAGAAAAATGATGGGTGGCTTTGTGATTGGGTGGGCATAAAGAGGTGGGTAGTTTTTTTAGTGGAAGAGTTTCGCGAGGGACCCATTTTGTGGGAAAGCTGATGATAATGACAACACTTTTCATTACTACGAGGGAGAAGGTTTGTCAAAGCGTGATGGCTGGTGTAAATCAGCTGTTTTCTGGCTTTATGAATCTGGACTTCTAAGTGAAAAAGGTGTATAGTAGTGTTTGTAATAGAAGAGTATGGAATAGTATACCAAAAAAACCCTGGGAGATATGGTACTAATAAAGGTGAGTCCCTTTAGCAATTGGAGAAAATCGTGTACAAGATGTGACTTAAAGACCTTATGTAAATGACAGCCCTGTTTGGGGTGAAATGAATGAGAATGAACCCTCGATATAAGGAGAAGCTTTTGAACCTGACTGACATGACCCATTACGTCTTGGAATGGACAAGTGTCATGAACGAGTAACGAGCTGTTTGCAAGAGAATCAGGGAAGAGGGGTTACCAATTTTTTTTTCGTTTGTCATTGATGCAAGCATGGTGGTGATGGAGGATGGCATTCACCTTTCTATAACAGACGTCTTCTGAGGGTTGCATAGCTTTAAGTGGCGATCCCAAAGCTGATTCTACACTCCTTATTGCGTTCACCATCTCAAGAAATTCGTCTGGCTCCAACGAACAAGCGTGGTCACTCCCCTTCCAGCTTTTGTCCAATGTCAAGTGTCGTTCCAGGACCTTAGGGAAAACCATTACTTATTTTTAGAGTCGACAAATTGCTTCGTAGAAATGTTTTGGTAAATTACCATCTACTAACTTTTATTTATGGATAGACTGACTTCTATATTAGTGCAATGATAATAAACCTCGTCTATCTTCTTTCCAATTTTAATAACTATCAATAGCGAGCTTCGTTTCCACGTTAACAGGTAGTTTCACAACAAAATTCGCCGTTATTTGGTTATTAAAAAAATTGCCATCGTTGAATAGGGTACAAATACGTCTTTTCACACTCCTACCCACTAACTCTCATCTTCTCACACTATCACTCACACTTTGCCATCTTCATTTCCCTATCGTAGCCCAAGTTCAAATTCATATTTATTCTCCATTGGGTTTTAGATGCCTCCGTCCTTCACTTAAGGCTTAATGTTTACCATTTCAGGGCTCATTGGTCCTTTCCACTGTCTCCCTTTCATTCTTCTCTCAGCCATTACTTTTTACTGAGTATATTAGGCCAATTTCCTTTTTGTTTGCAATAATCAAGCGCCAATTGTAACCTTTCTTAGGTGCCATCTTGAATCGCATTTCTCGCGGCATCAACATGGCGCTGGCGAAACTTGGGATTCAAAACTGAATCCTTTTCCCCAGGTTACGTGGATGCTCGGCGTCAAGCATGTACATTGTGTTCCAGTTTGTGCTTTTTCAAATAATTGAGTTCTGCTTCCAATGCGTCCACCTGAACATTTGGAGTTACATAACATAGCATAAAAAACATAAGAATAGGATCTGAAAAAGGCAAATCAATAGTCCATAAGAGGCAACCTCCCTGTTTCCATTACCCAGTTCAGTTCCACCTACCATCCTCATCCATAGATCTATCAAGATCTTAAAACTAACCAGGGAGGATGCTTCATCTACCACTCGATTGGTAAAACAATTTGTACCAATCTCTTTCCTAAACAAACTTTGCCGGCTTAAACTTATTGTTGTGTCCTATCCTGTTCTCTATAATTAAAAACCTTACGTCTCCGCTATTATAACCCTTCACCCACTTAAAGACCTCAAGATAAATACCTAAACATTCTTAGTCATCCTTCTTTGCACAGACTCAAGCAAACCAATTTCCATCCTATAAATTGGTGACCAAAATTGGACCGCATAGACAAGGTGAGGTCTAACGAATTCCAGGTACGGTTTCAGAAAGACATCAGCACTCCTCTTTCTCACGCTCCTCTCAACAAATCTTAATACCCTATTAAGCTCTATTCCTAGCACTGCTTTCTAGGCCGGAGGTTAGAACGTACCAGGATACCTAATTCTCTTTCGCATTTTGACCTTCCATAAACTCTTCCATTTAATTTATAATTATTCAACGGATTACACTTACTTATGTTAAATTCCTTTTTTTCATTTCTCAGCCCATTGGGATAGTATGGTCCATCCATCTTGTATTACCTCAGCATCGGAGTCTGACCTTATAATCCTACCCAAATTAGTTTCATCAGGTCGTAATTATACCTATTTTGATACCATTAATATAAATTAAAAGCCCCAATGTCTTAAACACAGAAACCATTGAGGGAACTCACTGGTAACATTCATCCATTCGGATTTAATCTTTGCTGCTTAATCCAAGACCGAATCCACCTAAAAATCCTTCCAGCAATTCCATCTCGGGGTATTTTTCTCTACTCTTTCTCTTCACTTTTCATTTTTTGTCTCGATTTTTTATGCTCAGCTAGACCAGACACCGGGTGAAAGATGGCGCTAAGCACCGCACCATCAATAGCCTCCTTTTTCTCGACCACGTGACGTCACTTACCCTCGCTCCTCTGGCCACTGCCGCCACACTTATGTGAATGCCCAATTCATGCCCCGAGTATCCAATGTGAGCATGTGGAAACATTTGGGCGTAGGTGTCCATAACTCGGAGATGGGCGTGGGCCGATGGCGTCGGATAGGCGGAGGTGCATTGAAGGAGAACAATTGGCGTGGCCGGAGCGTGGTTGGAGACGTCTCTGTACATTTCGGACACCCAGGCGATGTCACACATTCCTGGGGATTGAATGGGGTTAATTTAAGCCAGTAGGGGCTCGAATTCGAACACTCCAATGTTTTTTCCTTTACTTTTATAGCGAAAACCAAAGAAGGCGTCTCCTTCGGAATGTTTGTAAGGAGAGATCTATAAAGAATGTAGTGAAGATAGAAGTAGTAAAATTGCGGGGAAAATATATAGTCGCAGATGGCTGGGAGGAAACGCATCTTGGGACGTTGGGGCCAGGAGAGCACGCAATCTTCCAGATGTCGGCTGCAGCAGGGTTTCCATCCTACCCCTGACACCTTGTGGAGGATATCAATAAAAAGACAGCGGCAGTAGAATGGGGGAAGAGTGGCAATAAAGTGGGCACGTTAAATACACACACTAGAGCCAAGAGTGAGACAGTGACTTCCCCTTCCCTTTCCGGCCCTATCAGGGATGAATAGACGATAGCTGGTCAGAGACTAACCTGCAAAATTAGTCGCTCTTAGTTCTATTGACCCGAGGTAAGGAGCAGGACTAACGTACTGGTGGAAAATGTGAAGTATGAAAGAGCTTAGTTGAGATATTTATTCTCTCTTCCAGACAAATTCTCGAAAACGGTGATGTTCTCAAGGCTTAATGGTAATATGAATTAGTGGTTTGAATAAAGGGGTCAGAACGTAGAAAAGGGCGTTTGAAATTTGAAGTGGAACCTAACGTTGACAAAGAAAAATCAACAAATAATTGACCTTCCTACTTCCCCGATGAAAGTTGATTGAACTCTTACCTTAAAAAAGCACACCATGAAAATTGAACTTAGAGGCGAAAGTCGGTAATACCTAAGTCAAAATTAAGAGGAGGGGTCAGGTAAGCACTTTGTAGGAATATGCTTTAGAAATGTGGATGATGAAGAAAGGACGAGACTTTTGTATGTTATCAGCCGTTACTAGGGAAGAATTCTGATTGCCGGGGTTCCTGCTAACGTTTTGATTTCAAAAGGGAAACAACACTTTTCCAACTTAAGTAAAAGGCCGTTCCATGCCCCCAGTGCCACAAAGATGGCTGGTGCAGTGCAGTAAATGCACTCGCACCATCAGCACGCAGGACCATGCTACTACCCTAAATACCTCCACCCCCAAGGTGTGGTTTGGGGAATTAAAGGAGCTCCCATTAATGGGGAGGGAGCGAACCTCAGCGATCTAGCACAAGTCCACCGTAAGGGGCGGGCCGATTTGCCTTCTTGGCCGCCGTGCTGACGGGACTCAGCGCACCGTCCGGCCCCAGCTTAGCCTCTTCTCCTTCTTTCTGACATCCTGTGTTTTTACCCTACTTCCTCACTCTCCCTACAACCTCTCCCACAACTTTCTCTGGTCAGCCTCTAATTTTACAGGGTAGATGCATACCAGCTTTCTCTCAACCAACTAACCCGGATTGGAGCTGAGGGGGTAGGGGACAACGTTCCCTCACCCCTGAGCTAAGGTCTGGGGTGGTGTTATTTTAACAACTTGTTTCATCCCCACCTTCCTCATATCCGTTTTCTTTCGCCCTTCACTATATATACATTTTACGCCGAGCAATAGGTGAAGCCGCCATACCGATGGACTGTCAGGCCACTAGGTGGGAGGAGTGGCCTAAAATAGCGGCATCTGGTTATTCCGGCCCCGTATTGAACCCTCGCGGAGCGGGATACTGCGTGGAGGTGATTAGCGTTTATTTCTCGTATCACTAATAGGGTCACCATGCCCAATGATGAGAATATAATAAACATATCTCTCCTTTTCCCCTTCACCAGCGACGGAGCCGCCCACCGAAAAACCGGTCATCCCCCCTTCCCTGTGCTTTCGCTGGGGACCCTCCAAAACTTTTCAACCGGAGAGGAAGCTTACTCCTCTCCTTTGCCTACGGGTGTAGGGGAATACCCTTACCCCCTTCTCTGGAGGTGCCCTCGGGTTCCTCCCTTTTTCCAGCGGCAGTCTCCCCCTATACGTTCTAAGGGGACTGCCAAGAAAGGCGGGCGGACCATAATTGACCGGGAGCAGCACGATAGGACTAACCCCATTAGGGGGAGGAGGAAAGACAGGCCCCGTCGGCCTGGGCACTGAACTCGAGTCCACCCCTGTGCAAGGTCCTCCTCAGTCGGCTCGGGTATCCAAGGCTATACAAGGAGAGGAAGGATCTCCTTCTATGGCCGGTGTCCCTGTGACAGCCAAGATCTTCTCCATCTCGGAGAAGGATCTTGCTGAGGCCGGGCCAACACGCCTGAGGGCTCCTGTCGGCGGAGAGGAGAAGCGGGTTCATTCCCCACCCTCCTCTCCTAAAAAGAAAATGACTAAGAAGACTCGGAGCTCCTCTGCCTACGCGGGAGCCGCCAGGGCGGACGGGGTTGCTGCCGCTTTGACAAGCGACCAAGCCAAGATCGGCACGCCCGACCCCGTTGCTTCTCCAGGTGGGGAGTCCCAGATGAAGACAAGAACTGCGCAGACGGAGCATCGATTACGTCGGAGCCCCACATTCAGAGGCTGCATGGCGTTTTCGAGCTCGCTGGCTTCAAACCCTTTCATGTTATTCACTCCACTGATGGCAGCCTGTTGGCTAAGGGTAACATGATCCATCAAAGGAGAACTCTAGACAATGTGATTGGCAGAGAGCCGAAGGTGACTCATTTCTCGGAAGGGAGTCTTCTGGCGACTGCGTCGAATCCTTCCGAGGCGGCCATGATTAGTGCCCTTCGTACACTTGATGGCTCGCCTGTGAGTATGACGCCGCACTCTACCATGAACTTCGTAAAAGGAGTGGTTTATGCAAGGAAACTCGTGGACTACTCCATAGATGACACCAGTTTAGAGCTGGCCGACTATAGGGCTGTCAATGTTGAACGTGTTGTGAGTGAGAAAACAGGGAGAGGCCTCTAGACCCACCGCTACACTCTTCGTCACGTTCGATTGTGACAAACTCCCTGAGTCGGTATGTGCCAGTTGGTATCGTTAGCGTGTAAAGGCATTCGTGCCGCTGCCGCGGATGTGCTACTACTGTCATCGCTGCGGCCATACTGATCGCTCCTGTCGACGTGCAATGTTGGAGTTACCCGAAGTCTGCGTAAGTTGCTCCAAGGCCGTACACGATAAGTCCAAATCATGTGTGGCCAAGTGTGTCAATTGCGGAGAGCCGCACCCCGCTTCTTCGAAGCAATGTGATACGTAACTACTTAAGAAGGAAATCCTGGCTGTTCAGACCCAGGATCGACTAATGTCGCGAGGCTAAGGACCTAGTCCTGGCGCGCCCGGCGCTGCCTAGGAACTCTATGCCTAAATGTTGAAAAAAACACCGTCTGTTCATGGCACCTCCATGCCTAATAGCACGGTCGTTTCCGCGCCTATCCGGAACCCTTCTGCCAGTTCTACCCACCCCGGGTGCTCTCCTGGTAGAGATGGTGGCACAAAAGGGTTCACACCCAGCCCCGGCGAAAAGCAGGGCTCCCATCCCATCACCAGCGTGAGCGTTTCACGTAAGGCGAAACCGCCGCGCGGATCCACTGAGTCGTTAGACACACAGGAGGCAACACTCTTGTAGAGGGTCGTGAGGCCATCTTACGGGGCTCCTAAAGCTGCCCTTTCCGAAAGGAGCACAGCACTAAAGGAGCTTCGGCTCCTTCGCCCACACCCAGTGGTAGGCTGGGTGATTCGGGGACTGTGGATCCTCAAAAAGAAGGACCCCCGCTTCAGAAGCCACTCCGCTCGCCTAAGGTTTCAAGGCAGAGGGAGGAAAAGACTTGCATGGTGAGCTAAATCTCCCCCCAATAAGTCCTCAAATGCAACAGCGCCAGGAGTTCTGCCTCCGAAAAACGTACAGCTATTCCCGTGAGCGTCTTCTCTTCGAAGAGGACCCCCGCATCTCATCCGAGCTAGGCCTGGAGAGTATATTCCTTCAATGGAATTGCTGCGGACTTTGGGCCAACGGTTAGGAGCCGCGGAGGCTCGTCTCGTCCCATTCCCCGTTAGCTATTTTTTTTGCAGGAGACCATACTGGGCGCTTGCCCCCCTGCCCACACTCCTGGGGTATAAGGGTTTTACCACCCCACCACCACTGGATGGGAGCCGGTTGGGAGGATGCGCGATTTACACCCGGCATGATATCTCCGTTCTTCTATTCGATTTAGATACCTCTTTTCAGCAGGTAGCTGTGTAGCTGCACCTGGATAAGAGGTTTACTGTTTTTTCTGCGTACATTCCACTGTCAGCCGACTTCGACGTGAGGAAATTCTACCGCGTCGTGGCACGGTTGCCGAGACCCTTTCTCTTGATCGGAGATCTGAACGGTAGAAACCCCCTCTGGGAAGACTACTCGATTAATCCACAAGGTCAAGTCCTTGCCGACCTGATCAACGAGCTGGAGATAGGTGTCCTCAATCTGGATGAGTTTGCGCATCACTGCCCCAAAACTGCTTCATTTTCTTACCTCAATCTATTTTTCTGCTCACTGGATGCACATCCTGATTTGGGGTGAGGGGTTGTCGTTGAACTCCATGGTAATGATCATTTTCTCATTTAAATATCATTTTCTGTGCCGCTGCCGCCCGAGAGCCGGTCCCGGTGTTGCTTGGCGCGGGAGTGGTGGTCCGTCTCAGTCGAGGAGTTTAGGTCGGTAGATGAGGCCATTGAGTTCTTCTAAAAAAAATCTCATTGACTTGGGCCTAACTACTATTTTTAGAACCTCTGGCCCTTTTGCACGCCGACCACTCCCGTGGTGGTCAGCAGATTATGAGATGGCCCTCAAGTAGATGATTTATGCCTACATGCGCAATATGCGCAGCTTGAATTATTTCACTGTCGGTGAATTTCGTCGAGCCAAATGTAGGTTCCGGTATATTTCGAAACACGCCCGCCGCTCTCTTGGTGGGTATACCTGTCTTCACTTAACGGGAAGACCCATCGAGCGGAGCTGCGGAAGCGAGTCAAAAGAATCCAGGAGAATGGGGCTGCAATCTCGGACCTCGCGTCCGTAGCGTAATCCTTCGCGACCAATTTCTCTATCCCGGATGATGCTCCGTCACCATTCACTGCGTGTCGTTTTTCGCGGAAGGCCGCCGACTGGACTTTACCTCTAGAGGCGGAGAACCCTTCAACGGCAGGTTTACATTGAGTGGGTTGCGTTCCGCTCTTGTTTCGTGCGTAGACACCGCCCCTGGTCCGGACAATGTCCTATACGCCCTGTTTTGACACCTAACGAGCAGGGGTATGGCCTTTCTTTTAGATTTGTTCAACAGGATCTGGGTAGAGGGTATCATTACAGATTTTTGGCAAAATCTCTCTAACTTTTTGCGTGTGCAAGTTGGTGGAGAAATTGGCCTTTTTTTCTGGACAGCGGACGCCATATGTGTTCTGCACAGTACGGCTTCCGCAAGTTCCACTCCACGTCGGATGCTCTGCACCGACTGGTAAAAGCGTCTGCGAGGCCGTCCTTCGTACCGCATGGAGGTACGGTATTATGGAGACTCCACATGATGGGGCCGAGGGGACGCCTCCCAATCTTTATATTTGAATTTTTGAGAGATCGTCGATTCCGTGGCCAATGGAGCAGGAAGGTGGTGTCCCGGAGGGAAGTGTCCTCAGTGTCGCACTCTTTGCTCTGAGCATCAACGGCATCACCTCAGTGCTGCAGTAAGATGTCATTGCTATGTTATACGTGGATGACCTTTCGATCTCTTTTGGCGCGGCCCAGATACCAACTCTGGAGCGTCAGCATTGAACTGCGTCTCTCGCTATGCCGAAGCGCACAGGCTTCGGTTTTCTTTAGCTAAGACTAAGGCGGTGCTCTTCTGCCGCCATCCACGTCTCCATCCTGACCCAGACTTATTTCTCAATGGGATGCGCCTGGAAGTGGTGGACTCGAACCTTTTCCTTGGTCTTGTATTTGACCGTCGCCTCACCTGGGAGGCTCCTATTCGCAGCCTTAGAGTCTATTTTTCGTTCCGTGATGTTCAGCGCTTGGGGCGCTGATAGGGCTTCTCCTTACTTTTTATCGATCCTTTGTTCGTTCGGAGCTCGACTACGGATGCGAGTTTTATGCATCCGCAGCCGAGCGTGTATTGCAGAAGATGGACTCGATCCACCACACTGGCATTCGCCTGTCGATAGGTGCATTCCACAATTTTCCCATTTAGAACCTACTTGTCAATGCTGGGGAGGTGCCACTCGCACCGCGCCGTGCACAGTGCATTATTCGTCTATACGCGCGAGCCCGGCGCCTCCCTCAGTCGCAACCTGCTCTCACTGCATCCACAGCGGATCTTGACGGTGCCTATACTGCCGAGTAACACCACACCCTAAGCCCTTTGGGGTTAGGGCTAGGAAACTCCTTCGAGAGTATATCTTTCAGGCCAGTGACGCCCCTGGTTCTGCCCAGGACATCACCCTAGGGGATATCACCTTTGGTTATTTATTGCCACGCATCTGCTCCCAAAGCTTATACAGCGCCAAGAGTATTGCTTTCGGTCTTTTTGGAGCACACTTCGTGTCACGTTGGAACCGTACCAGTGTTGACGGGTGGCTCCATCCAAATAGAGGGTCGGTTTCCACGTCGTATCTCCTCTGTTTCAAGTCAGTGGCTCTCTGCCCGGTGTTGCGTCTGTCTTCACGGTCGAGCTGGTTGCAACACACCGCTTGATACGGGAGATAACACGACGTGCCCGTTTTGGAGACCGGATTGTGATTTATAGCGTCTCACAAAGCGCCCTGAGTGCTCTCGGGGCATTGGAACCTCTTCATTCCCTGGTTCGCGATATCCGTGGCGCCTCGGTTTTGGCGAGCCGGTTGGATGTCGAGATTACCTTCTCTTGGGTTTTCTGACATGTAGGAACTGCGGGGAATGAGCGCGCCGATGAGGGAGCCAAAGAATCCGCGAGGACTGGGCAACCAGACCAGCGTTTCAATCTTCCTCACACCGATTACATGGCAGGAATACAGGCAGCTCTCCGAGCTGCTTGTCAAAGAAGATGGGAGACATTCGTGTGGAACTTAAAGTTGCGTGTCATTGTGCCACGATAGTTCCCATGGACCTACCCCTCAATACCACGACTGCTTCAAGTTGCTTTCTGTCGTCTCCGAATTGGACACACCCACGGGAAGCACCGCCATTTGATGGAGCTCTCGGCTGCGCCCTACTGTGAAGACTGCGTTGTCCCCCATACTTTTCAGCACACTCTTGTTGAATGTCCCAGTTTGGGCGATCTTCGCGCGCGTTACCTGTACCGGTACCGGGACGAGTGTGGTCGCTACCGCTTGTCCCTTGTACTCGGGACGGGTTCGTGAACACTGACTTGTGGACTTTATACGACTTTTTGGAGGAGGTCAGCCTCCTCCCCTTTATTTGACTGCTGTTTTTTTATATGTTGCATCTTCCTGCGCCGGGGGGATGGGGGGCTACCCCAGACGCCGGAGCGCGCCTCCTTCTTGCTTTGTTTTCTTGTTGTTATTTTTTTAGCCCTTGTCCTTTTTATCGTTATTTGTTATTTACATATTGATATTTTTTTTGTTACTTTTTCCTAATATATCCTAGTAGTAGGCTGTGTCGTGTATGGCGACTTAGTTCTAACGGAACTGGTAAAAGAACTTGAGATTGTGGTCCTTAATGTGGAATAATTCGTGCACTTCTGTTCTAGAACGTATTCATTTTCCAGTATCGATGGGTACTTATTCTCTCCCGATGCATAAGCGAACTTTGGACGGAAAGGGGTCGATGATCTAAATGGAAGTGATCATTTTGCCATTTAAATCTCGTTGGAACTCTGTTGTTTGAGAGGCCCTCTCAGTGGTGCTTGGATCGAGCACAACGGTCCACATTCGAGGAAATGACTGACATCTCTAACGCAATCGGGGAGTTTAGGGCGAGGGGTGACGCCGTTCACTTCTTCTCCGACACAATCATTGTGCCGGTCTGCTTCTATTCTTCGAACTACTGGTCATTTTGCACCACGTAGATCTCTTCCTTAGTGATCGGCCGAGTGTATGCCTGTAAACGCTGTTCATGCGATTTCACCATGTGTGAATTTTGTCGGGGGAGGGGGCGGGGACCAGATACCGTTTCGCATCGAAGCACGCTCATCCCTCGTCTTGACGCACATACGGGTCTTCAGTTAATGGAAGGATTCTTTTTAGAAGCGTGACAGAACAATTCGGAGTAAATTCACCCAAAATACTTTCCCGTTCTACAGGAAGACAAAACTACCATTTTGGGCGCCTATCCGCAGGATTTCTTTTCATTGCCCAGCCGGGATGTTGATCTACCAGCATTCCAAGCAAGTCGTACAGTTATTGAAAGCCACCGACATGAAATTATCCTCCAAAACGGCTGGAGGCTGCGTTCCTAATCTATTCTTCATTAATATACTCTCTGATCCGGACGATATTCCGTTCGCCAGCCTCGGCACCTAAGTGAGCGAGGATGTTTTTCTTTAATTTCTGTCCAACAATATCGTGTGATAGGAGATCTCCCAAGATTCCTGGTGAATGCCTACCATGATTGCACTTCAAAAGTCGGGATGAGATCATTTCGCCCAATTTTTCTAATCTACTATGCGTACAAGTTGAAAGAGAAACGACAACGAAGGTAACCTTTCATCAGCAGAGTGCGGCTTTTACATAAGTTTCACTTCACGTCGGATGCTGTTCTCGGGTGGAGTGCTATTTGCAAGACTTTCCTTCGCATACTGCATTTCACCGTGAAACGATATCATGCAAATCTGCCATTCTATGGGGTAAGGGAACGCCTCTCAATTTTTCTGAGCTCTCCGTCCCTGTAGGACAAGAGGAAGATGTTCAACAGAGGAATATCTTCAGTATTACTCTCTTTTGCAGTACGCATCAACGGGATGGATCACTTCGGTGTGTTGCCGAAAGATGTTATCGCTGCACTCTATGTAGATAGATTTTTAATATCTTTTAGCGCACTTTAGATATTTAAATTGGAATGTCGATTCCAACAAGCTTTGAACCCCGTCTCTAGTTATGAAGAAACACACGAGTTTCGGTTTTCTTTGACCAAGACTAAGGTAATGAATGCACTTCTACGGCTGATAAGTGAACCGACCTAAACTGGATCTTTTCCTACATGGCTTGACAAGTCATACATAGTTGGTTCGCATAATGTTCGATAATGTTTTTGATTGATTTTTCACCTGGAAGGCACACATTCACAACCTTAGCGTGTCTTAAACCCGTGCCATGAGAATTCTTCGATGTGTGCCATTCCTCATGTGGGGTGTTAATACTCTTTTGTATTGTACGTCATGGAGATGTCAAGAATGTCTTCTGCTAGACATGTCGTGATTGCTGCACATAATGGGCAACCGGACAGGCGTTTCGCTCTTCCCCAAACTGAGTGCAGCTATTCGAGTTGTATAGTAAATAAGATGGGAGAGGCTCCTGAGAATTCAGGGTTGTGTGTCATCTCGCGCCGACTATTCCCATTTTTGTTCCTCCGGATTCGGGTTTGCTTTGTTTTTGTTGTGGGTGTTTTTTTTTTATTTAGTGTGTTTGTTTTGCATGTTCGTGTTTTAATGTAGCCTAATAATAGGCTAATATTAATTACGGCGACTTATGCCTTTGGTGGCAGTCGCCAGATGAGCTCCTTAAAAAAATCACATGGCAACAGATTGCGTTGTTGTTGTTGTTTTTGGTGGGGGGGGGGTATCGCAGTCTTCTTTTCTAATTACGCCATGTTCACCACACTCAATCAAGCACCCACAATTCTCTTTCCATACAACCCATATTTCTTCAGCCTCTTTGCCACCGCGGCTCACCATTCCTAAGGTTAAATACCCAAAGAGAGACCGACCGATTTGACAATGAGCGGTCAAGTATTTAACCAGGCGAGATTCACCAATTTACTGTATTAATGAGAAACTTTTGAATACTGTTAAAAAACGAATTGAGTCTAGACCGTTCCTAATCAATGTCGGAGGAAGTTTGTTTTTTGTTCGTTAAACTAACTTTATAATAACCATTTTTTTACGAGGGATGTAATGGTGTTATTTTTATATTTAGTATAGGATTTAATGAAGAAATTGGTCAATTACTCGTTTCTAAATCAATAAAGTTCGACTTCCTGCTACAAAAAAATAAAAGTTTGAATTTTGTCACCAGAAATTTCTACAAAACCTATGCACCGTAATAGATAGAAACATTATGGGATAGCACGTATTTACTGGTTACACAGTGCGCGGAGCCTAGCTGATCAGCCACCGTAAATTACAGATCTCTATATTTCAAATCTAAATTTGCCCCGGTCAACACCGGGTAACCGCTATTAACGGATAAAAGAGCTTTCTAGCATACTAAATATATACTATTCCAATACTAATATAAACTTTTTCAAAGTCGTCCTGGTAATATATCGAGTAATTTTAAGCTTTAAAATTATAGGAACCATTTTATCAGTGATTGCAAGAAACGAGATTAATTTTTCATGACAAGGCCACCACCAACACGTGGTCGTGTGACCAGAGCAACTATAATTGATCTTGAATTGGAAGTTCTCCCTTATCCGCTATAACTTGCATCATATGATCAACATTAATTCAATCACTGCACCATCACCCCAATTGGGAAAAAGTACGAAGTGAATAGTGATATCAAAGTTTATTTCATCGAAACCAGTTGATTTTTTAATGTCGAGCACCACGCCTAGTTAGGTGTGTTGTAAATAATAATCGCAGCCTTGTTAAAGTTCATATTTAATACATCTAATATTTGATTTTGATTTTTTGCAAAAGTGACAATAATTTCTCGACAACCTTAATACATAAAAATGAACTTGAGTAACCTTTGTCGATTACAGTTTACTACATAGCATAGGTACCTGGCACTGCCCGAGAAAAAGTCCTGTTCCAAATTTATACGGATGCATAATGTAGGAAATTTTTATATTGTGGCACAAGAATATCTTTACTTGCTTATTATTATTATTATTATTATTATTCGTGGGGTGGAAGCAGATGCAAGAGAGTTGCGCACTCTCCCTATCATATAATATACTTGCAATAAGTAAGCGTTTCACCACGCGCGCCCGGCAATTTACGCGTACGCATGATGAGCGTTAATTATGAGCGAATAACATTATGGCCGCAGGAACAGATGGAGCGACTTATAGATAGCGATGGCCTTTTTCTCGATTGTAACTTTTCTCTCAACCTTCAAATGAACTCCCTTTTCAACATAGAGCTTTAAATCTTCATTGTCGCAAGAATCTCAATGATGACATTTTTTATAACAATTATGGACATTTTTTCATCATAATTATGGATGTTTTCATCCCAATTATGGACATATTTTTATTTTAATTATTACATTTTCTTCAAAATTATGGGCATTCTTTTCTTCATAATTATGGACATTTTTCATCAAAATTATGGATATTTTTCATTATAAAAACGGACATTTTTCAGCATAAATATGGACAATTTTCATTATAAATATGGACATTTTTCATCATAATTATGGACATTTTTCATCAAAATTTGCCGTAGTTCTTCGATCGGGTTTAACGCTGACTTGGTGACATAGAAAGCCAATCGTGGCTTTTCAAAGCTCAGTTCGGTTCTTCATCACGAACGAATTATTTTCAATTTATTTACAAAAGATCACTTGCTTTTATTACGAAACTATGTACAGCAACTCCAGAAGAATTGCGCACACTCTCTGTCTACTCTTTTAGGTATTTGGCCAATATTTGCCGACACTTTTTCAGTTCTAGAAACTTAGCCATTTTCTTTTCTGGGGAAGTGGGGCGCCTTCTCGCTTCAGTGCCCCAAGAGAAATTGGTGCTCTTTCTCGAGTCATGCTTGTAAGAATAATATTCTTGGCCTGTGGATTTTCCCATCGCCATTCTCTATCTTTCTTCGCTTCTTTCGTTTGCCTGCCCCCATTGCCTGTCTATTGATCACATGTAGCAATGTCTTTCTTTAGGCTTGGAAGTGCGCTGAGCATTTATGCCATTGGTTTGTAAACGTAAGATGTCAATGGTCGTCGCGCCTCTTTTTTCGCTGAAATCTTGGACCCTTAGATATGATTGTATTCCACAAGCCCTTTGTGGCGTACATGGGACGCCTTTATGATTCTTGCCCCTAGTTGGGTTTGGGGGTAGCGGATGCACATTTATAAAGCGTGGGTTTAAGTGGATGTTCCTTCGAACTTGGGTTTCCCTCCTCAGGCGGAGGATTACAAGACCTCCTTTTTTCAGACAAGCATTTTAAAAATGAGAGAGCGAAGCGAACAGATTACATTGCTATCACACACTTATTTTCGGGGTCTCCCTCTTGGGCAGGGCGGAGAAGAGGAGCTGCATGGCCTTCTTAATACTCTTCATTTTCTTTAGTACTCTCATATCGTCTTTTCCAATTAATTTCCC
The DNA here is from genome assembly GCA_963969495.1 of Ceratothoa steindachneri. Taxonomy (NCBI): domain Eukaryota; kingdom Metazoa; phylum Arthropoda; class Malacostraca; order Isopoda; family Cymothoidae; genus Ceratothoa; species Ceratothoa steindachneri. The sequence continues at coordinate 74,392,113 of OZ018335.1, forward strand.
ATCACTTAATTAAATATTCGAATATTGTGACTGTGCGTGTATATTAACGGTAAGTTAATTAAAGCTCATTACGGGAATTAGGTGAGTTTTTAGTTTCATTGTTTTGTCGTGGTGTATCAATTTATCGTCAAATATTTTTTTTACGTTACAGGAAATTTGGTTCTCTTGCACGTAATTTCAAATCATTCAAATTCCTTCCAGACTGCAAAATACACACCCTTTTTCCAATTTTTTTTTTATTAAACTTTAACATCACATTCAAAGAGAATTAATCTCTTCATACAACTACCTATCAACTACCGAGAGAATTTAAGACTTAACTCGTCTCAATCAATCCGAACATTTCCTACTCTAAAGCCATTTGAAAACCAGTAAAGACTAGCCCCTAGTAACGGGAGTCAGGTACTGACATTATTTGCGCCTCTTTTAAATCTTCCACTATCATGTTCATGATCCCTACATCTTTTCTTATTCCCTCTAAGGGGATGGATGGTGTAACAGGGGCATAATGCCCATCTACAACTGAAACCTGGAGGAGTGGTTCGCCCTTCTAACCACAATACCTGCAGGAGGACCTACGACTATCTATCTTCCACACATTTTCCCTTCCTCTATCCTCAATACTTTCTTTACAGATTTCTTTTTACTAACTTTCTTCGCGATACGGCCTCGTTGCTATTGCACTTTAAATTCTAGGGAAAAGTCTTCCCACTCACTCTTTGAAGTCTTATTAAGCATAAGATAAAATCTTTTTCTTGCGAATGCTATACGGAATTGTGGTAATGAGCGGGGTTGTCACGGCCCTATGTAGAATCAAACTCAAATGCTCCCACTCTCATTAATTTATTGCAAACAAAATAATGTAAAAAGCAAATAACAATAAAGAAGAGACTGGAAAGAACATGATCAAGAGGCAATGGTAGTGACAGATTAGGTATGCCCCAAGTACTGCCTCCAAATACCCTTAGACCTTAAGAGCATAATAGGATGTATTTTAAAAACCTTGAACAATTTCTACACACAAAAGATACTTAAATGTAAGAGTGTGAAACTCCTACAGCGGGTTGCTTCATTCATACGCCCATAAAACGATCGCTAAATGCCGCGGTTGATGTACATGGAAAGACTGCCTAAATTTTGCATTTTGGCCCTACGAATGATGCCTGCAATTCCTCAACGGAAGGGTAATTTTGTACTAAGTGCTATTGGTAGTACATGAACCTGCATCTTTAAAAATGTCTGCCTCAGCATCATGTTTGAGGTCAAATTAGAACTGGGTTGATAACAAAGCTAGGGAGGGAGTGCCATATAGCTATAAAAATCATATATTCTTATTATTTAGCAGTAGTTGTAGAGTGTATTGTTACTCCAGAACATGTCAGCTTTGATCCATATTTAGTGGCGTTTCACCTTAATCCTCTTTCTTCCTATGGAGTGGTTTTGTCCGGTTGTCAACCCTGAAATGGCAGTTGCCAAACATCGCAAAATTAATGCAGCGAACTGAATTCAAGTTCGGCCATCTTGAAACTTAAACTTCTATCAAAGGGATAGTTATTGGTTCTTGTAGTAATGCAACGTTCTTGGGGTGCATGAAAAATAGGCAATTAAAATTTAAAGCCTAAAGTGTTTGGGAGTGGGAGAGTTTCGAGGTCTTGTCCACGCTGCTCAGCCATGGATAAAATTGGCACACAACTCCCAGGCGTCTCCCACACGGTTTTCAACTCACAAACGAGAAATTAGGTATCGTCTGAAGGACACCTTGAGCTCCAATGACATTCCTTTAGTCCACACTCCTGTTCGCGCTCTCTTTAACTGCCCGAGGAGAGATTCTCGTTGGTTATTATCATGACGATATCTTAAAATTGCCTCTAAACTGCCCTCCATTTATCATACAAAGGGGACATGCCTTCATTGATAAATGGGGGCAGGTTCATAGATTAGCCACCCCGCCTGGTCCTTCACACCCAGAGTTGTCATCCGTTTGACCGGCTCGAACTCTATCCTGGCTTAGTTAGGCTTTATGAGTAGACGAAATTTACAATTCCATCTTTTTGTTACGTGTGATTTTTTCACTTTTTTCCCATAAGGGTCACGGCGATTTGCCTTCCTGGCCGCCGTGCTGACAGGACTCAGCGCACCGTCCGGCCCCAGCTTAGCCTCTTCTTTTTTCTGACACCCTGTATTTTCTACCCTACTCCCTCACTTTCCCTACAACCTCTCCAAATAACTTTCTCTGGTCAGCCTCTAATTTCACAGGGTAAACGTCAACCAACTTCTTCTTAAGCAACTATCCTGGATCGGGGCTGAGGGGGTAGGGGACAACGTTTCCTCAACCCTGAGCTCCGGTCTGGGATGGTGTTTTTTTAACAACTTGTCTTATCACCACCCACACCTTCCTTACATCCTCTTTCTTTCTCCTTTCACTATCTATCCATTTTACGCCGAGCAATAGGTGAAGCCGCCATACCGATGGACTGTCAGGCCACTAGGTGGGAGGAGTAGCCTCAAATGGCGGCAGATGGTTCTGCTGGCCCGTATTCACCCCTCGCAAAGCGGGCTACTGCGTGGGGGTGATTAGCGTTTGCTTCCCGTATCACTAATAGGGTCACCATGCCCAATTATTAGAATATAAAAAAAAACGTATCTCTCCCTTTCCCCTTCACCAGCAATGGAGCCACCTTCGGGCAGCTCCACCGAAAAAATGGAGGTCCTTCCCCTCTTGTGCTTTGGTAGGAGACCCTGCAAAGTTCTTCAGCCGGAGACGAGGCTTACTCCTCTCCTTTGCCTACGGGTGTAGTGTACTCCTCACCCCCTTCTCTGGAACGCCCTTGGGCGACTCCCTTTCTCCAGCGGCAGTCCTCCTTTACTTTCTAAAGGGACTGCCAAGAAAGGCAGGCGGCCCACAATTGACCGCTCCCGGTGGGAGCGACTCAATAGGGCCAAAGCTTTTAAGGGAGCAAGGAATGACAGGGTTTCTCGGCTCCTGCCCCCTAATGACCTGTGTACTTGCGCGACCAGCTTGCAGGGGGTTAGTATATCTGCCTCCTTCTTCTCCCCAACGGATCCAGGTTCACCGGCCAAAGACGAAAAGACTAAAGGTACCTTGAATGGAGCCCCCCACCCCCCCGAGATAGACATGGTCCCTGAGGCGACCTAGGCCCAGATGGGCTCGGTGCTAAGCACATAACCCGATTCCGCCTATGTGAGAGCTTCTCCTCAGAGGGCGCGGGCACCCAAGGACTTAAAAGGGCGGAGGGATTTCCTGCCCCGACTGGTGCCCCTATGAAGGCCAGGACCTTCTCCATTTCAGAGAAGGATCTGGCTGAGGCCGGTCCATCTAGCCTAGGGATCGTGCCGGCGGGGGGAAAAAACAGGTTCATTCCCCGCCCTCCTCTCCTAAAAAATACAAAACAAAAGGAAGACAAAAAAAGACGCGGGGACAGAAGGGGCGACCAAGCCAAGATCGGTAAGTCCGGGCCCGTTGCCCTCCCGGAGAAGGAGGCCCAGACGAAGACTAGAACTACGCAGAGCGGAGCCTCGATTAAGTCGGGGCCTCTCATTCAGAGGCTACCAGGCGTTTTCGAGCCGGCTGGCTTCAAACGATTCCTTGTTATTCGCTCCACTGATGGCACCAAGTTGGCTAAGGGTGGAATGATCCATCAGAGCCGAAGGTGACCCGTTTCTTCGAAGGGAGCCTTCTGGCGAATGCGTCAAATCCCTCCGAGGCGGCTACGCTTAGTGTTCTTCGGACACTTGATGGCACGCCTGTGAGTGTGATGCCGCACTCTAAAATTAACTTTGTGAAAGGAGTAGTTTATGCGAGGGAACTCGTGGACTACTCCATATACCACATCACCTTAGAGCTGGCCAACCATGAGCCGGTCAAGGTCGAACGTGTGATGAAAAAACAGGGAGAGTCCTCAAGGCCCACCACTACACTCTTCGTCACGTTCGACTGTGACAAGCTCCCTGAGTCCGTGCGTACCGGTTGGTATCGCTACCGCGTGAAGGCATTCGTGCCAATGCTGCAGAGCTGGTACTATTGTCACCGGTTTGGCCATACTAATCGCTCCTGTAGACGCGCAAAATGTAGGTTACTTGAAGTCTGTTTAAGTTGCTCCAGGGCGCACACGATAATTCCAAATCGTGTGTGGCCAAGTGTGAGAATATCGGAGAGCTTGTTCGAGACAATATAGTGCGTATCTTCTTGAGATCGTCTCTCATTTCGCAAGACTAAGGCCTTAGTCCTGGCGCGCCCGGCGCTGGCTTAGACCTCTTATGCTTCAATATTGAGAAAGACACCCTCTGCTCCTGACCCATCCAGGCCTACGAGCAGAGTCGATTCTTGCTACAATTAGTAACCCTTCTGCGGCTTCGCCTCACTCCGGGCGCTTCCCTAGTATAGCTGGAGGTACATGGTTCACACCAAGTCCCGGCTAAAACCAGAGCTCTCCTTCCTTGCTTTAGCATGACAGTTTCGCGTAAAGTGAAAGGGCTGCGCGTCTCCACGGACTCGTTAGACTCACAAAAGGCAACACCCCTGAAGATGGTCGTGAGGCCATCTTCCAGGGTTGCTAAAACCTCCCCCCGAAAGGAGCACATCACTAAAGGAGTTAGTCTCCCACGCCCACACCCAGTGGTAGACTGGATAGCTCGGAGACGGTGGAGCCTCTAAAAGAAAGACCCGCGCCTCCGAAGCCGCCCCGCACGCCTAAGGTTTAGAGGCAGAGGGAGGAAAAAACTCGCTTGGCTAGACCAACCTCCCCCGATAAGTCTTCGAAGGTCATAGCGCCTTCAGCGCATTGTCCGGCCAACAACACCCGGAGTTCTGCCTCCGGAAAGCGTACGACCATTCCCATGAGGGTATTTTTTTAGAAGAGGACCCCCACATCTCTTCCGAGCTAGGCCAGAGGGCATATTCCTTCAATGGAATTGCCGAGTACTCCGGGCCAACTGGAAGGAGCTGCGGAAGTTTGTCTCCTCTCGCTCTCCGTTAGCTATATTTTTGCAGGAGACCATGTTGCTCGCGTGTCCCCTGCCCACCCTCCTGGGATTAGTGGCCCCACCCCAACGGGATGGGTGCCGGGAAATAGGATGCGCGACTTAGACGGGGCATGATGTAGCCGTTCTTCTCTTCACTTTAGACAGCCTTTCAGGCAATAGCTGTGCAGCTGCACCTGGATAAGAGGTATACTGTTATTTTCCGCGTACATTCCACCGCCAGCAGACTTCGAAGCAGGGGACTTCCGCCACGTCGTGGCACGGTTGCCGAGGCCCTTTCTCTTGTTTGAAGACATGAATAGTATACACCTCCTCTGGGGAGAGTAGTTGATCAATCTCAGAGGTCAAGTTCTTTCAGGCCTGATTGACGAGCTGGAGATAGGTGTCCTAAATGTAGCTGAGTTTACGCATCATTGCCCGAGAACTGTTTCATTTTACTGCCGCGATCTATCCTTGTGCTTTCTGGATGCACAGCCTAATTTTGAGTGGTGGATGGTCGATGCACCTCCATGGGAGTGATCATTTTCCCATTCAAATATGATTTTCTGGACCAATGCTGCCAGAGAGCTCGCCCCGGTGGTGCGCATTTCAGGAAATAACTGATTTCTTTGTCACAGTCAAGGAGTTAAGGTCGGTAGATGAGGCCATTGGGTTCTTCTCTAGCAACCTCATCGCCGTGGGCCTAACTACTATTCCTAGAACCTCTGCCCGTTTTGCACGCTGACCGTTCCAGTGGTGATCATTCGAGTATAATAGGGCCCGCAAGCACAAGCATTATGCTTACATGCGCTATAAGCTCAGTTTGAACGATTTCACTACCGGTGAATTTCGTCGAGCTAGGGCTAGGTTCCGTTATGTTTAGAAGCGCGCCCGCCGCTCTTCTTGACGGGCATAAGCGTCTTCATTTAACGGGAAGACCCATCTTACAGACGTATGGAAGCGAGTCAAGTTCTCGCAAATCCGCCTCCCGTTCTCCAGGAGAATGCGACCACAATCTCGGAACCCGCGTCCGTGGCGTAATCTTTCGCGACCGCTTTCTCCGCATTCTCTTGTCGTGATTATGCTCCGCCAGCATTCTATGCACGTCGTGATGTAGCAGAAGGTCGCCAACTGGACTTTACCTCCAGAAGCGGAGAATCCTTCAACGGCAGCATTCCTTTGAGTAAATTGTGTCGGCTCTCGCTTCGTGCGCGGAAACCACTCCTGGTCCAGCCTATGTCCCGTACGCTATGCTTCGACACCTGGGTGAGCGAGGCATGGCCTTTCTATTAAATTTGTTCAACAGGATCGAGGTAGAGGGTATCCTCCCAGATTACTGGTGAATTGCTACTGTGCTCGCTTTTCGCAAACCAGAGAGAGATCACTATACCCCGGCCGGTTTCCGCCCAATCTATCTAACCTTTTGTCAAGTTAATGGAGAAATTGGTAAATGTTAGATTGCTTCCTCTCTGGACAGCAGGGGTCATCTGTCTTCTGCACAGTGCAGCTTCCGAAAGTTCCACTCCACATCGGATGCTCTGCTCCGACTGGAAAATGCAGTCTGCGAGACTTTCCTTTGTAAACAGCACTACGCCACGGTGTTTTTCGATCTGGAAAAGTCTTATGATACCGCATGGCAATACGGTATCCTGGAGATTCTCCACACGATGGGAGCGAGGGAATGCTTCCCAATGTTTATATCTAAATTTTTGCGAGATCGTTGATTCCTCGTACGGGTGGGGGAACCCCTCTCCAGCCCAATGGAGCAGGAAGAGAGTGTGCCGCAGGGAAGTGTCCTCAGTCTCACACTTTTTTTTCCTGAGCATCAACGGCATCACCTCGCTGCTGCCGGAAAATGTTTTCGTTACGCTCTACCTGGACGACCTTTCGATCTCTTTTGGCGTAGCCCAGATGCCAACTCTGGAGCGTCGACTCCAAAAGGCATTGAATCACGTCTCTCGCTATGCCGAAGCGCACAGGTTTCGGTTTCCTTTTGTGGTGCATTTCTTTCGCTCTCCACGGCTCTACCCAGCCCCAGACATATTACTCACTGGGGTGCGCCAGGAAGTGGTGGACTCGCACCATTTCCTTGGTCTTGTATTTGACCGACGCCTCAACTGGGAGGCTCATATTCGCAACCTTAGGGTCTCTTGTATCCGCGCCATGGATATTTTTGGTTCCGTGACGTTCAGCGCCTGGGGCGCTGATAGGGCTACTGCCTTACTTTTTTATCGATCCTTTGTTCGTTCGAAACTCGACTACAGATGCGAGTTTTATGCATCCGCAGCTGATCTCGACGGTGCCTATGCCGCCGAGAGACGCCAGTCATACCCTAAGCCCTTCGGCTTAAGTGCTAGGAAATTGTTCCGAGAGCTAAGTATAGCTCTCGGGCCGGTGGCGCCCGTGGTTCCGCCTAGGACACCACCCTGGAGGGTACCACTTTTGACTATTTGTCGCTATGACCTGCTCCTAAAGCTTCTACAGCGCCGGGAGATTGCCTTCGGCCTTTTTGGAGCACACTTCGTGTCACGCTGGAACCGTGCCAGTATATACGGGTCGGTTTCCACTCCGTATCCCTTTTTTTCGAAGTCAGTGGGGCTCTGTCAGGCGCCACGTCTGTCTTCACGGCCGAGCTGGTTGCAATACACCGCTCGGTACGGGAGATAACGCGACGTGTCTGGTTCAGAGACCGAATTGTGATTTATAGCGACTCACAAAGCGCCCTGAGTGGTATCGGAGCATTAGAATCTTCGCACCCCTTGGTTCGCGATATCCGCGACGCCACGCTTTTGGCGAGCCGTTCAGATGTCGAGATTATCTTCTTTTGGGTTCCTGGACATGTAGTAATTGTGGGTAATAAGCGCGCCGATGAGGGTGCCAAAGAGTCCGCGAAGACTGCGCTACCACACTAGCGTTTCGCTCTTCCTCACACCGATTACATGGCAGAAATACGGGCAGCTCTCCGGGCTGCTTGGCAAAGAAGATGGGAGACAAGCGAGGGGAACTTGCATGCCATTGCGCCGCGACTGTTCCTATGGACCTACGCCAACACTAGATCTGTTTTCCAAAACAGTGTTGCACTCGCAAACATAATGTAGGCCAATATGATTGAACATCTTGGATAGCTGGATGTGCATACTTACAGAAGCTATTTCAAAATATAAATAAATGTAGAAGTCTAAATACCGCGTACATAGGTGTACCCTGAAACACTCCGACACAAAGCTGCGCGCCGTCTTGTATCCTTAAAATGTACCTCTCGCCTCGAATTCTCCGTCGCCTTTTTTCGCACCACCGTAAACTCCGAGATGGATCGAAGGCGTGAAAGAAATACCGTCGGCCCAAAGATGAAAAAAGGTCTTTCACGCGACGATATGGATTTTAGGAGAATTCGATTCTCTCTCTCAATTCTGCTAGTGAGAGAAATAAAAGGAAGAGTTCTTCCTGGAATCAGGTAGTAGACCTTGGACCTACGTTGTGAGGTGGAGCTCGATCCACAGAAGAAACAGTTCGCCCGTTGCAGGAAAGGAACTTCTCGGGGAATTAGTTTTTGCCGTCACGGTACTTGTAGGTGCCAAACTTCTCGCAGCCCCCTCCCCCTTCAGAGTCTGAGGTTACACAGGACCTCCCTCTGCGGATTAACCTAGACGTAGCTGGGTAATCGGTTTTGGCTAGCCACTCCAGGAGACGAATAATCAGACAGGTACTTCAAGGAAGAAGTCCGATTTGAGTCACCGTGTGGCTCAGCTTCGTGATCCGGCAAAGGATCAGCATATCACTGGTCTAGGATTACCCTCTCATTCGGTAACCTCGGACGGCCAGACTAGGTGCGATAATCGTCACCAGAAGAAGATTTTCATCACCCCCCACTCAAAAATACTTACGAACTCAAAGGTATCGTTAATTGAATTATCTCCTCACTAACTTCACCAGTTTATTTGTGAACTAGAATTCTCATCCCAAGCCCGTAACCTCGAATATTAGAAGTGCTTACTTAATTCAGTGTTTAACTCGATAATAATACTCCCATCGTTCTGTCTGGTGTCATTAAGACGCAAACATCCCAGTGAGTAATCTGCAAGTAATCCCTACGACATTTTGTAGACCTATTTATTCAGTGCAAGATTAATCCTATTTATATTTATATACGCTGTTGCTTATTTCAAATTCATGTACATTAAAGATTATTTTTGTATCTGTGTATTTAACTAATTTGGACGATCCTTTGGCAATTATTAAGCAATTCACTCGACTTAAATCGCAATATTCTACCGACCCACCCATGGTTGGCTTTTACTGAGTGGGGAACACACTCAGGAGATCATCATCTTAGTTTTGATCAAAAGGGTACGCACCGGGGTTATTCTTATTCACCGGAAGTGGCTAAGGTAGGTGTATTGGATACACTTCACCTCCGCTTCACCTCGGTGGGGTAATAAAATATATGTCCAGGAAGTGGGACTGGGATTACCTACTCACTCAAACCTCGACAATAAAGTTTAAAAAATAAAATTGAAATAAAGTGAGTAGCTTACAATTTTATAGTTATTTTTAATGAACAACATATTTACTTCAATTAACATATTTTTGTTAACTTGAATTGCTTACTCATCCTCAAAGGTAAATGGGAATATAAGAACTATAAGGGAATAAGATGGTTGAGTGTTTTAAAGTGTATGGGAGAATTATGATTGGGTCCAACATAAGGATAACTGAGGGATTGACAGGGTGATAAACAAAGGGGATTTAGAGCGAATGTCGGGGGATCAATTATTATTCGCACTGAGGCATCTCGCTAAAAACAAGGTCAACAGACCTTAATCCTGCCTAACCATGGGAAAACCTTGGCAATTATATCATTCGAAAGAGAATGTAAAACAACATAAGGGTTTCTAATTTCGTTAGAATCGGCTGAATAGTGACGATGTTATTGCCAAAAAAGCTAATTGAAAAGTAAAATGGTTACCATCCGACCGACCGATTGACCTACGGCCCGCTATAGTAACTTATAGAGTGCGTAGAGCGGAGGAAGGAAGAGTGATGTGTTGTGTGTGCATAGAGAGAGGGGAGGAAGAGTTGTGTGTGTAGAAAGAGGAGGGAGGAAGAGTGATGTGTTGTATGTAGGTAGAGATGAGGGAGGAAGAGTTGTTTTGTGGGTGTGTGCAGAGATGAAGGAGGAAGAGTGATATGTTGTGTGTGCGTAGAGAGGAGGGAGGAAGAGTGATGTTTTGTGCGGTCGTAGAGAGGAGGGAGGAAGAGTGATGTGTTGTGTGTGCGTAGAGAGGAGGGAGGAAGAGTGAAGTTATGTTTTTGTGTAGAGAGAGAAGGGAGGAAGAGTGATGTGTGTAGAGCGTAGAGAGGAGGGGGGGTTAATGTTTCGTGTGTGCGTAGAGAAGATGGAGAAAGAGTGATGTTTTGTGCGTGTGTAGAGCGGAGGGGGGAAAAGTGATGTGTTGTGCGTGCATAGAGAAGATGGAGGAAGAGTGATGTATTGTGTATGCGTAGATAGGAGGGAGGAAGAGTGATGTTTTGTGTGTGCGCAAAAAGGAGGGAGGAAGGGTGGTGTGTTGTGTGTGCGTAGAGAGGAGGGGGGAAGGGATAGCGGTGTGTGTGTATGTATCTCTCCCCTATCACTCCTTCCCCTCATAATTCAATGAGTGAAAATGCCCTCGTTGGTTATACTAGTTACCCTTTTGGAGATTTCGGTTGATGGCTAGTGCGAAGGCGCCCACATGGTTCGAACCCCAAGTTGAACTGTAGGTTCCAACCGAGATAAGGATCGAACGGTGCACCTCGGCCTTTCCCATTGCTGTCATGTGACCATGTCATACCCCCCCCCCTCTCCCTGCCCTCAATGACCCTGACTCTGGCCTGACCTGTTGAGATGACCAGAGGCTTGGACGTGGCCGCCGCGCGACGAATCAGCTGCAGATTGTGGACGTCGCCCGACCCGATTTTGATGAACGGCACGTCGATGGAGGTCAAAAGGTCAACGGTGGGCTGGTGAACGAGACGAGGTCACGTTAGATTAGGGGTCAGTGAATAAGGACAGCGGGTGTTAAGAGAGACTTGAATCACCATCAAACACGCCCATAAGGATGGGTTGGCTCGCATCAATGCCACTGAACGCATCTTCCCCTTCTCAATCCTTAATACTCTCATTAAGCAAATCCCTACCATTTTTTCCACGCGACTGACCCTTCATACCAATAGGATGGTATGTGTAGTAGAATTTCGTCCAGGAAGTGTTTACCACTACCCCAAGCACCTCCATTCTTAATACTCCCCTCCATACATGTCTATCATACACGTTATCCTTCACTTGTCCCTCTGTTATTTCCCTCTCTCAGACATACACTCACTTCACATTTTCAGTCTTTCCACCCTTCACAAACCAGTCCAACCACTTTCTCTCATCTATTACACCTTACCTCACTCCTTCCAGCTTTTTCCACCCAAAAGTTTAAGGTATTACACCTGGCACCTAGAGTAGCCGCATGCTCTCCTAGTTTCACTACAACTGATACTCTCAAACTAGATTTAAATTACCTGGGCTTTTTTCTCCTCCTATAGTCATGGTCAAAAGTTTTGAGACTAATATATATACTTTTATTATTCGTTTTTAAAATTTACGTGATAGGAATAATTATTCTATGAAGTTGAGTCATTAATAATTTTCATTTTTGTGAAATATATTTATTCATGAATAGCTGAACAATTAAATAATTTCAATTAATAGTATATCCGCCATTTTTGTCAATCACTTCTTGCCATTGAGTACGTAGCTTGATGATTCCTCTAAGGTAAAATTCAGTCTGTTTTGAGTTCGAAAAGTTCTCCATGAACATTTTTACCTGGTCTTCTTCAAACAAGGTCTGCTGACCAAAGTCGCGTGCTCTTACGACCTTCAGAAATTTCAATAATTCCAGGACTGACCTTGGGAGGTCCTTAGCAATTATATCTTCGAAAGAGAAGATCAAACAACATAAGGTTTCAAATTTCGTTAGAATCGGCCGAATAGTTACAATGTTATTACCAAAACAAAAAAGCAAAACGGGGACCGACGGACCGATATGACGAGATATAGAGTCGCACGCGACTAAAAACTGTTTACTATTCAGAACATTTTGTAGTGAACAAAAAACATGGAAATACTCGGTGCAAGGTTTGGTGAATATGGTGGATTACCGGTAGTAGAACAGACCAGCCTAAGTCTATTATATTATCTGCGTTATTCTCGCTGTCTGTGATCTTGCGTTATCATCAAGAAGCACAACGTGTCTCCTGTTGACGAGTGCAGGGCGTTCTCTTAAAAGATTTTCATGGGCTCCTTACAGCGGTTGATAGTATAAGTTTGCATCCCAACAGTTCTCTCGAAGCATCTTCATCAAAGTCTGATGATCGTCCTGGTCTTAGTTCATCTGTCAATGATTGATCCCCAGAACGAAACTTTGAAAACCAATTTCGACCTTGGCGATCAGTAATGGCTGTTTCTGAAGCAATTTGTTATACTTAAACTCCAACAACATCACATGTCAAATATGAACTTTTAGTCCCTCCATTTTATCGCATGATATTTTAGCTTAAATTATGAGGCACACTTGTTTATTGCTGAAGTAAGAATAAGCAAGGAACGCTCTTTCTAAACAGGAAATTTACTGGCAGTTCGAAATGCGCCGTTACATTTTGCTTTCAATAAACTGAAATTACTTATGATTCAACCTGATAATATTTAAATTATTTCAAGTTTATTAAAAAGTCAGCATTTGAAAAATAAAAAAAAATAGTACATTCCTTCCCTGAATCCAAAATCGCCCTCTGGCTCTCTCCCTGTAGATGGTGAGTTTCAGTCTCTGGAGCTTTGCTATTCGTCAAAAGGATAAAATGATGACAAATATGGTTTAAATGAATGATGTTAATATATATATATATATATATATATATATATATATATATATATATATATATATATATATATATATATATATATATATATATATATATATATATATATATATATATGCAAATTTTGTTGAAGACCATTGTGTATTTTGCCTTAATTAATTTCTTTTGGCAACTTTCTCTTCCTCTAACTATCTTTTTTATTTCATCTTGTTGATGGTGGATCACTTTTCCTGTATTCATCTCTCTTTTAAATGAATGTGTTTGGTAAAAACCAAACTAAAATGCTAAGCTTTCGATCTTATTCGATCATCTTAGGAGCGTTTGGAAATGTTCTTGCCTCCTTTACCGATGTAATGACTGGAGTGAGGATCTGACAGAGTGAAAGAAATGAAATGAAAAGAAAGGTAGGAGACAAAGAACAGCTCTTCCGACCCTCCCCTTGCTCCCTTGGCGCTCATGGAGCGGCAGAGGAGGGAGTGGGGGAGGCCCGGTACTCCTTTATAGACCCCCATAGTCACACATTCTAGAGCCAAAGTAGGCTCCAAGCACTGTGTTTACGGCGGTTAGGAGTGAGACGGTGAGGAAGAAGAAGGTTTTAAGATAGGACAGCGAAGAAAAGAGTAGGTGACAAAAGTGGCCTTAGTTAGTCATGAGACCTACAGTTTAACGTGGAATCCGAACCACGATGTGTCATTTGTCTCTAACTATAACTATAACAGTTTATCGTGACCCCTGTCCCACGAATATGTGCGAATATGATAGTAAAAAAAGAATAGATGCGGAAGGTTGAAGGAAGTAATAGGTTTGCGAAGAGATGCTAATTGCCTGGAGGTCAGGCTTATATCTGTCCATTTTAGGTAGTATAGCTAGCGTGATAAAGTTAGAAAGTAGTATTGATATTTATGAGGCGTTCAAGCCGTTATTAGTAAATATCTTTGCTTTCCTATTCCTATCCTAGTTATAGTTGCCTATATGTTATTCTCTGGTTTGCTTCGGTTAATTAATTACTCTTAGTCGTCCTCGAGTATTAATCTCTTTCTCTAAGTGTGAATTTCTTCTTCGTCTTCTTCTCCTCCCTCGTCTATCTTTGGAAAACTTGGGAATAATCTGTGTGATCTCCATCCTTCTCTCTGGGCAATTTGGTTGGTTAATTGAACTCCTACTTCATTCTGTCTTTTCTAAGACTTTCCTTCCTCTTTTTGCAATTATTCTTTTAAGTGGCCTTATCCTAGCCTCCCTGTGCAGGTTTCGTAGTCTTCTTCTTTCTCCCCTTCTGGTGTTCGTTATTAAGTAAATAGCTTTGTTTTGGACTTTTTGGAGTCTTAATAGGTTACTTGTCGAGATCGTGTACATCGCTATGGTTGGATAAATAATTGCGGACTGTACTATGGCTTGATAATTTTTTCTGTTTTTTTTCATGCTTAGGTTAACTAACTTATACAGTAATGCCAGGCCGCTTTTTCCTTGATTTACCCTCTCAGTTACGTGCTTTTTATAACCTGATTTCGTAATGGTTAGTCCGAGCAGCTTACATTCTTTTTCGTATCTGTAGCGCTGTCCTTTTACATATACATTTGAGATGCTCCTCCTGTACACGGGTACCATTTTAAATTTATTCTTGTTGGTTTTAACTTTCCATTTTTCTTCGTATCTATTAATGCTTCTTATCTCTTCTGCAGTCATCCTAGCTTGCATTGGGCCATTCTTATAGGGGCGAACTATGATTTGAGTGACGTCGTCGGCAAATTGGATGTTCAAGCAGCCTTCATTTCTCTCCATTACATAATCACATAAAATCCTTTCGATCTTGTTGTTCATTCCTAATCTGAGTATCTTGAATTGTATACCCCTCTGCCATACTTTATCGAATGCCTTGGACACGTGCCGGCATACAATGTCTACGCTCATTTTTTCTCTCTTTGCTTTCGCTATCTTTTCAAGGATGATTCCAAGGGCCATCTCCGTGCTTCTGTTTTTCCTGAAGCCAAATTGCCGGCTGTTTCTTCGGCGATTATCATCGAGGAATTTGGACAGTCTGTTATTTATTTGTTTTTTTTTTGCAATACTTTACCGATGAAATCTAGCAGCGAGGCGGGGTGGGAGTTACCCACTTGAACTGGGAGTTTTCGCGCCTTGGGTATGAATATCATCTTCGCCACTTTCAGTTCATCAGGAAAGTATCCCGTGTTCAAGCACGCATTGAAGACGTTTCTCACTCGCTCCAGTATGTTCGGGGGTGCTTCGATGTAATTTAATCAGGTGAGTCCCGATCTGCCTAGGGCTCTCTGTCGGAAGCTCTTTATGGTTTCTTTTACTTGCTCAGAATTAATGATTTCGTCTATTCCGTCGTTGTTGTTTCTCCTTCCCTCGACAAAGGGAAAGGGGTATGTCCTTTCGATCTCTCCATTGAGTTCGTCCACGATCCGATGTTCGAAATCAATGTCATAGTCCTCATTCTTTTCTTCGCTAATTTTGAATACATTTCTCCAGTGCTGTCTAAATAATGCTTCTATTTCTTCCTAATCTTCTAAAATATTGTTCCCTGCATCCTTAATTTTCATTTTATCCCTTGTTATCTGAGTCTTTAATCTGTTGATATGTTTCCAAAATTCCCTTAGCGATGTTTCCACATCTATTTTCTCGATGTGCTGATCCCATTTCTCTTTTTGTTTTTCATAAATTAGTGCTATTAGTTCTCTTTTCTGTCTCCTTAGTGCGTTGTATGCTTCCCGTGATGTTCCCCATCTTCTTATATTTTCTGCCGCCCAGCCGATCTCCTCGCTCAAAGCCACCATTTCTGGTGTCCACCTAAGTTGTTTAATGGTTTGGACCGAGTTAATGGGGATGGCCCCCTTCTCTGCCTTTTTAATTTCTTCTTTGATCCTATCCAACTCCCCGTCGATTTCTTCTAAAGTGGCTTTCCTGAGCGGGCTGGGCACGTATGTCTGAAGTAATTCTTTGTACTTATCCCAATCCGCTCTATGGTACGCCTTCCGTTTCTTCGAAGGGATTTGTATAGAATTCTTGTTTATGCACATTAGAGTCACAGTGTGGTCACTGCAAGGACCATCCACTGGTTCCATAAAATAGTTAAGGGGCAGATTGAAGTTAGCCAGGCAGATGTCCGGTTTTGTTGCGTATTCTCTTCGTAAGTATGTAGGGAAATTGGGTCCCAGTATTTGCAGTATACGTCTATTGATAAGCGTGTTAAGTTATTTTCCGACTCTGTTTGTATTTCTGTACCCAGAAGCCCCACAATGGGCGTTTAAATCGCCCATCAAAAGGACCGGTACCCTATAGTTGAAGAGTTTGGTAAATTTTGTACCAATAATTGGGGGCGCCTGGGTGGCTGATATCCAGTTGCGACAATGATGATGCTAAACGATTTTTAAGGGGTATTTATTCCGCCTTGGTTAAACGTAACGTTAGAGGAAATGAGCCACTACTGTGAGTGGAATTTTAAAATAGTTTTAAAGTGCGATTCCATCTTGTCGTTTGACTGTTGATGGCCAGCTTATCTTCATTTATTAATAGGGCTACTAAGATGTTCAACCTCGCTTTATTGGCCTCTTTTCTTTTAATAATGGTGTTATCGACGAGTATATCTCTCGTTAGGTTAATATTATGGGCACTCTCCATACGATTCTTGGGTCCTCCGCTTTGTAGATGCATGGTTATTATAAAGCTTACAGTCTTTATCGGGGCAGATGAACTCGTAAACTATGTTGGTTACGTTTAACCAAGGCGGAATAAATACCCATTAAAAATCGTTTTCTTTCACTCTGTCAGATCCTCACTCCACTCATTACATCGGTAAAGGAGGCAAGAACATTTCAAAACACTCCAAAGATGATCGAATAAGATCGAAAGCTTAGAAATTTAGTTTAGTTTTTACCAAACATATTCATTTAAAAAAAGAGATGAATACTGGACAAGTGATCCACCATCTACAAGATGGAATAAAAAAGATAGTTAGAAGAAGAGAAAGTTGCCAAAGGAAATTAATTAAGGCAAAATACACAATGGTCTTCAACAAAATTTGCATTCAGGAAACACTGCTACCCAACTACACTAATATATATGTATATATATATATATATATATATATATATATATATATATATATATATATATATATATATATATATATTGGGGAGGGGGGTAAAAATAAAGGCTTAATCTTTTTCAATTCCAGAAATGGTTCTATCCAAAGAGAGCGTTCAACCATTGTTGCACTACGCCAAGGCCTGAAGTACAAGGAGTGAGATGTTGTTAACGGTATTGCATCAATGAACACCATCTTTAGGATCATTAATGACTTTAAAAAGACTGGTTACACTCCTGTATAGAAGTCTTCTGGACGACCAAGAGCTTCAAATTGACACCAAGATCGCCTCCTGGTAAGGTCAAAGCTCAAGGATGGGGTTGCCTCCAGTGCCAAGCTTGCTCATGTTTGGAAAAGAAGGCGGTGTGATCGCTTAGGCACGCACATTAAGGCGGAGACTTTTCGACAAAGGTCGAGATGGGCTGCGAAGACGCCTTATTTTACCAAGAAAAACCTTACAAATCGGATCCATTTTTATAGGAAATATAAATAATAGACTGTTGATGCTGTTGCTTTCCGCTTGCTTGGAGCTTCTGGAAGATGCTTCATTAGTAGGAGAATGGGTGAGCACTTTGTCTGGGTTGTGTGCAGGGTGAAGCATTCGGACACTTTCTATGTCTGGTGCTGCTTCTCATTTAAAGGAACTGGAACACCAACAATTTTTCCCAAGAACACTGCCATGAACTTAAAATGCTACCAAAACGTGCTTTATCAACACCTTTTCCCAGCAGTTCAGGACCAATTTGAGCAAGATAACTATTTTTCAGCATGATGGTGTACCTTGTCATCAAGCAAAAGCAATATCAAAGTTCTTAACTGAAAATAACATCGAACTTTTGGGACCTTGGCCCGCAAATTCGCAGATTTGAACCCAATAGAGAATTTGTGGGTGATAATCAAACTTGGGGTTGATAAACAGATACCATCTTATTGTGAGCGGTTGCGGGTGCTTACTGAACAAAAATGGAGCAATATCAGTCAAGATACCATCACAAATTTGGTCTCCAGCGTGCCAAGATCAATTAAAGCATTCCTGAAGAGCAAGGGACATCATTGTAAATATTGACTCCGTGCATCAATTGACTGTATTTATTAATAAATTTTTCTTCGCAGGCCTAGAAGAGGGACCCAAGAAACGGGGCAACTTAAGTAAGGGTTGCGAGTAACCTTTTACCTAGATCTTCAATATAAATGCATTAAAGTAGTTTGAGAAATTAATGTATTATTTAGCAACCCGGTTAAAATGTTTCTTAAAGATATTTAAATTCTTCCAAATTTGGTGCAAGGGGTTTAAAGATAACTGAAGTAAGCTAGCAATGTTTCTGCGTTTTTAATCTATCAATGAATGGGCCTGATTTTAAGCTAACAATGTTTAGGCATTTTTTTAAAGCTAGTAATGTCTAGGCCGTTTTTAAGCTAGTAATGTAGTTTTTTTTCATCTAGAATGTCTATTTTTTTTTAAGCTATTAATGTCTAAGCCTTGTTTCATCTAATAATGTATCGGATTTTTTAATTAAATTTTGCAGCAATGCATAGACCTATTTAAAGAAGTGTCTATGTCTTTTTAAGCTAGTAATGTCCTGCCTTTTTTAACTACTAATGTCTAGGCCTTTTTAAACTAGTAATGACTAGGTCTTTTTATGCTAGCAATGTCTAGGCCTTTTTAATCTAGTAATGTCTATGCTTTTTTTATATAATAATGTCTAGGCAGTTTTGAATCTAGTAATTTCTAGGCCTTTCTGAGGCTAGTAATGGCTAGGCCTTTTGTAAGCTAATAATGTTTATGTCCTTTGTAAAGCTAGCAATGTCTTTGCCCTTTTTAAAGATGGTAATGTATGTCTTTCTTAATCTAGTGATTTCTAGGCCTATTTAAGCTAGTAATATCTAGGTCGTTTTAAGCTAGTAATGTCTAGGCTTTTTTTCATCTAAAATGTCTATATCTTTTTTTTAAGCTAGTAATGTGTAGGCCTTTTTAAAGCTAGTAATGTCTATGGCGTTTTAAATCTAGTAATGCCCAGGTGCTTTTAAAGCTAATAATCACTAGGCTTATTTGAAGCTAACAATGTCCATACCTATTTAAGTGTCTCGGCTTTTTTAAGCTAGTAATGTCTAGACTCTTGGCCTTTATTTAAGGTAATGGTGTCTAGGCCTTTTTAAGCTAGTAATGATTAGGTCTTATTAAGCTATAAAAAATATAGTAATGTCTAGGCCTCTTTTAATCTAGTAATGTCTAGGTTTTTTTTAATTTAGTAATGTCTAGGCCGTTTTGAATTTAGTAATTCCTAGGCCTTTTTTAAGCTAGTAATGTCTACGCTTTTTAAAGATAATAATGTTTAGGTCCTTTGTAAAGCTAGGAATGCCTTTGCCCTTTATAAGGCAATAATGTCTAGGCCTTTCTTAATCTTGTGATTTCTAGGCTTTTTTTAAGCTAGTAATGTCTAAGCCTCTGGCAATTTCTAGGCCTTTTTTAAGCTAGTAATGTCTAGGCCTTTTTAAGCTCGTAATATCTAGGCCTTCTTTAAGCTAGCAATGTATAGACCATTTTTAAAGCTAGCAATGTCTGCGCTTTTTTAGGCTACTAATGTCAGGGCCTTTTTATGCTAGTAAAATCTAGGTCTTTTTTATGCTTGTAATGTTTAAGCCTTTTTGAAGCTATCAGTGACTAGTAACGTCTAGGCCTTTATAAACTACATTTTATTACAATCCTTCATTAGTAATGGCGGCAACTGAAACACACAATGCATATCATATTTTTTTTGATAATTTTAAAGATACAGTCTGGCGGCCGCCAGCAAGGGAAAATCAGCCGAAATAATAAACAAGCCCCTTTTTAGGCTACTCTAATAAAAAAAACAACAACTAGATCAAAAACAACAAAAAAGGCAAAACTATGATACAAAAACATTCATGCTCAAGCGCCAGAGGGAGGCCTGTATACACCAGGGGCCAGAACATGCACCGAATACCTCAAAAATCTATAAAGGGGGCTTGCCTCGTCCACAAACAACATCAGTCCAAAGTGAGGAGTGCATGAAGCCACCCCGTACACATGGAGTAAGCGGTAGCGACCTCGCTCATCCGGGTACGAGGAGAGGTAGCGCGAGCAAAACTCCCCCAGATTGGGAGCGTTACATTAAATGGCGGTGCGTTCCGCGAGTGTGCCCGATTCAGAGGCGACAGAAAACGACTTGTAGTCAGAGTGGGGAGGAGAGAATACAGGGCGACCACCAAAAAACGGGCCCCAACTTTCGATAGGCCTCATTTCTTAATTTTCTGCAAGGATTAAATGAAACTTTGGTGATAACTAGTTTATTGTGTTTAAAAACATCATATCAAAACATGAGAGTCTTTGGACTTTTCTTCTTTATTCTAAAGCACGTGTTCGAGATGACCTCCATTTCGCTCTGTGCATTTCTTGAGGTTCAGCAGAAAGTTGTCCATGACGTCCTTACAAATCGACCGACTAATGGCTCTGATCTCCTACCTGTGGGCTTCCTTGAGTTCCTGATGGTCCTGGGTCTCCCTGCGTGCACTCTGTCTTTAAGGTCGCCCCAGAAAAAGAAATCTGGGGTGCTAAGGTCTGGGATGTGAGGTACCCACTCGAAATCAGTCTTGAGACTGATCAGGCGGCCACCAAAGTTCTCTTTCAGCCAATCTCGGGAGAGAGCTTGCTCCATTTTGCTGTAACCAGAACTTCCCCATAAGCGACGGGAACAGGGTCTACAGCTCCCTCTTGAAGGTTTTGAGGGCCTCAACATACCGCTCCTTGGTGACTGTCACTGTCGCGCCAGATTCCTCGAAGAAGAATGGTCCGATGATGCCTCTGGCTGAAATTGCAGTCTTTACCGTGCACTTAGGGGAGTGTAGGGCCTTGGCGGCTACCTCATTTGGTCTGGAGGTTCCCCAGAAGACATTTGTCTTCGAGTTTACCTTTCCATCAAGATGGAAGTGAACTTCATCTGAGGTCCAAATGAGGTTAAGGAAGGTTGGGGTCATCTGAACCTTCTCCAGTATCTTGACTGGCATAGCCTTTCTCTGCTCCTTCTCTGAGGTTGTAAGGGTCTGCTTCGTCTGTATTCTGTATGGGTAGGCCTTTACATCTATTACTAACTCTCTCTTGCAAGTCTCACGGGATATACCGAGGGACTGACTTCGCTTGCGCACAGAGCGTTTTGGACTCTGCTGAACTGATTCTCTCACGCTCTCGACCAGCTCACCTGTACGCTTCCTGGGGCGTCCTGAATGGTTTAGACGGTTGTCCCTGGCTACATTGAGGTTCTCCACTGTCCCATAGTTCTCGAAGTGGTCCACCCAGTCCTGAATTCTGCTCTTGGAGGGGGCTTTTTCACATTCGAACTCATGCACGAAAGTATCCTGCACTTTCTTGAACGAGCCTGTCTTGTAGTAATGTTTGACGCAGTATATTCTTTGCTGGAGCTCTCATTGAGATCTAGTTGTGTTCACAGGCGTTGCTTCTGTCATGCCCTGCAAAGTAAGGGTGATTAGTGAATGAATGAAGGATATATCACAAAAAGTGTGTGGAGGCCCGGTTCTTTGACGCCCTCAGCATGCACATTTCCAGCAATCACTACATGCCAGTAAACCAGCAGAAAACAATTTCGACATCCTCCGGGGTCACAACAGCCGTGGCGTCACGGATATTCAGAACTATGGGGTGTCAACTGCCTCAATGGCAGTCGGCGCGGTGTGAGTCGCCATAACAATTCGATCTCCGAACATGGTACGGTGCGTAATCTCCCGTACCGAGTGGTGTAATGAGGATAGAGACTAGTCCTCGTGAAATTTCAAAATTTTAAATGTCATGAAACTGCGTAATCGTAAATATAGGAAATTCATAAGAAATGGTGTTAAGATGCCACGTGAACTGTTTCATCTCTATTGGAGCGACAGGCCCGTGAGCTACTTTTGGACAAAATTGTTACGGGAGGTAAAAAGTAGGTTCTTTACTGCAATATTAAGATCAAAAAACAATCGCTCGATTGTAAAAACCCATTCCTACTCCTCAATTACAATGGCAATAGTAGAGGGCTATGCTTTTCATTTGGTGAGATGAGAAAGGAGTTATTATGAACTCAATATTAAGCAAACAATTATTTCAGACATATGAACAAATGTGTCGTTTAAATGAGGCTCTTGAACAAGAACGTCCTTAAAGACATTGCACGCTCATACGTGACACGTTTGACCCAAGAACAAAATGAATGCGTTAGGTTACGAAGTTCTTCATCTTTATCTTGCGACATCTGATTAATATTTATTTAAGTCATTACAACCTCACCTAAATGATAAAGTTTACTCTAATATGGAAAAGGATATGAAATCATAAATTTCATCAAAACTGGAAGAATTCTTCATGAAAAGTATTCAATGATTATAGTCAAACGATAGCATTATGAATAATGATGGAAATTACTTTGGTATATAAATGTTTTTGTGTGTATATTAAAAATAATTTACTTTCCTAGTAAAAACTACATTAATTACTTGACAACCAAATACATCAAATAATTTTAAGTAGAGGCAAGGTAAACTCCGCGAACGCTATGTTTTGTGCGTGGTCTGATCTATTATCGAGAGATAAATGTACTTGCATTTAAGTTCTATGTCAGCTCCTTAGAAGTAAGTACTTTATAATACTTTATGGTTGGACATGAATACTTCTACCTGTTTTTAGACTCTAAGCCTTTTAAAAAAAAAATGTTAAACCGTGTGAATATATGCATTCACATGAACTTTGCGAACGTGTGAATATACAAATGCGTCTGAGAACATTACTATTTCACATGATAAATTTAAAATAAAACAGAATTATAATGCAACATTGTTATGGATTTGGAGATAAAATTCCTTCACTGATGAAATAGAGGCAAAAGTAGTTGTTTCTGAACAAACGCTCGTAGAGAGATTATTCCTAAATATTAAAAAAAAACTGGGAGTATCTTTTGTGTATTCTTATTTTCGACGTACAGTAGTCATATTGGTCATAGTTACAAAATGAGGTCATGAAATCTTGTTCCAAACTACAAGTGCAAAACTTGAAGTCCAGAAGATTTCATGTGTGAAATTATCTAATGAATACATTAGCGTTGAATAAAATCAGAATGTGAATAGGAGGCCGAAATTTGTCAGCCCCTACCGAAAAGTAATAAGATAAATAGAGGAACAAAATAATAATATCAAACACATGTACGTGTTTTAGAGCATTCACTTTTATTGACACTCACACATCGATAAGGTCTGTATGAACACCATCATGCACACGATCATGTGCCCATACACTTGCAATCAGCTTCTCTTCCACACTGTAGGAGCTCGTTTTAGCCATCTGAAATAGAAAATTAAAACATTATTTGAAATAGGAAATTAAAACAATATTTATAGGGTGTAACAAGACTAACGGACCACCCTGTAGATTTCGACTTAATACGCTGCTATCCTCATTAGTGGTTTAATGATATCTATAAGTGTTGCGCACCATTGTTCCTAAATCTAAACACTTGATCTCTACTTTT
This sequence comes from Ceratothoa steindachneri, assembly GCA_963969495.1. Classification (NCBI taxonomy): domain Eukaryota; kingdom Metazoa; phylum Arthropoda; class Malacostraca; order Isopoda; family Cymothoidae; genus Ceratothoa; species Ceratothoa steindachneri. The sequence goes on from OZ018335.1 coordinate 74,415,636, forward strand.
TTTAGGCGTGTAGACTTCGACGCCATTCATGTCCATTCCCCCAAAACTACAAGTAATAAATTTACCAAAGTAAAATCCTTTAAATTCAAGCTGCTACGTTGCGCGAAGTAAGGCGCCATTTTTATAATCATAACAAAAGCTGTGTTGGAATCTCGACTTCGAGTCGCGAGTTGGCGTGGCTATAAACCAATCTGAATTTTGGCGTCGCATAAATAAGAATCGTCGTAGCGGAGAGCTCCATTCGTGGAGGGCTTCTTTACTGTAAATCTTGTCCGTGTTGTGTCGAACTAAAGATCTACGTCGTTCGATCGGTTGGACCTTTGTGAAATTAAAAACAAGAGGGTAAGTTTAAGTATGGGTCCTGACGAACGCCAGAGGCTCGGGTGTGTTTTATACCGGCGGATTGGGGTAAAACGGTGTTTTGCTCCAGCAGGAGTCGGTTGTTGTGTGTTTGTGTATTTTCTGAGATTCAATAGAATACAAAAAAACGCTTTTAAGCGGATTGTTTTGTGTCCTTGCAGCTTTGACTTCATCGGAATTTATACTGTCGTAAGATGAAAGGCTGCGACTATTTATAGCTGAAGGAGTCTCATTTCCTCTGGAGTAACTATAATTTCTTTAAAGAAAGAAGGTTTAAGTTGCGAGTTTTAGTTTGTTGTAATGAAAAGCGCCATCCAAACCTCCTGCATTCAAGATTGACAAAATTTGCTTGCAATTTAATCATCTCTGATCTTTTGAGAACTATTCTTTCTATCTGTATCTTTTCTTGTCTGTTTTACTACGCTGTTAAAGTTTTACCCTTAAATAATGCCATTTCCTGATACATAAAGACGTCATCCTCAAGCTGTTTATTCTAGTTTTGGTTACCGGAAGCTCCTAAATGAGCTTTCCCAGGCGCTTTGGAGACTGTGATTTCAGGAGAGAGATCCTGTTATTAGTGTTTATTGTCTCATTTTTTTTTCTTAGCGCCTCTATTTGGGTGTAATTTTTGTCCTTAGAAAGAGCAATCGGAAAACCCGCGAGCGGAAAAGAGTAGCGTATGCCAGTTTAATGGAACTAGAAAATACACGATGGGATTAATTTGATTTTGCTGTATGATGTGTCGAGAGGATAGAGTAGCAATAAAGAATTTGGCAGGTTTAATAAAGGAGGCGCGAGTGGTTTAGTAAAGACTATAGGAATAAATAAATGTGTGTAAAATATGTTCATAGCTAATAAATGTAAGAAAAACAAATTTGGAAGTTGTTAATTAAAACTAAGAAGTGAAAACCATGGAAAGCATATCCACTTGAAAGTTTATGTGGAGAGGAGGTTCGTTAAAAAAAGTGATGATGAAGGAAGTTAAAATGTGTGGAAAGTGCATAGCTTGAGTAATGTTACGAAGATACTACTTGGGAGAAAACGTTTAACTATGGTGAAGGTAACTACCGGTTAGTGAAAGCCTTGCTGTGTGCTGATGATCTGGTGTGAGTATCTGAATTTGAGTGAAGTTAATGATTGAAACGACCGTAAGTGTGCGTGAAAGAACTCTCAAAGTGAATAATGTTTGGACTGTGTACATCAATTTCCATCAGAGTGTGTAAATGAGTGTGATATCATGGAAGTGAGATGAATTATGTGGGAATGGATGAGGTTGGATGCAAATCTATTAGGAGAGAGAAATATAGCAGAGCTTACTGTGAATGGTGAGTGTCTGAGTGTGAAGCAAGGTATAAATTTGCTTAAGAATAATGCAATACCAAATGTATGAGAGACTAGTCAGGGTAATGAAAGATCAAGAGTGAAGTTGAGTTAACAGGGTAAATTTAGTTTGTTGGTTGCAAGAAGTGTGGATTGAGGAATGGATGTGTAAAAGAAATTGATGGAGTGGGGTATAGTGAAGTGATGGAGGGGAAATATTTTAAGATTGTAGGCACGTGGTACGAATGGATCCAGAAATGTGGGATGTAGGGCAGTGATGTAATAGTAGAAGGAAGATAGCTCGGTGATGAATATAGTGGAGTGACTGGAAGAATGTAAAAAAAAGAAGATTATCAGCTGTCCTCATTTTTGGAACCCTATTACGGGGTCCCTGATATAGTCAGACAAGATTTGTTTTCAGTGTATTACTGATTCTACTACACTTTTTTCACCCCATGGCACTGAAGCATGCAGGAACATCCAAAGTCTGTGATGAAGGTGCTCTTTCTCAAACAAGAGTGAAAGTCCCTCCGATGACCTGCGGCGTTTTGTGATAAGATGATAAATGGTTATTGCATTGATGGTTTGCCATGGTTCAAATCCCTTACAAGTGCCTGTGAATGGCTAAATGGGCCTCTTCCTCTAGTGGTGCCACCCAGTGCAAAATACAATGGGAGATTTTAACTTTCCTTGGTGAATAACCATAAGTCCCTTGGTCATATGAGTCATTTCATGGATATAAATGGGTACAATTGAACGTTACTCCTTTTGAAAAAAAAAACGATGCCTTGACCTGGCGCTTCGCCGCAGGTAAAAACGCTTGAGAGCTTCTAATATTATTGAGTTTTTTATTTGTAGTGAAAAGTTTTTATTTTATAATTTGGTTTCCTCGTTCCCAAAGAACCTAATTTGGACTCTGGTTTGGTCTGGGTGATTTTGGACTTTTGCTTTCTTCTAGGTGTCATATTTAATTTTTTCCCCAGTTGGATGCTTCTGCTTCCATGGTTGAACGCTCTTTTGTCCCCTAACGAATAAAATAACTGCCATTTTCCCGCCAATTGTTGAACTAAAATTCCCACAATGCACCAGTGCCCCCCCCCCTCCCCAACCGAACCGTGTCTACAGACAAAACCGGAATCGTTAACACTCACAATATCCATGGCGGAGGCCGTCAGTGGAATTCCGATGTCCATGGCATATTCCTGCAGGGCCTTGACCTCCTCGGGGGAGAATTCGAGGCAGCGTTTGTGTTCGCCGTAGGTTGGCCCAAAGGAGTGAGGCGAGACGTAAGGGCGGGCCAGGGCGCTCCCGCTGAATTTGGCGGTCAAGCAGGATTTCTGTAATTTGACGCAGTCGGCGCCGCTTTCCTGAAAATATTAAAGGCCGATTGGATTAACGGGTTAAAAAGGGGCTGATGCAATCGAACGGGGTCCTGCTCATTGTGACAGTTTAGGTTTCTTGGATCCAAATCCTCACAAGAGTTTCATAGGAATTTGTTCTTGATGACACGGAAATGGGTTCACCCTTCATCCCATGGTCTTTAAAGTTACGGAATTGTACCATTGTAAGAGGAATTGCCATTCGCGATCCTCAACTGTAGGATGTGCTCCTTCTGCGCCTTTATAGTCACTTAGAGGCTCCAAAGAACGCCTTCCACCCATAGTAGCATTCTTGGTTGAAGGATCGCTTAATGAATGCTACCCCATCCTTTCTTTTTTTCCTATTCTCTCTATTCCTTATTTTCCCATACACCCCTATCCCTTAGCCAAGTTGCCCTGAAAAAGGGTGGCAATGGGGGGGGGGACCTCTTCTCCTAGAAGGTTAACTCCCTCACCTTAGCTTGTTTGATGAGAGTCTTGGCAATGTCGGCGTCGCCTTGGTGATTCTGGCCGATCTCGGCCACGATGAAGCACGGAAGGCCCTCCCCGATGTGTCTGCCGGATACGATTTCTAGAGGTTCCATCCCGATGCGAACTCTGCCGGAGGGCATTGTTTAGGTGTCGGTGTGCATCAATGCCACTAAAAAAATACCCTATCCCAGCGCTTTATAGCGAGGGGGCGTAATGTGCTGTAGCATTTCGCCCAGTCAAGACTCATCCTGGGTCAGATGGGGCGCTGTGTCGGGTAGCATTCATTCGCTTGACCCTCGGTCAGCCCCTTCTCTCAATAATCCCTTAAAAGAAGCGAAAACCAACGAGGGCATTTCTACCAGAAAGTTAGTGGCGAGAAATTTGTTAAGGAAGAGGCGAAGATAGAGCTGAAAGTATAGACCGAGTATTCTAAAGAGGAGAATAGCTGAAGCGTTTTGGGAAGGGGAGGCACGCAACTATTCCGAATTTCCTTAACCTTTACAATTAATGCAAACCTCTCCCCGTGCCTTGAGCCAGGAAAGCATGCACATGCGTCCAAAAGTAGAGAACACAAATATACATTGACTTGAAAATATTCGTTTAATTTTAATAATAATTGCACCAAAATTTGGCTCTGATATCGTTCATGTTTCATTTCATAGAATGGCGGATGAAAAATTGAGGAACTAAGACTAACCCCCTCCTTCCCTCGAAGTTGGTCCTAGTCACAGTGGGGTGAGAAGGGCACATTTTAAGACTCCAGAAAACGTACAAACCACTTATACTATACAATTACCATTGAGAAATGGCTGTGTTTCAAAATGACCTCTTCTAATGGGAATTTGGTCCTTTCGCAAGGACCGTAACCTAGACAATTTATCCTTTTTTGAAATCGAGCTAAAATAGAACCGACGGTCTCTATTTTAAAGAACCACTTTCCAGCCCACTTTCCTCGCGAATTACTAAAGTTCCTTACATTTCGGTCCTTATGTATCAAGTCTAATTCGGTCATTATGGAACTCTTAGAATTTGGTCGATATAACTATACTGGAATTCAGTCCTTAAGGAGCTGGGGCGGTAGCTACGGAACTCGTTAAGTTTAATCCTCATACAAACTGAAGGAGTTCCGTCATTATGGAATTCTTCGAATTCACTCCCGGTCACCTCTCTGTCAGGAGGAGGTGAAAAGATCTTCGAAAGAGTAACATTAATTTCGGCTTTTTGGCGCCCTTCGCCCCCCTCCCCTTTCGAAAGAGGACTGTCGCTCCTAAATTACTTACACAATCTTGGACAGGAGCTGTGATGGCAGAAAAGACGTGGGAAAATGAAAAGCAACCCTATTTATTCGTGTCACTTTAATGGTGGGATGGATTAGTCTTCCGTTCTCTGCCACTCTTTTCAACACGTAACGAATATTCTATCCCAAATAATTTGGCGGAGAGGAAAATACGTGTTTTTTTATATTTGTAATACACACACATACACGTTTCTTTCGCTTGGAAGATGTCCAAGTCTGGGGGCGGTTCGTATGCGACACCTGTCTCGTACACCAGATTAAGGCGTGCTAGAGTATTTTGAGGGGGCGCTCCTGAACGTGGCACATCTTTAAGTTTGGTCGTTTTTATTTGTTGCCATTGATCTTGGTGCTGTTGTTATTTTTGTTGTTTTGTTTCGCTTTTAATTAGCCTAAAGAGAGAATACCCCCCCCTCAACACACACACACAAATTAAAATGAGCAGGGGCTCAGACCGGATAATAAAACAAACATAAAGATCAGAAGGACAATCACTGCCAAGCACGATAGCACCAGAGCTTATTTAAAATTTTAAGTCTTCTACGACCAGGAAAGGTACGACCCTCAAATAGAGAAGGGGGAAAAGGATCAAGCTTAACAAGTTAATTTAAAACAACACAAAAAACAATTAAACAAATGTGAAAACAACGAACAAGAGGCAAGCTAAGCTGGACCAGGTGAGGTTGGGCTTGCCCGGAAACACCAGTGGTCAATCAACAATTTAAAAGTTAAATTTGCACTAAGAACGAGGATCAAGAACCGATGACCGCCGCCCCCAGAACTAAAATACGAGACAACCTGGTGCACAAGAGCCCCCCCCCCCTTACTGACAAATACCACGCATGAAGCTCCCCGGAGTAGGGTCCCAATCTAAAGTACCAAGCAGTCCATTCGGAAGGGTTCAGGTAAACGATCCATCAGATGGCGCTACGACCCGAGTGTGTATTAGTTCCACGGGAATAATCGGGGGTGGGCTATAATAAACAACTTTAAATTCCCGAACGCCGTCTTCCAGCTTCTTTGCCATGCAGACATAAGGCCTGTCCTGATCCCTGCCATACACAGAATGCGAAAGGTAATTTGTCATCGTTGGTAACTTTGAATTCATCGCACGTGTGTTGTCTGGGTTCTTCTTGTCATAGTAACCAAGTTGTGCATCGTCTGCGAAACAGGCAATGTCATGACTGAATTCTATCCTCCAAATATTTGTAAAGGCAAGCTGCGTTGCTCGGTACTCGCCCCGAGAGTTCCAATACGAAGATCTCCGGCGCAGAAGATTAGGAAAGAGTTGAATGAGTCAGGCTATGATTATGAGGGTATGGCGGCTCGGAAGACAAACTCTAAGCGTTTTGATATGAAAAGATCCAAAAAAATTGTTCCGTAGATCTAAGCCATCATTAAAAACTATCCCATCAAGTGAATGATGTCCATAGCCAGGAACAAGGGAGTCTCAGAGTAATCCGGCAATCAGTGCATAATGACATGCGCTACTAATCATACAATATGATAAAATCCCAGCTTCCGTCGCAGAAGACGTAGGGCAAACGGAATAAACGCGCTGCGAATCTTGTGAACAAATGGAAGCATCCCCTCAAGCCTCACTGCCTTTGGTTTGTCTAAGATGAAAAGAGTTTCTGCCACGACCAGAGGTTGAACTCGTATAACAACTGCCGACTTGTGGCGTTCCCCAAAAATGTACCGAGAGTCATGAAGACCAAGTTCATATCATGGTGTTTGGGAAGGTCAGTATCTAGGACCAGGTTATGCGCCCATTTATCTTCCGAGGACCTCAGTCTCAATATTGAGGGTTATAACAAGTGCTTGGGAGATTTAGTGTTGCTCCGAATACAGGAGTTGGCCGCTGGAAGGCCGGACGTGTGGCGTTAGAACTCTTCACCATACCACATAAGGAGGACCTACTCCTCGCTGTTAGACAATTTCTTGAACCACATCACCCCGAACATCTGGCCTCAAAACTCCTCAGACTGCAACTCCCTGGACTATTATGTGCGGGGCGTGGTTGAGGGGGAGAGATAAAGATATATATATATATATATATATATATATATATATATATATATATATATATATATATATATATATATATATATATAGCGAGAGACAGAGAGAGAGACAGAGAGAGAGAGAGAGACAGACAGAGAGAGAGAGAGAGGCAGAGAGACCAACGAGTACTCGTGTACGACCAAGGTCGAGCATAGGTCTAGAAATACCAAAGTTTCACTTAGTTAAACAGGGGGAACGTCGAGAAGGCCAGCATCATGTTCCGACGCCGCCTGGAGGCCGACGACGATTTGATTGAATAAAATTAATAGTAAAATCCTTCTCCACACTGTCGTCAGTGTGGAGAAGAGAGAAACGCAGGTCCGGTTACTCAGTATGAGTAGGCAGATCCCTCTCCATCAACGCGCTTGTTTCCAGAAACTCCTGGTTGTCCAACACCCTCCCAATATACACTAGCCATAGCGTCACGAATACTATAAATGAGTAATTGCAGAGCCCTTCGGGTTTCAAATAAGCGCGGATTAGCGTAGAAGCCAACTCCCTCTTCGAAATCGAAGCCATATGTGTACATCGGCACGGTTCCAGTGTGGCAGGATGTAACCTGCAAAATGTACCCACGCAATACTCCCGGTGCTGTGGGAGTTTGGGGGAGCAGAAGCGATCTACTTTCACTGGTAGTATCGCCCGGGAAGGCCTTTTCGGCAGAACCATCGTTGCCCCGAGAGATCGGCAGCGGAAGAAATGAGACCTGTTGGCAACCGGGAGAGACACTGAACCAGCGCGTACAAGAGCATAATGCACAGTGCATGGCGTAAACCGAGTAGCATCCCATTCGCATAGAATAAAAAACGCTCTATAAAGGACGTTCAGAAGGCAAAGGCCACTAACCGGAGACAAGTTATTCAAGGTTCAAACTTTTTGGAGTGGACTTTATTCAATTCATTTTCATAATAAAATGGATTTCGATCTTCGTGTTGGGGGGCAGGGACATCTTCAAATGACTTATCTTCAGTTAAGATCCTTTTCGCCTCCTTTTGACTCCTGTGATTGCTGACTTCACTCCTCTTCCAGATGTCGCATGCCTGAGCCATTTATTAGGACATCCTTTGGAAAGAACAAACTTTGAAGGAAAGTTAAAACCAGGACCAAGAAACGGAACATGTCTACTAAGATCGTTTCGAACATTTTCTATGTTTATCATCAGCCACTTCCTATAATGCAACACGATAATTTATTAGGAAATGCCAACTTAAAACTTATAAGTTCATTTGAAGGAGTTTCTGGGACAATCTTTGTCTTTATCCCATTCATTCCAAGCCTAAGGAGTCATGGCGACAAACTTTGTCTTTATCCCATTCATTTCAAACATAAGCTACAAGGAGCTACAAGAAAAATAAGCACCCTAAAAGACCTTACGGTCCATGAAAGAGGGTACTTTTGGCGCAATCCTCCAAGGTGTCCGTTGGCAACCTCAAAGATCACTCGCGAAGATCTTAACGGCGATTTCGCAAGACTTTATCTAGTCTTGACTTAAACTGGCCAACAGATTCACTGTTGACAACTTCCGTTGGAAGTGTGTTCCAACTACCGCAGATACTGTAAGTGAAGAATTTCCCACACAGATCATGGTGGTATCGCTTCAGTTCAAGTTTAAAGCCGTGATTTCTTGTTCTCCCCTCGCTGAGCTGGAAAATATCCCCGTAGTTCAGTCTGTCGAAGCCTCTAAGTATTTTAAACACTTCGATAAGCTGACCACGTAGTCTCCAAGTCTCCAGCGAGAACATATCTAATTCCCTTAATCTATCTTCATAACTTTTATGTCTGATAGAGGGAATCAGTTTGGTTGCTCTGGATTGCACGCGTTCCAATCTCGCGATGTCCTTTCTAAATAAAGGACTTCAAAATTGTACGGCATACTCCAGGTGCGGTCAGACGAGGGAGTTATACAGACAGTACTATCTCTTTGTTCCGAAATCCAAACTGTCGCTTAATATACATTAGCATTCTTTGAGCTTTCTTCTCCACCTCAATACACTGTTTCGAGAACTTGAGGTCACTGGTGATAGTTACACCCAAGTCCTTCTCAGTGTCGGTGGATTCAAGAGCAGTGCCCTTAAGGATATAGGGTGATTGAGGATTTCGGTAGATGATATGCATCACTTTATATTTGATACGTTGAAAGGCATTTGCTACGTATCAGACCATTCCCCAATCTTTCGAAGATCATTTTGCAGGCGGGCAGTATTTCCATCCTTTGCAACGTTCATACCAAGCTTAGTATCGTCGGCAAATTTAGAAATCTTTGCAACCATGTCACCGTCCATGTCGTTGAAGTAGATTATGAATAATAGTGGTCCTAGGACAGAACCTTGAGGCACCCCGCTAGTAACGGGCACCCACTCAGAAGCCTGTCCATTCACCACCACCCGTTGCCGTCTGCCATTTAGCCACTTCTCTATCCAGACTGCAACTTTCTGTCTATGCCCAGCGCTCGCACTTTCCGGAGAAGGCAGAGGTGTGGTACCTCGTCAAAGGCTTTCTGAAATTCTAAGTAGACCACATCCACCGCCTTGTCCCGATCGTGCTCACTGAACACAAAGTGGAAGAATTCCACAAGGTTCGTCAGGCATGACCGTTGCCTTCGGAAGCCGTGCTGGGAACTCCTCAGTAGCAGCTTTGACTTTAAATGCGACGTCATTTTGTCCACCATGATGCTTTCCATGAGTTTACCGACTATCGAAGTCAGACTGATAGGTCGGTAATTCGACGGTTGGCTTCGGTCTCCTTTCTTGAAGATAAGAACGCATTCAGTCCGGATTGACATGTTGAAGATTGCGCTCAGGTGTCGTACCACTTGATCGCGCACTTCTTTCAACACTTTAGGTAGAAACCCATCCGGGCGAGGTGACTTATTCGTTATTAGATCAGTGATCTTCTTTTTTATTTCTCCTTCGGTGAAGTCCAAATCCTCCAGCTTTTTCCCCGAGTAGGAATCCGTCGGCTGGGGGATGGGACCACACTCGTTAGTAAACACTGAAGAGAAGTAGTCGTTCAGGAGGTTAGCATTTTCTGCATCTGAATGCTTTAATGTCTCTCCTCATTCCTCAAAGGGCCAATCGTTCGACGGATTGGTTTACGCTGTTTACATATCCAAAGAACTTCTTGGGATTCTCTTTACAGAGTCTCGCCACTCGGAGTTTCTCAGACCGCTTTGCCGCCCTTATGCTGGACTTCACTCTCCTGGCTAGCCTCCGGTATTCGTCAAAGTCACCCGAGATCTTCGATTGCCGGTACACATTTCTCTTCTTCTTAAGCAGTTGGCCGATTTCTCGATTAAACCACTTTGGTTGAACAAAAGACCGACGGGGGCATTTCAGAGGGATGAAACGCGATTGAAGACTCATGAATGTGGTTTTGAAACTGTTCCACGAGTCTTCAACAGCATCGCACACTTCTAGCCTCGCGTCAGTCAGTCCAGCGCGAAGACCTGCAAAGTCTGCTCTTCTCAAATCGAGTTTCCTCGATTTACTAGTTGCAGGCCCTGCCTTCGGGACTTTGACTACAAATCTAATTAGTCGGTGATCACTGCCACCGAGCTCTTCGCCAACAAAGAGGTCCTCAACGATGTCAACCTCAGAGGTGAAAACCAAGTCGAGGATATTGTCTCCTCTCGTTGGCTCTCTCACCCATTGAGTGAGGAACTCGTTGTTCGTGAACTCCAGGAGTAGTGCGTTCTCGCCACAGGGTTCTCTGGTTTCCCAGTCAACTTGTGTGTTGAAATTCCTCATGACGATACACACTCTGTCTTCGACAAGTTCTCCTAGTAGCTGATACAGATCTCTGTCCTTTTCAACGAGTTGGGCAGGAGGTCTATAAAGCACCAGGGTCCTGTATTTGGCGGGACCTATCTCTAGGATAACACCTAGTAGTTCATGGTCGGATACGATGTTGCAATCCATTTTGTTGAGAGTATCCTTGACATACAACATCACACCGCCACCCTCTCTGTCTGGCCTATCTTTGAGGAAGTGCTGGTAACCAGGAATCGTGAATTCACCTTCAAAATCTTGGGTTGAGGTTTTTATCCACGACTTCGTTATGGCTACCATCTCAGGTTCTTCTGTTGCTACGAGGCCACGGAGCTCAAGAAACTTGTTCCTGATTGACCTCGCATTTAAGAGAAGAACTTTGAGGGAGTCCCCGAATGTAGGACTCCCTACTCTCTTCCGTTTCCCGGCTTGCTTGCTGGAGCGGTGCCTTTCCTCTTTGCGACCTCCGAGAAGGTCGTTACAGGAGTCACATAGGCGTACGTCCGCCTTCACTCTAGGCCTGACACTACTTAGGGTCCGTTCCACGACATTTTGTATCATGTTGCAGAGTACGGCCTTTTCTTTAAAGGAAAGATGTACTCCATCCCTTTGGTAGAGATCATTTCTACCATAAAAGGTGCGGTCAGGGTCCACAAAAAAGCCCCCCTGCGCCGTACACAAATCTCCGAGGGGTCGATTAAGGGAGACGTTCCTCGAGTGAGCGGTCCGGGTTGGACCTCTTCTCGGGAGCATCCCGACCACTACACGTCTGCATTTTTTTAGCCCACAGTCGTCCACAGCACCCATGACTGTGTTAAGAATCCTTTCTGTGGGGCCTATCCTTCCTCCTCTCAGGTAGAGGTCGTTGCCACTTACCATTAGGGCAACGACTGAGTTCTCAGAAATCTGAGATTTCTCCGTCTCTTCTCTGATCTGCTGGTTTCCCCTTCCTGGTAGGCAAGTTACCTTCACACTCGTGTGAAGGCGTGCTGCTAGCAGGGGTTGCAGGGCCCGTGCTTGAGAGTCCCCAATAAGGTTGACCCTCGCACATTTGACTGCACTCTTTTCTTTCGCCATAAACTTATCTCTTTTCTCTTTCGTCTCCGTATTTCCTTTGTATTTCTTCTTTTTCTTCTTCTTCCTCTTCTTCCCTTTTTTCGATCTTCATTTTTCTTTTCTTCTGTTTCTCTTTTCTTTTTCTTCTCTTTCCACTTTCCCTTGCGCACCAGTAACGCTCGAATCCTCTACACTGGGGCGAGGTGCATTAAGGTAGTTTTTCTTCTTTTTTTTTCTTTTTCTTATTGGCTTCTCCGCATGGCTCAAAAGGGTCTGCCAATGCAGTTTCAGCTCCTTGAGCTGGAGTCACATCGGCGGAACCGCACAAGTCAGTGGGACTTTCGTCTCGAGCTTGAGCTGACTGGGCCTCTAGTTTAGAGGCTAGCTCTAGGATTCTCTCCTCGAGACGCCGAATCTGAAGCGCGTGCTGCGTTTCTAGGGTCTGTATTTTACTTCCAAGCGCCCTAGATTTTTTTTCAGAGGTTGTGAAGAGATCCTTGAGTTCATTGCAGTATGCCACTGCCTCTCGAACCTCTCCTTTAAAGATGCAGTCGGTGCATATACTTCCCGGGTGGCATTTCGAAAAACATCCTTCCGGGAAGTCCACGCAACACTTATCCTTCTGGCATATCGCACATGTATATTTGAGTGCAGCTGGCCCTTTTTTCCCTGTCATTTTGAACACTTTCTCACTCTCAAAACTTTACGACCAATCAATAGAAAAAAGGGGGTTGGTGAGTTCTCCCTGCGTGAGTCGCTCCCGCCTATCCATCGGAGAGGTTTCGGATCTTTCAGAAGGCACGCTACATGTGCTGCTGTTCGTCCGACCGAGTCTTCAAACTTCGGCGTGCCGTCGCTCCCAACCAAGCAGCACTGACTGTCCCCGAAGGGGCCATCGATTTCTCACCAGGTGAACAACGGAGCACGCCCCGTACTAAACTCCTACTAGTTCCCTTCACGACGGCCAAGATCTCGGAGCAGCGTTCAATGGATATCCCGCCACACCAAGAGACTTGACCCAAGGCTTTTTATTGGCCTGGCAACCAACCTGGAAACAAAGGGCCGTCACCTCGGACCGATGCTACCAGAGGCACCCGTCAACGGTCACTGGGAATGGTCAATAATTACGCGCCAAGGAAGGGGTTAGCGGGGCACTACCCTCATCCCATTCATCGTGCCCCAACGCCTAAGACACCTCTAGTCCTAGTCTCTAGCAACCAGTGAGCGTCGATTGGCGTTGTTTATAGAGGTTCCAAAGCCTCTCTTCTGACGCGTGAAGTAGCTGCCAGGTCTTTATATTTAGAAAGATTGAAAAAAGGGTCAGATTGACTTGATAATAGTAGGGTTTGATTTTTTAAAGTTTTTTTTTATATAATAAGTTGAAGAGATAGGATAAAAGTGAAAAATGAGAAGGATAGAGTAGAAAAAAGAATAACGCACTTAGTCTGGAACCTAGTTTCCGACCAAATCGACAAGGAAAGCCCGACCAGGGGTACCCAAAAGAGAGGTATCCCCGCCGACATAGCTCGAAAAGTCAAAGGTACACACAAGCTCTCTTCCTGCGACAAGGGGGCGTCACCTCTCCCTCTACTTGAGAGAGAGAGAGAGAGAGAGAGAGAGAGAGAGAGAGAGAAAGAGAGAGAGAGCCATTGGGATAAGCTTTGTCTTTATCCCAATCATTCCAAACATAAGGAGTTAATGGGACAAACTCTGTCTTTATCTCAAACATAAGGAGTCATTGGGACAAACTTTGTCTTTATCCCAATCATTCCAAGCCTAAGGAGACATTGGGACAAACTTTGTCTTTATCCCATTCATTCCCAACATAAAGAGTCATTAGGGCAAGCTTTATTTGTTATCCCAATCATTCGAAACATAAAGAGTCAATGGGACAAGCTTTGTCTTTATCCCAAACATAAGGAGTCATTGGGACAAGCTTTGTCTTTATCACAATCACTCCAAACATAATGATTCATTGGGACAAGCTTTGTCCTTATACCGATCATTCCAATGTCTCTTAAAACCTACTTCTTAATCCTAAGGAGACTCCCCATGGGCGTCAGTATATTAGAATCTCTATTCATCCAAATGCTGAATCAAGAATTGAAATCTAGTCAGTTTTTAAATCCATTTTATATCCCTTAATTTATATTGTGACAACTTTTAATTTAGTTCGATTTCAAAATAATTTTATATGAACCTTTGTATATATTTCAACTAAATTAAATTATTTGATTGGTTGTTTGTTCTTTATTTTAATTATTTTGAACCAGGGTGCAAGTTTACCTATTCACTCAAGTTAGTAATTTTTTTTTTCCTAATTTTTACCTTATATTTTTTTATTCATAATTCTATCGTTTTTTATATGTTTGCCTCTATTCTATTATGTGTTGTAAGCTTACATATGATTTGTATTATCTTGATTGATCATTTACAGTTTTTATGAATGTTGGTATGACCGTATTGATTCTTATTTACATTTGATATCTAAACTCCTTATGTTTAATTATGCAGTTTAAGTTGGTATTTCTTACTTAATAATAAATTATTTTGCTTTATAATAGGAATTGGATGATGATGAGCATAAAATATTGTTCAAAACATTCTAAGCAGACATGTTCCGATTCCTGGTCGTGTCTATATATATATTATTGGATGAGTAACAAAAATTATTGATTTTTACCAAGTGAATTCTAGAATAGTATCATAAATTTAATAAAAAGCTTAAAATCTTCGAATGGCATTCAGAATAAAAATGAAACTGATGCTTGAACTCAAACAAAGGAATTTATGATCCGTGCGATGAATAAAATATACACGCAATAAATGCAATGGAGAAATAGATGAATGATTTCAATTGCACAAATGATCAAATGAGTCACTCACTCACTCTAAAATCTAAAAAAAAGCAGCCATGGTTAAATTTTTATAAATTTACAAAACTTCGCCAATTATAATAATTTTAAAAAGGAACTCTAAACTAAATTTCCCCACTTTCAAAATATCACGTTGCTAGAAGATATATAAAAATAATTTTTTTGAACTTCATCATTTGTAATTCTTTGTATTTTAAAAAATTAATAAAATTTCGATACATATATTTATTTCTGAACTTCACCATTTCGTTTTTTTTGATATTATAAAAGAATTATTAGAAATAACTTTGATAAAAAACAAGTCATAACCCAACTAAGATGAAATTATTATTCAAATACTCGAAAAAATCCCCTTCTTAAATTATAGAGTTAGTGATGATGATGAATTTTTCAAGTTGATTCATTTTTAACTGATAAATATTATTTGTGGGAGGAAATAAATCGCTTAATATTTGGATTTGGAAAACACACACGGGTTATGATTTTTACTGCTTCACCTCTGAACTAAACATGAATCGGACGTAATGAAGTTCAGTCACGAAGCTTTAAATGCGATACGACGAAGTTGAAAGTTACGATGATTTAGCTGTTGAAAAACGGGGACAGAAGAGAGAGGGAAATAAGAAGGGATATCACGTGTCCTCGGGATGCAAGTTCTAGGTTCACAGTAGAAGGAACCTCCCCCATTCGATAAATGGCAGACACGAGGAGAATGCAAGGAAGAGTAGTGTCAGGCGTTAACAGTGACGATGGAGTCGTGCTAATCCAAGTGAATAGTCTGCGTGCAGAATGAAAAACGGGATGAACTAAATGGTTTGCTGCTATCTCGGTTCAACTGTTGTTGGGAGCTCTCCCTGAATTCACGACCTGAGTGATTTACCTGGGATCAGATCAGATGAATAAAGTGTAGAAATGTGTATTAGATAAATATAGGTAAAATAGAAGTTACGAGGGGCGGTCAATAAGTTTTGCAATTCGGATATAAAGAAACGAGATATGAGGAAAAGTCTTTTATTATTTTTCAATATAACTACCCTCGACTTCAATGCACTTGCGCCACTTGTCCCTGAAGCTTCGAATTCCCGACAACCAGAAATCTCCCGACTGCTGTTCAATGCACTCCTGGACGGCGAGCTGGACATCTTTATCGTCCCCAAACCGGCGTCCACGCAGTGCAGCCTTGTGCTGGCGAAATAAAAAGTAGTCGCTAGGGGCCAGATCTGGACTGTAGGGGGGATTATTGAGCTGCTCGAATCCGCACTCGCGCAGGGCAGTTTGTGCAAATCTGGCCTTGTGGACTTTGACGATGTTGAAGTCGATCATGGGGCGTGAGGTTTCTAGGGACCCAATGGGAAGAGACCTTGGTCATGGCCAAATTGTCGTGGATGATGTTCATAACACTTTCATGTGATATTCCAAGTTCTCGGCTCGATTTCTTTGACCTTCACCCGTCATTTTTAGAGGATCCTCCTCTCCACACGGGCCACATTGTCCTCGTTGGTCACGTCTGACGGGTGTCATCTTCAAGGGACTCACGAACACGGCGGAACTCCCTATTCCAGCGAGTAATGGTTGCATAGGAAGGGGCAGTATCGGTGTACACTGCAACCATGCGTTCATGGATCTCTTTTGCATACTTGCCTTCCTTGGTCAAAAATTTGATCACTGCGCGGTGCTCAACCTTCTCCATTGTTGACAAATTTGTGACTGACGATCTGCGATCAGCTACTGCTTCTTAAATAGACGAGGCATGAGCATGCGGCTGCAGGTCCTGACTTGTCATAACTTGTCCTAACACCCCCACAAACAGCCATCCCCCTTCCTCTGTTTTGCCCTACCGATTCGCAAAACTTATTGACCGCCCCTCGTAAGTATTGCCCTGGTGTAGAGGGCATCTCTTGAGTTCTTCTTTCTTTTTTTACTCTCTTTTGTTTTCTTTTCTGTACCACGTGTTTTCTACTGGTGTTGGGATTGGCTGCTTTGCGACCATTGTTGCATTTTTTCTTTCACTCTCTCGTTGTTTATTTATTTATATTTTTTATTGTTTTTAATATAAATAAACTTTTTCTATTTCCACCGTCATGGCATTCAAGCCTTTCAATTATAGAATACGGGCTCTCCTGGTGACGCGTCCAATTTCAGTTCTCGGAATGTCAATGTCGGTGTCCATGTTTGGGAGTATTTCTTCTTCAATTTTGTCCCAGGTCTTCCTCACTAGCCTCTGGAGTTCCATATTCAATGGCTTCAGGCCTGCTCTTGCGTGCAGTTCTGTCTGCCGAATATGTTCCATCCTGCGTGCTCCGGCTATCAGCAAGGCTGCTTTGTACTGCACTCTCTCCATTTGCCTGAGAGAGGTAGAACTCGCGGCGTGCAACACCACTGCCGGATACACCAATGTTGAGCGTACCAGAGCAGTGCACAGCTTCTTGATGTTATTTGCGCCGAAGCTTTTGAACTTATATAGTTTACCAAGCTCTCTCTTGGCTAGAGAGATTCTGTTTTTAATGTGCGTCTAATACCTGCCTTCGGGACTTTGACCTCAAATCTAATTAGTCGGTGGTCACTGCCACCGAGCTCTTCGCCAATAGAGAGGTCCTCAACGATGTCATCCTCAGAGGTGAAAACCAAGTCGAGGATAGAAGGAAAAGCTGTCACTTGTCATGATTATGTCGGGCTTTGTTGCTGCCCGAGAGGTGATATAGGTTGGAAAATCCGGTCCTATCCTCATATGTTCTTTTGACGCATAATCCTTTCCAAGTTATTGCCTCTGTTGTCCGTGTTACCATAGCCAGCCGCACGGCATCTGGCGTTGTGGTCTTCCCCAAAGAATACCATTCTGCCGTGGCCGAACAAGGTATAGAAGTAAATGAGGGGCAGTTACGCTCATCAAGGTGGTTGGTATGCTTCCGCTATCACGTATTTGCCCCCCAGTGTGGGTAACTCTACTGCCACAAAAGACTCGTCCAGTTCTTGAAGGTAAGTGAACGAGATATTCTTTTTGATGGCAACGGCAGCACCGTCAAACTGCTCCTGTGAATGGTTCTAGGTGACGACTCTGTAGCCCGGTATCTTCAGTTGAATGGAAGTAGTGTCGATACCGTGATTAGAATGATGTCGGGGTCAAGCACGCGGAATATGTTGCCATACACGGTAGCTTTTCCATCCCATCCATCTTCGTTGAGCGTTACAATTCTTAACATCTTGTTCAGGTTTTCCATCCTGTTTACTGTCTCTTAGTGTTTTTTAGTCGTGGAATGCCTTTTTCCGTTCCCCTTCCTTTTGAACTCTGCCAGGGTGAGCTCAACCAATGTTTCCCTAGAAGGGTAACATTTTGGTTGTAGATGGCCTCCTTGACAGTTTTCTCATCACAGTGAGCGTCGAATTTCCATTTATAGCACTTCTTGAGGCGGACAAAAAAAATTTTTGTATCCAGGTCTTTAGAGAAGGGGATCTGCTCGCATGCATAGATTGAGAGATTCACCTCATCAGCATCGCGCTTCTTCTTGGTCTCCCGCTTTCCCTTCTTGCAGCGTATAACCTTGGTAGCAACATCTGAGTCCGAAGAGTGTGAGGATTCAGTGTCTTTATTCAATTTTGATGTCTCTTTTTCTTTAGTTATGCTCGCTGAGTTAGCAGCATCCTCCCTCTTTTTTCTAGCCTCTATCCTCGGGTCGGGTTGTCTGCCCTCCTCTTTTGGTTTTGGGTCATTCTTTTGGGGGTTTTGTATCTGTTCCGTGATCTGCTTTTGTACCATTTTTAATCGGAGCACATCCCTTGATGTAGGATCATCAGGAAACCACTTCCGGATTGGAGAAGTTGGGGCGGGCCCCCGCTCCCCTACCCGGAAGTTGCAGTTCTGCCCCTTGTCCGGATGCTTCTGACGCCGAGTTCCACAGTGGGCTAATCATCAAACCTTCTTCCTTGGCGCCCCCCATTATATCTATCACAGAGAAAGACATAGTTGGAACGAAGCTAGATGAATGGCAGTCCAGTTCATTTCAGCTCCTTTACCCTGATGAGGGGGTCGCAAGGGGGCGGGGTTTAGGCCGACATAGGTCGTCTATTGGAGGCTCTGTGCATTAATCTCTCTCTTAAATCCCCGTAGGGAAAAAGTGAATGAAAATTCACGTTTTCAAAACCCCTCCCTTTTCTTTTTCTCCTTTGCCGGTAGTGAACTTCTTAAGAGTAGCTTGATTTTTTCGCACTTCGACTGACCAATCGATTTTTCTGGACGCAAGTCGACCTTTCATCGTTCATCCCACATTTTTGTATTCCCCCAGTTGATAGAAACGGGGGACTTCCCCCACCCTCGATAGAGGGTGGTATTTTAAGGAAAAGGAAGATTGCAGATGTTGTAAAATACTTATTTTGCTAAACTGCTGCCCAGTCGTTTATATGAGGGTCATTAGTCTTGGTCGGATTGCTTTTGCTGGGGAAGATTTGGTGTACCTCGTAAACCATCTTTTCTGATGCGAGGAGAGTCTATGGAAGAGTGAGTGCTCGTGTTTGGTAAGAAAATAACATTCGGAACGGGGGCTTGGGGCCAAAAAGGTTGGGAATCACTCCCCTATCAGTTTCCTTCCCAGTAATTAATTAGAATCAGCCCCCACTCGAACGGACCGAAGAACGCGACCAAGCCCATCCCCACGGCGATCAGTCAAGATAATAAAATGCCATTAATATAATGGCAAGAATGGGAAACGCCTTACAATTCCTCCAACTTCAACTTGACTCCGCCCATTATTTATATTTGGGTTTTATTTATTATTTGTATTTATTTTATTTTATTAAAATATTTATTAAATTATTAACTAATTATTTAGCTATTTGGTTGGTTAATTAGATCTTAATTTACATAGTTAAGTTAGTTAATAATTTCTTTAATTTGTATCGCGCCATTTGTCCCTTTCAAGTGGGGACGAGCACTCCCCCCAACTGAATAATGAAATTCACATAAAGATCAGAATAACAAACGTTGGCAAGCCTATGAGTACCAGGGGTCTGTCACCTGGGGTGGGGGAGCGGCAGTACTTTGAAGGGTATCCCTGTGTTGCCCAATTGAAGGCCACTAGTTCCGTGTCACAGGATTGTGCATATGGAGATCTTTCGGGCAGGTTGCGGGGCGGAAGAGTGATAGGTTGTGTGTGCGAAGACAGGGGGGAGGAGACAGCGGTGTGAGGGCGTGTGTAAATGGAGTTACATTCGCCAGAATCAACGCCAATATGCGACTATCTCCCTACAAACGCTAAAGACTTTTTGCGTTCGCTCTCGCTAGGAATCGAACACGGTGAAACGAGGAGGCAATCCAACGCATTATCCATTACTCTACCAAGATTTTTATTAATAAAAAAAGAGAAAAACAACCATAGCATCTGGTCCAGAAGGTTTTGCGAGGAAGGGGCAGTCTGAAATACTGAAGGTACGTGAAGAGGTGCGGGGTCAAAGGGGACACCTGGGTGGGGCGCAACTCTCTCGAGACTCGCCTCATTTCGCATTGACACCTTCGTAGGAGAAGGGGAAGAACGAGACCCCCCTCTCTCCATAAAAGTATCAACCCGGAAATCGGGGTCGATGTTCCCTGACAAGTGGGGGGGGGGGAGAATAACCTTTGACGCGATCAATAAAGAGCAGAGGAAGTTGAGAGATGAGTAGAGGGATGGGGGGGATTTAGCCCTAATGGTCCCGCCATCCTCAAGCTCTAAGAACGGAGGATTACAAGTAGTTTCCTCCAGGGCGAGGGGGGGCTAGACCTGTGATGATAAAGTTGGGGGAATGAGAAATTTTAAAAACTCGAACCAGTAAGAGCGCGCAACTCTCCCTAATCTGGCTCTCTTCCGGGTATAGGTCCACTTTCCTAAACGATATTGTCCAGAAATCACATTATTGCTATATATCTAGACTTGGATTACTAATATAGCATTCGTAGGGAGCTAGTCGCATATTGGCGTTACTGGTTGTTGTCAAAACAGAACTACCTCTCTTCCTGCACATCCCCCCTCCCAACGAGGACCCATCCCCGGTGTCCATGGGTCTGCCAGCGACACAGTTTGATCTTTATGTGAATTTCATTATTTGGTTGGGCACCCAGTCCCCGATTGAAAAGGAGTGGAGGGGGAAATTAATTAACTCAGCCTTGCTACGAACCTGCCTTTACAACCCTTGTGACGGAAATGCCCTCCTTTATAAGTAAAGGACTGACCTACCACTTTTTTAACCTATCTTCAACCTATTTTGCTACCCATTTTGTTTCTCTGCCCCCCCCCCTCCTCATGCTGAATTAAATTCCTTCGTTGGTTGGATCACTTTCTTGTCACAGTATTCAGTTTTACTATTTGTCCTTTGCCACTTGATTCGTTTACCACGACTCGTTTTTACCATTTTCTATTTGTTTATTTCGCGGATTACTGAAACTTTCTTTTTTTAACTCCAGAACCTCCTGAATGAGACCTACTTTAATTCCTGCGTGTCTTCTCGGTTCCTAGCAATCCTTAGGCTAATGTCGCCACTTTAGGTAGGTGTGTGAAAGCGTGTGTAAGAAGGATAAGAGAAGAAAGTGGAAGGGCAAGGATGGGGCAGCGAGGGTAGGGGCTGCGTCGCAATCAGCTGGCTGAAACAGCGCTAGATATAAAAATGAGAGAGCGCCGGATATAAGACTAAGAGCACCGGATATAAGGCTGAAACAGCGCCGGATATAAGACTGAGAGAGCGCCGGATATAAGGCTGAAACAGCGCCGGATATAAGACTGAGAGAGCGCCGGATATAAGGCTGGGTTTATGGACCTGGTAAAAGTTTCTGATCTTGTCTTTACGGAAGCATTATGGCATGTTGGAAGAATGTATGGAATGGTTTGTAAACCGCTGAATGGAGTGAAAAAAAGGCTTATGTCGGAAGTAAGGTGTGCGTTCGGTTGAAAGTTAGAGATACGAATGCGAGAGTGAGGGAGTAGGGTATCGACATGGCTATTTGATATCTATATAGATGGAGTGCTTAGAGAAGAACGGATCGGGATGAGGGAAAGGGGTGTGAGATTGATGAGATAGGGTGCTCCTTATGTTGGTGTATCATGATCTGGTGTCAATGGTTCAGAGCCAGGGGGAGATGGAAATGTTGATTGAAAAGCTTGATAGGACGTGTCTGTGGAGATGAGTAAAAATAAAAGCAGAAAAAGAGCAATTGTGAATTTCTTTGTGAGAGGAAGTGTGGGGCGGGGGGTTGGGGATTAAGTGGTAATAAGTGATACGACGTTTTAAGTATCCAATCTGTATCGCGAACGATAGTGGTCAGGATGAGGCAGAATACGAGTTATGATAGTGTATGTGAGACCATACTGTGGAAAGAGAAGGAAAGATCGAAAGTGAGAGCGACACGAATGAATTTAGTTGAATTACGAACCAGCAAAGACCCAAAGAACCACTCGAGTCTAAGTCACGAGAAAAAACAGTGCATTCCTTCGCTGAATGCAAAATTGTGCAGTGGTCCTGTTTTTGTAGGAGTGAGTTTCAGTCCCTGGAGCTCTGCTAAACGATCAAATGATGACAAAATGGGTTAAATGAAGGATGTTGTGTAATTATAATTTATTTCGTAATATTGTTTTGCAAAAATTAAATGTTTGAATCTTTTTCAATTGCCGAAAAATACTTCTTTGCAAAGAAAAGGGTGAAACCATTGTTACTCTGCATCAAAGTGACCTGAAATGCAAGGAGATAGTTGCTAAGGGTATTGCAATAAGGAGAACCATCTTCAAGATCATTAATGGCTTTAAAAAGACTGGTTACAGTCTTGTAAAGATGTCTTCTGGAAACTCATTAACTTTAAATGAACACCAAGATCGAATCTTGGCAAGGTCACAGCTCAAAGATCAGGTTGCCTCCAGTGCCAAGATTAATCAGGATTCGACAGATGCAGGTGTTAACGCTTAAGTGCGCACAGTGAGGGGGAGACTTGAAGACTCCCTTTCGCTTGTTTGGAGTTTCTGGAAAATCGCTCGTTAGGAAGAGAAAACGGAAGCACTTTC
>OZ018335.1:74438437-74548437 GCA_963969495.1 Ceratothoa steindachneri
AATCGAGAATGCACGAACTCGCCCCGGGTAGAAGAGCAAGGGGTTGGCGACTACGCTGGTTCTGATACAGAGACAGGTGGCGCTCGCGAAGCTGCCCAGATTGCAACATTCGAAGAGATTGTGTCAAACCTTCTGGATGGTAGCAAGCAGTTATCACACTAAGACTCAGCAAAACGCCCCATCAAATGGAGCTGCGCCCCACGACTGTGTCCGATTCGGAGGCAACAAAAAAATAACCTGACACTTGTCAAGGTATTGGGGGTAAATTCGGTTATTATTTAGTTTAACGTAATCACTTTTTTAACATTTTAGTACTTCTTCCTGTAGTAGTTTTTTGTGTTTTGTTCAAATCTGTTCTTCTTTTTTGGCGTTCGGAACGCGAAATGCAGGAAAGCAGTTTTATACCGATTCGTTCGAAATCGGAGTAAACCTTGATTTTTGCCGCATTTCTTCTTACGACGCAAAAAATGAAGAAACAAAGCACAAAAAATAGTTCAAGAAATAATAACTTGAGCTAACTAACCTTACTAAACCTTAAATTTTCAAATTTAAGGGATTTTTTAATTAATTTTAGTATAAACAACTCGAAAGTAGAAAAAAAGCCCCGATTTTGCCGCATTTCGCCTTACGACAACCAGAAATGAGGAGGAAATTTGTATAAATAACCGTGACAGATGAAAAATTTGCGAATGACACCGTATTCCCCCCAAAAAAAATTACTATACATGATTAGAGTCTCTGTGAACGTCTTTTAATATGAATTCGAAATATATTTCACATCAACCAAAAATTCATAAAGCAAAGCTGTCTAATCCAAAACAGACACACATGTGGGAAAAAGGGGACGAAGTAAGCTCGGTCGGAATTATGTAGACAATGTGAGGTCACTATACAATTTTTTTTGCAAAAATACCTATCTGCTGTGACGTCGTAACAATTAAGGGAGATAAACAATATTGAAATTCAAACTGTGCTTATATTAATAGTAATCTCTCTCTCTCTCTCTCTCTCTCTCTCTCTCTCTCTTCTCTCTCAACACAACCACCTTGTCGTCGGTGAGAGAGCTTGCGTGATCTGCCTGAGTTAAGCTAGCTAAGCTGGGGGACTTTTAGTCCGGTAGGGTCACCCATGCCAGTAAGGTAGCTGTAGTAGGATCCAGACTAATGGTTGTCAAACTTCTCTACCACTTCTTTGATGCGTCTCCTTGCATCCTCCTAAATTTTTCAATGGCACTTTGCCGCTATGACTCCGTCCTTTTCTTACGCTATCCCCAACCTTGAAATAAAATGTAAAACAAAACAAAAAAAACAAAAAACTTCGATACTATTTGATAGTAAGGACCTCACCAGCTACCTTATGCCGTGTGGGAAGAGAGGCTTTGGAACCTCTATAAATAACACTATCTAACGCTCACAGGTCGCGAGAGACTAGGACTGAAGGGATCCTAGGCGCCGGGGTGCGATTAATGGAGATGAGCTAAGTGCCCCGTTAAGCCTGTGACCGTTCCTTAGTGTCAGTGGTTGCACCGACCCGAGGTGACGGGTCCTTGTTACCAGGTTGGCTGCCAGGCCAACTAAAAGCCCCGGGTAGAGTCTCTCAAAGCGAGCACGATATCCCTTGATGGCTCGCCAGAGATCCTGGCCGCTCCGACTTCAGTCATTAAGAGTTAGTAAGGTGCATGAAACTGTTGTCTCCCTGTGCATTCGCCTGGTTGGGAGCCACGGTGCCCAGGGCTCGACAGTCTAGTCGCTACTAGCTGGACGGCAACGCCAAAGCGGATTGCACTCCAAAAGTCCCAAAGCTGAAGGAAGGGTAGGCGGGAGCGACTCGCGCGAGGATAAATCACCACCCCCCAAAATTTTTTCAACAAGTGGTCTACAAGTGATAACAATAATGCCTGGCGCTCAAACACTAAAAAGCGAATGCCCAAAATGCGAAAGCACACGCTGGTGTATCGACTTCCCGGAAGGCAACTTCAGGGACATCGCTCCAACGAGCAGATGCCTCTTCTGCGTTCTGGAGGAGAAGCTCGAGCAGGCGGAGGAAAGGAGGAGGAAGGAGATCGCCCAGATGGAGGAGAGGTACAACGGGCAGATCGCCGACCTTAAGAGCCAAGTCGCCCTCCTAAATAAGGCACTCGACCTCAAGCACTCGAGTGACGACTCGAGCGCTACGGCTGAGGAGAAGACCGCTGAGGGTAGTGGAGGAGACAATGATGGCAGCTACGCAGCCGCCGTCAAGAAACCCCCCAAAACTCCCATCACAGAAGATGAGAAAAAGGAGAGAAAGCGAAAGAAGCAAGAAAGGAAGAAGAATAGAAGGAAGCAGAAAAAGGAAGAAGAGAAGATTGAAAAGAAGAAAAAAGAAGAGAGCGAAGCTTTAAACACGAAAGAGAAGGAAAAGAGCACGAAGGCAGATGGCTGGAAGAAGGTGGAGAGGAAGAAGGAGAAAGCGTCCAAGAAACCGGAGGTCACTGTCTATGGTGACTCTCAGGCTCGAGGACTAGAACCGTTCCTGCGAGCACGGCTCCAAAAGAAAGTGGAGGTCAAGTGCCTGCCCGGCAAGGGTAATAAGGCACTGAGAAAGGAGGTGGAGAAGAGTCCCACTCCTGACTCTTCAGTAGTTGCCATTCTGGCTAGTGGCAACGACCTCTACTTCCGCAACGGGGGAGCAGGGGTGACAGAACCAATACTCCAGAACGTCATGGGGGCAGTCGACGACTGCGGACTAAAGACGAGGAGGAGGGTCGTTGTCGGGATCCTTCCACGGAGGAGCCCTAACCCCATTACATACCGTCGCAATAAGCTGGTAAACCAGAGGTTGAGAGACCTCTGTACAGCTGAAGGGGTCTTCTTCGCGGACCCTTTCCGGACGTTCTTTGGTAGGAACGACCTCTACCAAAGGGACGGAGCCCACCTGTCGATGAAGGGAAAAGCCATGCTGGCTAACCTCATCCAGGAGACGGTTAACCGCTGCGTCCGGTCTGTTCGGGAAAGGAGGACCGTTCCTGCCGCCAAGCCAAAGGCGGCGGGAAACGGTCGAACTTAGGGAGACCACCAGCCGGGAACTCCCTTAAGGTTCTTCTGTTCAACGCGAGGTCCATCCGGAACAAGTTTCTGGAATTAGTGGCCCTCGTAGCAACGGAAGAACCAGATCTGGTGGCCATCACGGAGTCGTGGATTCGAACCTCTGTTCGTGACTTTGAGGGCGAATTCGCAATCCCGGGCTACCAGATCTTCCACAAAGACCGGCTGGCGAAGGAGGGGGGCGGAGTGGTGGTGTACGTGAGAAGTGTATTCACGGCAACGAGCAGCACCACCACCGCCCACCAAGAAGTCCTATGCGTGGACTTGGAGCTGGGTACCACCAAGTACAGGACTGTTACAGTTTATAGACCCCCATCCTCGACGGAGGATCAAGACAGGGACCTCTATAATCAACTGAATCAGTTAACTGAAGGCAGGGTGAGTATCGTCATGGGGGACTTCAACACTCACGTTGACTGGGCAACCAGAGAAACCCGCATCGACAACATACGGCTCCTTAACTTCGTAAATGAAGGATTCTTCACTCAATGGGTGAGAGAACCAACACGAGGTGCAAACATCCTCGACCTAGTTCTCACATCCGAGGATGACATCATTGAGGAAGTTAGTGTAGATGAGGAGCTAGGTGGCAGCGACCACCGCCTCATCAGGTTCTGCATTCGAGTCCCAGCTCGCGAAGCAGTAGCTCGTGCTGCAGCCAAGCTGAACTTCAGAAAGGCAAATTTCGCGGGACTTCGTGCTGGCGTGGCAGCGATAGAGGTGGAAGATAGTGACAACGTCGAGCAACCATGGAAGAATTTCAAAAACTCATTCATGGCCCTGCAGTCACGATTCATTCCATCAGAACGCGGCCGAGTCGGAGCTACTCAACCCAAGTGGTTCACCCCCGAAATCGGGAGAACCCTACGGAAGAGAAAAACCGCCTATCGCCAAGCGAAGAACACTGGAGAATTCGAGCACTACAAAAGTCTATGCCGAAGTGTCAAGTCCATGATAAGGGTGGCGAAACGCGCCGAAGAAGTCCGTGTGGCGAGACTCTGCAAAGAGAGCCCCAAGGAATTCTTCGGATACGTAAACAGCCGTAAGCCGACACGTAGACGGATCGGTCCCTTGGTGAAAGAGGATGGTGAGCTAGAGCTCAGTGACGAAGCGAATGCGACCATCCTCAACAAGTACTTCTCGTCAGTTTTCACTGAGGAGAAGGACACCACCCCTGAGCCTCGTGACAAGTACGAAGGCTCAGAGCAATTGGAGAGATTTCACTTCGAAGAGACGACAGTGCGTTCAAAGATCGACGCTTTGAACCGCTACAAGTCGCCAGGGCCCGATGGCTTCTTACCACGGGTGCTGAAGGAAGTGCGAGATGAGGTCTCCCCACATCTCTGCTCGATCTTCAGGAAATCGCTCGAGACTGGATGCGTGCCAAAGGACTGGCGAGACGCGGAAGTCACCCCCATATTCAAAAAGGGTAACGCGAGCGAGCCATCTAACTACCGGCCGATCAGCCTGACGTCGGTAGTAGGAAAATTGATGGAAAGTATCCTGGTTGACAAAATAACGCAGCACGTCGAGTCCAACCACCTATTGAGGAATTCCCAACACGGGTTCCGGCGGCACAGGTCATGCCTAACGAACCTTTTGGAATTCTTCCACTTCGTGTTCAGCGAACACGACCGGGAGAAGGCGGTGGATGTCATCTACCTCGACTTGAAGAAAGCCTTCGACAAGGTACCCCACCGCCGATTGCTGAAAAAGGTTCGAGCGCTAGGCATCGCCGGAGCTGTAGGTGACTGGATCAAAAACTGGCTGCATAGTCGAAGGCAGCGAGTAGTGGTGAACGGGCAAAAGTCCGGTTGGCTACCGGTAACAAGCGGCGTTCCCCAAGGCTCCGTGCTGGGCCCCCTACTCTTCATCATCTATGTAAACGACATAGATGATGGCATAACTGCGAGGATTTCCAAATTTGCCGACGATACCAAACTAGGTATGAACGTGGCAGACGCGGAAAACGTCGAGAGACTCCAAGCCGACTTGAGGAAACTCGGGGAGTGGTCAGACAAATGGCAAATGCCGTTCAATGTCGAAAATGCAAGGTGATGCCACATCGGCCACAGAAATCCCCAAGCCGTCTACAGCCTCAAAAACTCGGCGCTCGAGAGCACAGACATGGAAAAAGACTTGGGAGTCGTGATCACCAGCGACCTCAAGTTTTCCAAGCAGTGCATCGAGGCGGAGAAGAAAGCCCAGAGAATCTTGGGGTATATCAAGCGACAGTTTGGGTATCGGAACAGGGAAATCGTTCTCACTCTCTTTAATTCCCTGGTCCGACCTCACCTGGAGTACGCAGTCCAGTTTTGGAGTCCATCCCTTCGGAAGGACATCGCCCGACTGGAGCGAGTACAAGCCAGGGCGACCAAACTGATCCCCTCGATCAGGCACAAAAGTTACGAAGCCCGCCTAGAAGAACTAAACCTCTTCTCACTGGAAACCCGAAGACGGCGCGGTCAATTAATCGAGGTCTTCAAAATCCTCCGAGGTATTGACCACGTAGGCAACGGGGACATGTTCCAACTAAGCGAGGGCGTAACGAGAAACCACGGCTACAAAATTGAGCTGCCGCGTTATCACCGGGACAGATGCGGGAACTTCTTCAGTTACAGTATCTGCAACGAGTGGAACGCGCTTCCGCCAGAAGTCGTGAACAGCGACTCTGTGGAGCAGTTCAAAAGGCGCCTGGATAAAGTCCTGGTTCGCTGACAGGCTCACGAGTCCGTGACTCGTAACAAGTACCCTCTCGTATGGACCGTAAGGTCTTCTAGGGTACTTCTTTTCCTTGTGACTCCTTGTGACTCTCTCTCTATCTCTCTCTCTCTCTCTATCTCTCTCTCTCTCTCTCTATCTCTCTCTCTCTCTATCTCTCTCTATCTCTCTCTCTCTATCTCTCTCTCTCTCTCTCTATCTCTCTCTCTCTCTCTCTCTCTCTATCTCTCTCTCTCTCTCTCTCTCTATCTCTCTCTCTCTCTCTATCTCTCTCTCTCTCTCTCTCTATCTCTCTCTCTCTCTCTCTATCTCTCTCTCTCTCTCTCTCTCTCTCTCTATCTCTCTCACACAGCCACCTTGTCGTCGGTGAGAGAGCTTGCGTGATCTGCCTGAGTTAAGCTAGCTAAGCTGGGGGACTTTTAGTCCGGTAGGGTCACCCATGCCAGTAAGGTAGCTGTAGTAGGATCCAGACTAAGGGTTGTCAAACTTCTCTACCACTTCTTTGATGCGTCTCCTTGCATCCCCCTACCAACCCATTCGATTCTGTTAGTACTAAGTTTCACCAACTCTCTTCAACTGTCAAAAAATCAAAACAAAAACCCAATAACAAAAAAAAAACCTTCATCTCTATTACACATAAGTTGTTTATTAATAAGGGCCTCACCAGCTCCCTTATGCCGCGTGAGAAGAGAGGCTTTGGAACCTCTTTAAATAACGCCTTGGAGCACTCATAGGTTACAAGAGACTGAGATTGAAGGGATCTTAGGCGTTTGGGGTACGATTAATGGAGAAATGCTAGGTACCCCTTAAAAGCTTTCTCCTAACGTGTAATTGCCTGACCAGCTCCCTGTGACCGCTACTTGGTGAATAAAGGCTCAACTGATCTTTGGAGAGAGAGCTTTTGTGCCTTGCTGGTTGCCAGATCAGCTAAAGATCTCGGATGAAGTCGTGGGCACTTAGCTTTACTATTTGCCTCAAGTCTGGCCGTTTTTAGTTGATTAGTAGGGCTTAGTAGGAAGACAGTTACACCTCAAGCACCCCTGTCGAAAAATCAGAGAACCAGTTCACTGGGGCTTTCGTGCTGCTCAGTTGGGAGCTGCGGCACGATTGGGGACGTCCGGCCCAGGGGAGACCTTAGGGTTGGTGTGCTTGATCAAAGGGTTTCTGTTCGCCGAACGACCGAAAACCTCCTGGAAATAGGCGGATGAGATTAGTGCGAGAGAAAATCACAACCAAAAACCCCTTTTTTAATGCGTATGGTCCGAGATTTTTGTAAGATGGCGAAGAAGAATGGTCCTCCGTTTCGAAAGCTAACCTGCAAAATATGCAAAGTCTATAGATGGAGTGAAGACTTCGGGGGAAGGAGTTGCAAGGAACTCACAGATGGCGTCAGTGTCTGTGACTTCTGCGAACTCGAGAAGCGCCTGGGCGAGAGCATCGCTCAACTGAGAGAGGAGAACTCCCTCCTTAAAAGGGAAGTTCAACTCTTAAAATCAGAGAGATGCAGATGCTCAGGCGAGAAGGCTCCGGACGTCCAACAGCCGATTTCTTCTGCTGAAGGGCTTCCTCAACGAGCCAAAAAGAAGAAAAGAAAGAAGAGAAAGTAGAAATAGAAGAAGAGAAAGTAGAAAGAGAAGAAGAGAAAGTAAAAGGAGAAGAAGAGAAAGTAGAAAGAGAAGAAAAGAAACTGGAAACAGAAGAAGAGAAAGTAGAAGCAGAAGAAGAGAAACGGGAAACAAACGAAGAGATAGCAAAGGAAGTCAAGAAGAAGAATAAGAAGAAGAAGAAAAAAAAATTAGAGATACAAGAGGAAAGCGGCAAGTCGCCTCCGAAAGGAAAGACTAAGTCGTCCGCAGTCAAATGTGCAAGAGTCACCCTTATTGGTGATTCTCAAGCACGGGGTCTGAAGCCCCTGCTAGCGGCCCGCCTTCGCACAAGCGTTAAGGTGAGCTGCATCCCAGGTTGTGGGAATATGCAGGTAAGAGCTGAGGCCTAGAAGTCTCAGATTTCAGAGACTTCAGTCGTTGCCCTTATGGTAAGTGGCAATGACCTCTACCTCAGAGGAGGTAGGGTAGGCCCTACAGGTGAAATTATGAGGACAGTTATGGGCGCTGTCGACGACTGTGGACTGAAAACCCGCAGACGCGTCGTGGTGGGGATGCTCCCGAGGTGGGGTCCAAGCCGGACCGCCCACTTGAGGAACATGTCGCTAAACAGGCGCCTTGCAGACCTCTGTACGGCTGAGGGTGTCTTTTTTGTGGACCCGTACGCCGTGTTCTATGGTAGAAAAGACCTCTACCAAAGGGACGGGGTGCACCTCTTCTTTAAGGGCAAGGCGTTCCTAGCCAACCTCATCCAGGATGTCGTGGAGCGCACCCAAAGGAGTGTCCGGCCCATTGGGAAGGCGGACGTACGCCAGTACGCCCGAGTCACTCCCCAAACAACCTTCTCGGAGGTTGTTAAAAATGGTGCCACCAAGACAAACAAGAAGCCGGGAAACGGAAGAGTATAGGGGGTCCTACATTTGGGGACTCCCTGAAGGTTCTTCTGTTCAATGCGAGGTCAATCAGGAACAAGTTTCCTGAGCTCCGTGGCCTCGTAGCGACGGAAGAACCCGAAATGGTAGCCATAACAGAATCGTGGATAAAAACGTCAAACCGAGACTTTGAAGGCGAATTCACGGTTCCTGGCTACCAACTCTTCCACAAAGATAGGCCAGACAGAGAGGGTGGCGGTGTAATGTTGTATGTCAAGGATACAATCAAATCTACGAACTCCAACGTTATATCCGACCACGAGCTCCTAGGCGTTGACCTAGAGATCGGTCCTGCCAAATACAGGACCCTGGTGCTTTACAGACCCCCTTCCCAACCTGTTGAGAAGGACAGGGAACTGTACCAGCTGCTGGGTGAGCTGGTTCAAGGCAGAGTGTGCATCGTTATGGGCGATTTCAACAGCCAAGTTGACTGGGAAACCAGAGCAGCCTGTGGCGAGAGCGCGCTACTCCTGGAGTTCGCCAACAACGAGTTCCTCACTCAATGGGTCAGAGAACCGACGAGAGGAGACAATATCCTCGACTTGGTCTTCACCTCTGAGGATGATATCGTTGAGGATATCTCTGTAGGCGAAGAGCTCGGTGGCAGTGATCACCAGCTAGTTAGATTTAGCGTCAAGATCCCGAAGGTAAGGTCTGTTGCCAGTCAATTAAAGAAACTTGACTTGAGAAGAGCAGACTTTGCAAGCCTTCGAGCTGGACTGAATGACGTGAGGCTAGAAGTGTGCGATGCCGTTGAGGATTCGTGGAACAATTTCAAAAATAAGTTCATGAGTCTTCAATCGCGTTTCATCCCTCTGAAATGCCCCCGTCTGTCTTCTGTTCAACCTAAGTGGTTTAATCGAGAAATCGGCCAACTGCTTAGGGAGAAGAGAAATGTGTACCGGCAATCGAAGATCTCGGGTGACTTTGACGAATACCGGAGGCTAGCCAGGAGAGTGAAGTCCAGCATAAGGGCGGATAAGCGGTCTGAGGAACTCCGAGTGGCGAGACTCTGTAAAGAGAATCCCAAGGAGTTTTTTGGATATGTGAACAGCCGTAAACCAATCCGTCGAACGATTGGCCCTTTGAGGAATGAGGAGGGGACATTAAAGCATTCAGATGCAGAAAATGCTAACCTCCTCAACGACTACTTCTCTTCAGTGTTTACTGAAGAGTGTGGTCCAATTCCCCAGCCGACGGATTCCTACTCGGGGGAAAAGCTGGAGGCAATGGACTTCACCGAAGGAGAAATAAAGAAAAAGATCGCTGACCTAAAGACGAATAAGTCCCCTGGACCGGACGGGTTTCTACCTAAAGTGTTGAAGGAAGTGTGCGATGAAGTATCACGACATCTGTGCGCTATCTTTAACATGTCAATCCGGACCGGATGCGTTCCTAGAGACTGGCGTGAGGCGGAGGTGACTCCTATCTTCAAGAAAGGAGACCGTAACCAACCGTCGAACTACCGACCTATCAGTCTGACTTCGATAGTCGGTAAACTCATGGAAAGCATCATGGTGGACAAAGTGACGTCGTATTTAGAGTCAAACCTGCTACTGAGGAGTTCCCAGCACGGCTTCCGAAGGCAACGGTCATGCCTGACGAACCTTGTGGAATTCTTCCACTTCGTTTTCAGTGAGCACGATCGGGACAAGGCGGTGGATGTGGTGTACCTAGACTTTCAGAAAGCCTTTGATAAGGTACCACACCGCCGCCTTCTCCGGAAAGTGCGAGCGCTTGGCATAGACGGAAAGGTAGCCGGCTGGATCGAGAACTGGCTAAGTGGCAGACGGCAACGGGTGGTGGTAAATGGACAGTCTTCTGAGTGGGTGCCCGTTACTAGCGGGGTGCCTCAAGGTTCTGTCCTGGGACCACTACTATTCATCATCTACGTCAACGACATGGACGGTGACATGGTTGCCAAGATTTCCAAATTTGCCGACGATACCAAGCTTGGTATGAACGTTGCAAAGGATGGAAATACTGCCCGCCTGCAGGAAGATCTTGGGAAGATTGGGGAGTGGTCGGACACGTGGCAAATGCCTTTTAACGTGGGCAAATGCAAAGTGATGCATATCGGCCACAGAAACCCCCAATCTCAGTATATCCTTAAGGGCACTGCTATTGAATCCACCGACACTGAGAAGGACTTGGGTGTAACAATCACTAGTGACCTCAAGTTCTCGAAACAGTGCATTGAGGCGGAGAAAAAGGCCCAAAGGATGCTAGGCTATATTAAGCGCCAGTTTGGTTATCGGAACCAGGAGATTGTACTGTGCCTGTACAACTCACTTGTCCGACCGCACCTGGAGTATGCCGTACAATTTTGGAGTCCTTCATTGCGAAAGGACATCGCGAGATTGGAACGCGTACAAGCCAGGGCAACCAAGCTGATTCCCTCTATCCGACATAAAAGTTATGAGGATAGACTAAGGGAGTTAGATCTGTTCTCACTGGAAACCCGTAGACTGCGTGGTCAGCTCATCGAAGTCTTCAAAATACTTCGAGGGTTCGACAATGTTGACTACCGGGATATTTTCACACTGAGTGAGAACAGAACGCGCAATCACGGCTTCAAACTTGAACTGAAGCGTTACAACCGCAATCTGTGTGGAAACCTTTTCACCTACAGTATCTGCGGTAAGTGGAACGCACTTCCAGTGGAAGTTGTCAACAGTGAATCTGTTGACCAGTTCAAGTCAAGACTAGACAAAGTCTTGAAAAGTGGCCGTTTATGGACGCAAAACAATTGAGCAGGCATGTGCCCGCTCAATTGCTAGTCCAAAGGTACCCTCTTTGAATGGACCGTAAGGTCTCCTAGGGTACTTACTTTCCTTGTTACTCCTTCTCTCTCTCTCTCTCTCTCTCTCTCTCTCTCTCTCTCTCTCTCTCTCTCTCTCTCTCTCTCTCTCTCTCTCTCTCTCCTAAGAATGTAGAGGGAGAGGTGACGCCCCCTTGTCGCGGGAAGAGAGCTTGTGTGTACCTTTGACTTTTCGAGCTATGTCGGCGGGGGTACCTCTTCTGGGTACCCCTGGTAGGGCTTCCCTTGTCGATTTGGTCGAAAACGAGATTCCAGACTAAGTGCGTCATTCCTTCCTTTTTTTTTTTACTCTATCCTTCTCTTTTTTTACTTTTATTCTATCTCTCCCACTTATACAAAAAGAAAAAAAACAAAAAAGCCTACTCCTATCATGTCCCTGTTTCTCTTTTCTTCCTCGATCTACATATAAGGACCTGGCAGCTACCTCATGCGTCAGAAGAGAGGCTTTGGAACCTCTATAAACAACGCCAATCGACGCTCACTGGTTGCGAGAGACTAGGACTAGAGGTGTCCTAGGCGTTGGGGCACGATGAATGGGATGAGGGTAGTGCCCCGTTAACCCCTTCCCTGGCGCGTAATTATTGACCGTTCCCAGTGCCCGTTGACGGGTGCCTCTGGTAGCATCGGTCCGAGGTGACGGCCCTTTGTTCCCAGGTTGGTTGCCAGGCCAATAAAAAGCCTTGGGTCGAGTCTCTTGGTGGGGCGGGATATCCATTGAACGCTGCTCCGAGATCCTGGCCGTTGTGAAGGGAACTAGTAGGAGTTTAGTAAGGGGCGTGCTTCGTTGTTGTTCACCTGGTGACAAATCGATGGCCCCTTCGGGGACAGTCAGTGCTGCTTGGTTGGGAGCCACGGCACGCCGAGGCTTGACGACTCGGTCGGACGAACAGCAGCACATGGAGCGTGCCTTCTGAAAGATCCGAAACGTCTCCGATCGATAGGCGGGAGCGACTCACGCGGGGAGAACTCACCAACCCCCTTTTTTCTATTGATTGGTCACAAAGTTTTGAAAGAGAGAAAGTGTTTAAAATGACAGGGAAAAAAGGGCCAGCTGCACTTAAATATACATGTGCGATATGCCAGAAGGATAAGTGGTGCGTGGACTTCCCGGAAGGATGTTTTTCGAAATGCCACCAGGGAAGTATATGCACCGATTGCATCCTTAAAGGAGAGATCCGAGAGGCAGTGGCATGCTGCAATGAACTCAAGGATCTCTTCACAGCCTCTGAAGAAAAATCTAGGGCGCTGGAAAATAAACTGCAGACCCTAGAAACGCAGCACGCGCTTCAGATTCGGCGTCTCGAGGAAAAGATCCTAGAGCTAGCCTCTAAACTAGAGGCCCAGTCGGCTCAAGCTCGAGACGAAAGTCCCACTGACTTGGGTGGTTCCGCCGATGTGACTCCAACCCAAGGAGGTGAAACTGCATTGGCAGTCCCACTTCTGCCATGCGGAGCCAATGAGAAGAAGAAAAAGAAAAAGAAGAAAAAGGACCATAATGCAGCTCACCCCAGTGTAGAGGATTCGAGCGCTACTGGTGCGCATGGGAAAGTGGAAAGAGAAGAAGAGAAAAGAGAAACGGAAGAAGAGAAAAGAGAAACGGAAGAAGAGAAAACAAATGAAGAGAAGAAAAATAAGATGAGGAAGAAAAAAAAGAAAAATGCAGAGATACAAGAGGAAAGCGGCAAGTCGCTTCCGAGAGGAAAGAATAAGTCGCCTGCTGACAAATGTGCAAGAGTCACCCTTATTGGTGATTCTCAAGCACGGGGCTTGCAGTCCCTGCTAGCGGCCCGCCTTCGCACTAGTGTGAAGGTAAGCTGCCTGCCAGGATGTGGTAACCACCACATCAGAGTAGAGGCTGAGAAATCACAGATTTCTGAGAGCTCAGTCGTTGCTCTGATGGTCAGTGGAAACGACCTGTACCTGAGAGGAGGTAGGGTAGGCCCTACAGATAAAATCCTCCACACGGTCATGGGTGCCGTGGACGAC
Source organism: Ceratothoa steindachneri (assembly GCA_963969495.1). Lineage (NCBI taxonomy): Eukaryota > Metazoa > Arthropoda > Malacostraca > Isopoda > Cymothoidae > Ceratothoa > Ceratothoa steindachneri. The sequence continues at coordinate 74,451,588 of OZ018335.1, forward strand.
TGTGGGCTGAAAACCCGCAAGCGTGTGGTAGCCGGGATGCTCCCGAGGAGAGGTCCAACACGGACCGCTCACTCGATGAATGTGTCTCTAAACCGGCGCCTGGCAGATTTGTGTACGGCAGAGGGGGTCTTTTTTGTGGACCCGTACCGCACCTTTTATGGTAGAAATGATCTCTACCAAAGGGATGGGGTACATCTTTCCTTTAAAGGAAAGGCCTTTCTGTCGAACATGATCCAGAATGTCGTAGAGAGGACCGAAAGGAGTATCCGGCCCAGAGTGAGGGCGGACGTACGCCAGTACGCCCGTGTCACTCCAGGAACGACCTTCTCAGAGGTCGCAAAAAGGGGTGCCTCGCCAACAAAGAAGCCGGGAAACGGAAGAGCATAGGGAGTCCTACAGTCGGGGACTCCCTGAAAGTTCTTCTGTTCAATGCGAGGTCAATCAGGAACAAGTTTCCTGAGCTCCGTGGCCTCGTAGCGACGGAAGAACCCGAAATGGTAGCCATAACAGAATCGTGGATAAAAACGTCAAACCGAGACTTTGAAGGCGAATTCACGGTTCCTGGCTACCAACTCTTCCACAAAGATAGGCCAGACAGAGAGGGTGGCGGTGTAATGTTGTATGTCAAGGATACAATCAAATCTACGAACTCCAACATTATATCCGATCACGAGCTCCTAGGCGTTGACCTAGAGATAGGTCCTGTCAGATACAGGACCCTGGTGCTTTACAGACCCCCTTCCCAACCCGTTGAGAAGGACAGGGAACTGTACTAGCTGCTGGGTGAGCTTGTTCAAGGCAGAGTGTGCATCGTTATGGGCGACTTCAACAGACAAGTTGACTGGGAAACCAGAGCAGCCTGTGGCGATAGCGCGCTACTCCTGGAGTTCGCCAACAACGAGTTCCTCACTCAATGGGTCAGAGAACCGACGAGAGGAGACAATATCCTCGACTTGGTCTTCACCTCTGAGGATGATATCGTTGAGGATGTCTCTGTAGGCGAAGAGCTCGGTGGCAGTGATCACCAGCTAGTTAGATTTACCGTCAAGATCCCGAAGGTAAGGTCTGTTGCCAGTCAATCAAGGAAACTTGACTTGAGAAGAGCAGACTTTGCACGCCTTCGTGCTGGGCTGACTGATGTAAGGCTAGCGGTATGCGAAGAGGTTGAGGATTCGTGGAACAATTTCAAAAATAAATTCATGAGTCTTCAATCAAGTTGCATCCCTCTAAAATGCCTCCGTCGGTCTTCTGTTCAACCAAAGTGGTTTAATCGAGAAATCGGCCAACTGCTTAGGGAGAAGAGAAATGCGTACCGGCGATCGAAGATCTCGGGTGCCTTTGACGAGTACCGGAGGCTAGCCAGGAGAGTGAAGTCCAGCATAAGGGCGGCTAAGCGGTCTGAGGAACTCCGAGTGGCGAGACTCTGCAAGGAGAATCCCAAGGAGTTCTTCGGCTATGTAAATAGCCGTAAACCAATCCATCGTAGGATTGGGCCCCTAGTGGACGAGGAGGGTGCATTAACTCAGTCAGATGCAGAAAATGCTAACCTTCTCAATGACTACTTCTCCTCAGTGTTTACTAAAGAGTGTGGTCCCATCCCCCAGCCCACGGATTCCTACTCGGGGGAAAAGCTGGAGGCAATGGACTTCACCGAAGGAGAAATAAAGAAAAAGATCGCTGACCTAAAGACGAATAAGTCCCCTGGACCGGACGGGTTTCTACCCAAGGTGTTGAAGGAAGTGTGCGATGAAGTATCACGACATCTGTGCGCTATCTTTAACATGTCAATCCGGACCGGATGCGTTCCTAGAGACTGGCGTGAGGCGGAGGTGACTCCGATCTTCAAGAAAGGAGACCGTAACCAACCGTCGAACTACCGACCTATCAGTCTGACTTCGATAGTCGGTAAACTCATGGAAAGCATCATGGTGGACAAAGTGACGTCGTATTTAGAGTCAAACCTGCTACTGAGGAGTTCCCAGCACGGCTTCCGAAGGCAACGGTCATGCCTGACGAACCTTGTGGAATTCTTCCACTTCGTGTTCAGTGAGCACGATCGGGACAAGGCGGTGGATGTGGTTTACTTAGACTTTCAGAAAGCCTTTGATAAGGTACCACACCGCCGCCTTCTCCGGAAAGTGCGAGCGCTGGGCATAGACGGAAAAGTAGCCGGCTGGATCGAGAACTGGCTAAGTGGCAGACGGCAACGGGTGGTGGTGAATGGACAGGCTTCTGAGTGGGTGCCCGTTACTAGCGGAGTGCCTCAAGGTTCTGTCCTGGGACCACTACTATTCATCATCTACGTCAACGACATGGACGGTGACATGGTTGCCAAGATTTCCAAATTTGCCGACGATACCAAGCTTGGTATGAACGTTGCAAAGGATGGAAATACTGCCCGCCTGCAGGAAGACCTTGGGAAGATTGGGGAGTGGTCGGACACGTGGCAAATGCCGTTCAACGTGAACAAGTGCAAAGTAATGCATATCGGCCACAGAAATCCCCAATCTCATTATATCCTTAAGGGCACTGCTCTCGAATCGAGTGACACTGAGAAGGACTTGGGTGTTACTGTCACTAGCGACCTCAAGTTCTCGAAACAGTGCATTGAGGCAGAGAAGAAAGCCCAAAGGATGTTAGGCTACATAAAGCGCCAGTTTGGATACCGTAACAGGAAGATAGTACTTTGTCTGTACAACTCCCTAGTTCGGCCGCACCTGGAGTATGCCGTACAATTTTGGAGTCCTTCGTTTCGAAAGGACATCGCAAGGTTGGAACGCGTACAAGCCAGGGCAACCAAACTGATTCCCTCTATCCGACATAAAAGTTATGAGGATAGACTAAGGGAATTAGATCTGTTCTCGTTGGAAACCCGTAGACTACGTGGTCAGCTCATCGAAGTTTTCAAAATACTTCGAGGGTTCGACAATGTTGACTACCGGGATATTTTCTCACTGAGTGAGAACAGAACGCGCAATCACGGCTTCAAACTTGAACTGAAGCGTTACAACCGCAATCTGTGTGGAAACTTTTTCACCTACAGTATCTGTGGTAAGTGGAACGCACTTCCAGTGGAAGTTGTCAACAGTGAATCTGTTGACCAGTTCAAGTCAAGACTAGACAAAGTCTTGAAAAGTGGCCGTTTAGGGACACAAAACAATTGAGCAGCCACGTGCCCGCTCGATTGCTAGTCCCAAGGTACCCTCTTTGAATGGACCGTAAGGTCTCCTAGGGTACCTTCTTTCCTTGTAACTCCTTGTAACTCTCTCTCTCTCTCTCTCTCTCTCTCTCTCTCTCTCTCTCTCTCTCTCTCTCTCCCTCTCCCTCTCCCTCTCCCTCTCCCTCTCCCTCTCCCTCTCCCTCCCTCTCCCTCTCTCTCTCTCTCTCTCTCTCTCTCTCTCTCTCTCTCTCTCTTTGGAGAGATTTCACTTCGAAGAGACGACAGTGCGTTCAAAGATCGACGCTTTGAACCGCTACAAGTCGCCAGGGCCCGATGGCTTCTTACCACGGGTGCTGAAGGAAGTGCGAGATGAGGTCTCCCCACATCTCTGCTCGATCTTCAGGAAATCGCTCGAGACTGGATGCGTGCCAAAGGACTGGCGAGACGCGGAAGTCACCCCCATATTCAAAAAGGGTAACGCGAGCGAGCCATCTAACTACCGGCCGATCAGCCTGACGTCGGTAGTAGGAAAATTGATGGAAAGTATCCTGGTTGACAAAATAACGCAGCACGTCGAGTCCAACCACCTATTGAGGAATTCCCAACACGGGTTCCGGCGGCACAGGTCATGCCTAACGAACCTTTTGGAATTCTTCCACTTCGTGTTCAGCGAACACGACCGGGAGAAGGCGGTGGATGTCATCTACCTCGACTTGAAGAAGGCCTTCGACAAGGTGCCCCACCGCCGATTGCTGAAAAAGGTTCGAGCGCTAGGCATCGCCGGAGCTGTAGGTGACTGGATCGAAAACTGGCTGCATAGTCGAAGGCAGCGAGTAGTGGTGAACGGGCAAAAGTCCGGTTGGCTACCGGTAACAAGCGGCGTTCCCCAAGGCTCCGTGCTGGGCCCCCTACTCTTCATCATCTATGTAAACGACATAGATGATGGCATAACTGCGAGGATTTCCAAATTTGCCGACGATACCAAACTAGGTATGAACGTGGCAGACGCGGAAAACGTCGAGAGACTCCAAGCCGACTTGAGGAAACTCGGGGAGTGGTCAGACAAATGGCAAATGCCGTTCAATGTCGAAAAGTGCAAGGTGATGCACATCGGCCACAGAAATCCCCAAGCCGTCTACAGCCTCAAAAACTCGGCGCTCGAGAGCACAGACATGGAAAAAGACTTGGGAGTCGTGATCACCAGCGACCTCAAGTTTTCCAAGCAGTGCATCGAGGCGGAGAAGAAAGCCCAGAGAATCTTGGGGTATATCAAGCGACAGTTTGGGTATCGGAACAGGGAAATCGTTCTCCCTCTCTTTAATTCCCTGGTCCGACCTCACCTGGAGTACGCAGTCCAGTTTTGGAGTCCATCCCTTCGGAAGGACATCGCCCGACTGGAGCGAGTACAAGCCAGGGCGACCAAACTGATCCCCTCGATCAGGCACAAAAGTTACGAAGCCCGCCTAGAAGAACTAAACCTCTTCTCACTGGAAACCCGAAGACGGCGCGGTCAATTAATCGAGGTCTTCAAAATCCTCCGAGGTATTGACCACGTAGGCAACGGGGACATGTTCCAACTAAGCGAGGGCGTAACGAGAAACCACGGCTACAAAATTGAGCTGCCGCGTTATCACCGGGACAGATGCGGGAACTTCTTCAGTTACAGTATCTGCAACGAGTGGAACGCGCTTCCGCCAGAAGTCGTGAACAGCGACTCTGTGGAGCAGTTCAAAAGGCGCCTGGATAAAGTCCTGGTTCGCTGACAAGCTCACGAGTCCCTGACTCGTAACAAGTACCCTCTCGTATGGACCGTAAGGTCTTCTAGGGTACTTCTTTTCCTTGTGACTCCTTGTGACTCTCTCTCTCTCTCAACCCAAGTGGTTCACCCCCGAAATCGGGAGAACCCTACGGAAGAGAAAAACCGCCTATCGCCAAGCGAAGAACACTGGAGAATTCGAGCACTACAAAAGTCTATGCCGAAGTGTCAAGTCCATGATAAGGGTGGCGAAACGCGCCGAAGAAGTCCGTGTGGCGAGACTCTGCAAAGAGAGCCCCAAGGAATTCTTCGGATACGTAAACAGCCGTAAGCCGACACGTAGACGGATCGGTCCCTTGGTGAAAGAGGATGGTGAGCTAGAGCTCAGTGACGAAGCGAATGCGACCATCCTCAACAAGTACTTCTCATCAGTTTTCACTGAGGAGAAGGACACCACCCCTGAGCCTCGTGACAAGTACGAAGGCTCAGAGCAATTGGAGAGATTTCACTTCGAAGAGACGATAGTGCGTTCAAAGATCGACGCTTTGAACCGCTACAAGTCGCCAGGGCCCGATGGCTTCTTACCACGGGTGCTGAAGGAAGTGCGAGATGAGGTCTCCCCACATCTCTGCTCGATCTTCAGGAAATCGCTCGAGACTGGATGCGTGCCAAAGGACTGGCGAGACGCGGAAGTCACCCCCATATTCAAAAAGGGTAACGCGAGCGAGCCATCTAACTACCGGCCGATCAGCCTGACGTCGGTAGTAGGAAAATTGATGGAAAGTATCCTGGTTGACAAAATAACGCAGCACGTCGAGTCCAACCACCTATTGAGGAATTCCCAACACGGGTTCCGGCGGCACAGGTCATGCCTAACGAACCTTTTGGAATTCTTCCACTTCGTGTTCAGCGAACACGACCGGGAGAAGGCGGTGGATGTCATCTACCTCGACTTGAAGAAGGCCTTCGACAAGGTGCCCCACCGCCGATTGCTGAAAAAGGTTCGAGCGCTAGGCATCGCCGGAGCTGTAGGTGACTGGATCGAAAACTGGCTGCATAGTCGAAGGCAGCGAGTAGTGGTGAACGGGCAAAAGTCCGGTTGGCTACCGGTAACAAGCGGCGTTCCCCAAGGCTCCGTGCTGGGCCCCCTACTCTTCATCATCTATGTAAACGACATAGATGATGGCATAACTGCGAGGATTTCCAAATTTGCCGACGATACCAAACTAGGTATGAACGTGGCAGACGCGGAAAACGTCGAGAGACTCCAAGCCGACTTGAGGAAACTCGGGGAGTGGTCAGACAAATGGCAAATGCCGTTCAATGTCGAAAAGTGCAAGGTGATGCACATCGGCCACAGAAATCCCCAAGCCGTCTACAGCCTCAAAAACTCGGCGCTCGAGAGCACAGACATGGAAAAAGACTTGGGAGTCGTGATCACCAGCGACCTCAAGTTTTCCAAGCAGTGCATCGAGGCGGAGAAGAAAGCCCAGAGAATCTTGGGGTATATCAAGCGACAGTTTGGGTATCGGAACAGGGAAATCGTTCTCCCTCTCTTTAATTCCCTGGTCCGACCTCACCTGGAGTACGCAGTCCAGTTTTGGAGTCCATCCCTTCGGAAGGACATCGCCCGACTGGAGCGAGTACAAGCCAGGGCGACCAAACTGATCCCCTCGATCAGGCACAAAAGTTACGAAGCCCGCCTAGAAGAACTAAACCTCTTCTCACTGGAAACCCGAAGACGGCGCGGTCAATTAATCGAGGTCTTCAAAATCCTCCGAGGTATTGACCACGTAGGCAACGGGGACATGTTCCAACTAAGCGAGGGCGTAACGAGAAACCACGGCTACAAAATTGAGCTGCCGCGTTATCACCGGGACAGATGCGGGAACTTCTTCAGTTACAGTATCTGCAACGAGTGGAACGCGCTTCCGCCAGAAGTCGTGAACAGCGACTCTGTGGAGCAGTTCAAAAGGCGCCTGGATAAAGTCCTGGTTCGCTGACAAGCTCACGAGTCCCTGACTCGTAACAAGTACCCTCTCGTATGGACCGTAAGGTCTTCTAGGGTACTTCTTTTCCTTGTGACTCCTTGTGACTCTCTCTCTCTCTCAACCCAAGTGGTTCACCCCCGAAATCGGGAGAACCCTACGGAAGAGAAAAACCGCCTATCGCCAAGCGAAGAACACTGGAGAATTCGAGCACTACAAAAGTCTATGCCGAAGTGTCAAGTCCATGATAAGGGTGGCGAAACGCGCCGAAGAAGTCCGTGTGGCGAGACTCTGCAAAGAGAGCCCCAAGGAATTCTTCGGATACGTAAACAGCCGTAAGCCGACACGTAGACGGATCGGTCCCTTGGTGAAAGAGGATGGTGAGCTAGAGCTCAGTGACGAAGCGAATGCGACCATCCTCAACAAGTACTTCTCATCAGTTTTCACTGAGGAGAAGGACACCACCCCTGAGCCTCGTGACAAGTACGAAGGCTCAGAGCAATTGGAGAGATTTCACTTCGAAGAGACGATAGTGCGTTCAAAGATCGACGCTTTGAACCGCTACAAGTCGCCAGGGCCCGATGGCTTCTTACCACGGGTGCTGAAGGAAGTGCGAGATGAGGTCTCCCCACATCTCTGCTCGATCTTCAGGAAATCGCTCGAGACTGGATGCGTGCCAAAGGACTGGCGAGACGCGGAAGTCACCCCCATATTCAAAAAGGGTAACGCGAGCGAGCCATCTAACTACCGGCCGATCAGCCTGACGTCGGTAGTAGGAAAATTGATGGAAAGTATCCTGGTTGACAAAATAACGCAGCACGTCGAGTCCAACCACCTATTGAGGAATTCCCAACACGGGTTCCGGCGGCACAGGTCATGCCTAACGAACCTTTTGGAATTCTTCCACTTCGTGTTCAGCGAACACGACCGGGAGAAGGCGGTGGATGTCATCTACCTCGACTTGAAGAAGGCCTTCGACAAGGTGCCCCACCGCCGATTGCTGAAAAAGGTTCGAGCGCTAGGCATCGCCGGAGCTGTAGGTGACTGGATCGAAAACTGGCTGCATAGTCGAAGGCAGCGAGTAGTGGTGAACGGGCAAAAGTCCGGTTGGCTACCGGTAACAAGCGGCGTTCCCCAAGGCTCCGTGCTGGGCCCCCTACTCTTCATCATCTATGTAAACGACATAGATGATGGCATAACTGCGAGGATTTCCAAATTTGCCGACGATACCAAACTAGGTATGAACGTGGCAGACGCGGAAAACGTCGAGAGACTCCAAGCCGACTTGAGGAAACTCGGGGAGTGGTCAGACAAATGGCAAATGCCGTTCAATGTCGAAAAGTGCAAGGTGATGCACATCGGCCACAGAAATCCCCAAGCCGTCTACAGCCTCAAAAACTCGGCGCTCGAGAGCACAGACATGGAAAAAGACTTGGGAGTCGTGATCACCAGCGACCTCAAGTTTTCCAAGCAGTGCATCGAGGCGGAGAAGAAAGCCCAGAGAATCTTGGGGTATATCAAGCGACAGTTTGGGTATCGGAACAGGGAAATCGTTCTCCCTCTCTTTAATTCCCTGGTCCGACCTCACCTGGAGTACGCAGTCCAGTTTTGGAGTCCATCCCTTCGGAAGGACATCGCCCGACTGGAGCGAGTACAAGCCAGGGCGACCAAACTGATCCCCTCGATCAGGCACAAAAGTTACGAAGCCCGCCTAGAAGAACTAAACCTCTTCTCACTGGAAACCCGAAGACGGCGCGGTCAATTAATCGAGGTCTTCAAAATCCTCCGAGGTATTGACCACGTAGGCAACGGGGACATGTTCCAACTAAGCGAGGGCGTAACGAGAAACCACGGCTACAAAATTGAGCTGCCGCGTTATCACCGGGACAGATGCGGGAACTTCTTCAGTTACAGTATCTGCAACGAGTGGAACGCGCTTCCGCCAGAAGTCGTGAACAGCGACTCTGTGGAGCAGTTCAAAAGGCGCCTGGATAAAGTCCTGGTTCGCTGACAGGCTCACGAGTCCCTGACTCGTAACAAGTACCCTCTCGTATGGACCGCAAGGTCTTCTAGGGTACTTCTTTTCCTTGTGACTCCTTGTGACTCTCTCTCTCTCTCTCTCTCTCTCTCTCTCTCTCTCTCTCTCTCTCTCTCTCTCTCTCTAAACCAGAGGGAGAGGTGACGCCCCCTTGTCGCGGGAAGAGAGCTTGTGTGGACCTTTGACTTTTCGAGCTATGTCGGCGGGGGTACCTCTTCTGGGTACCCCTGGCAGGGCTTCCCTTGTCGATTTGGTCGGAAACGAGGTTCCAGACTAAGTGCGTCATCTTTTCTTTTTTCTACTCTATCCTTCTCTTTTTTTACTTTTATCTTACTTCCCACTTATACAAAAAAAAAGAAAGAAAAAAAAAAGCCTACTCCTATCATGTCACTCTTTCCCTTTTTTCCCTCTATCTACATATAAGGACCTGGCAGCTACCTCACGCGTCAGAAGAGAGGCTTTGGAACCTCTATAAACAACGCCAATCGACGCTCACTGGTTGCGAGAGACTAGGACTAGAGGGGTCCTAGGCGTTGGGGCACGATGAATGGGATGAGGGTAGTGCCCCGTTAACCCCTTCCCTGGCGCGTAATTATTGACCGTTCCCAGTGCCCGTTGACGGGTGCCTCTGGTAGCATCGGTCCGAGGTGACGGCCCTTTGTTCCCAGGTTGGTTGCCAGGCCAATAAAAAGCCTTGGGTCGAGTTCCTTGGTGTGGCGGGATATCCATTGAACGCTACTCCGAGATCCTGGCCGTTGTGAAGGGAACTAGTAGGAGTTTAGTAAGGGGTGTGCTTCGTTGTTGTTCACCTGGTGAGAAATCGATGGCCCCTTCGGGGACCGTCTGTGCTGCTTGGTTGGGAGCCACGGCACGCCGAGGCTTGACGACTCGGTCGGACGAACAGCAGCACATGGAGCGTGCCTTCTGGAAGACTCCGAAACGACTCCGATCAATAGGCGGGAGCGACTCACGCGGGGAGAACTCACCAACCCCCTTTTTATATATTGATTGGTCACAAGCTTAAGAAATAGAGTGTTCAAAATGGCAGGAAAGAAAGGTCCAGCAGCGCTAAAATTCACGTGTGCCACATGTAAGAAGGACAAGTGGTGCGTTGACTTCCCGGAAGGCTGCTATGCGAAATGCCACCCAGACAGTGTATGCACCACTTGCATTTTAAAGAAGGAAGTGGAGGAAGTAGTCGCCTACTACAGGGAAAGAACTACAGACCTCGAACAAAAAATCGAGAGGCTCAAGGAGGAGCACTCCCACCAGATCCGCAGGCTCGAAGAGAAATTAAACGATCTCTCGAGTCCTGTGGCAAACACTACCTCTGCAGAGAGCCCGTGCCCGAATGTGGCAGCGACACCAAAAGGGAAAAAGAAAAAAAAGACGAAAAAGGGAAAGAAGAAAGAGGAATAGAGAGAAATAGAAGAAGAAAGGGTAGAAGAAGTTAATGAAAAGGATGACAAGGGGGAAAAGATGATAGAGAAGAAGAAGAAGAATAAGAGGAAGAAGAAAAAAGAAAAGCCTGAAAACACCATGATGGGGAAGAGAGAGGAATCGGAGAGCTTGCCTCAGAAAAAAAAGAATCCGAGCTCAGCAGGCAAATGTGCCAGGGTCATCCTTGTGGGCGATTCCCAGGCACGGGACCTGCAGCCCCTGCTAGCGGCCCGCCTTCGCACAAGCGTTAAGGTAAGCTGCCTGCCAGGATGTGGTAACCACCACATCAGAGTAGAGGCTGAGAAATCACAGATTTCTGAGAGCTCAGTCGTTGCTCTGATGGTCAGTGGAAACGACCTCTACCTGAGAGGAGGTAGGGTAGGCCCTACAGATAAAATCCTCCACACGGTCATGGGTGCTGTGGACGACTGTGGGCTGAAAACCCGCAAGCGCGTGGTAGTCGGGATGCTCCCGAGGAGAGGTCCAACACGGACCGCTCACTCGATGAATGTGTCTTTAAACCGGCGCCTGGCAGATTTGTGTACGGCAGAGGGGGTCTTTTTTGTGGACCCGTACCGCACCTTTTATGGTAGAAATGATCTCTACCAAAGGGATGGGGTACATCTTTCCTTTAAAGGAAAGGCCTTTCTGTCGAACATGATCCAGGATGTCGTAGAGAGGACCGAAAGGAGTATCCGGCCCAGAGTGAGGGCGGACGTACGCCAGTATGCCCGTGTCACTCCAGGAACGACCTTCTCAGAGGTCGCAAAAAGGGGTGCCTCACAAACAAACAAGCCGGGAAACGGAAGAGCGTAGGGAGTCCTACAGTCGGGGACTCCCTGAAAGTTCTTCTGTTCAATGCGAGGTCAATCAGGAACAAGTTTCCTGAGCTCCGTGGCCTCGTAGCGACGGAAGAACCCGAAATGGTAGCCATAACAGAATCGTGGATAAAAACCTTAAACCGAGACTTTGAAGGCGAATTCACGATTCCCGGTTACCAGCTCTTCTTGAAAGATAGGCCAGACAGAGAAGGTAGCGGTGTGATGTTGTATGTCAAGGATACTCTCAACTCGACGGATTGCAACATCGTATCCGACCATGAACTACTAGGTGTTGACCTAGAGATAGGTCCTGCCAAATATAGGACCCTGGTGCTTTATAGACCTCCTGCCCAACTCGTTGAAAAGGACAGAGATCTGTACCAGCTACTAGGAGAACTTGTCGAAGACAGAGTGTGTATCGTCATGGGTGATTTCAACAGCCAAGTTGAATGGGAAACCAGAGAACCCTGTGGCGAGAACGCACTACTCCTGGAGTTCACGAACAACGAGTTCCTCACTCAATGGGTGAGAGAGCCAACGAGAGGAGACAATATCCTCGACTTGGTTTTCACCTCTGAGGATGACATCGTTGAGGACCTCTCTGTTGGCGAAGAACTCGGTGGCAGTGACCACCGACTAATTAGATTTGTAGTCAAAGTCCCCAAGGCAGAGCCTGCAACTAGTAAATCAAGGAAACTGGATTTAAGAAGAGCAGACTTTGCAGGTCTACGCGCGGGACTGACTGACGCGAGGCTAGAGGAGTGCGATGCTGTTGAAGACTCTTGAAACAGTTTCAAAACCACATTCATGAGTCTTCAATCGCGTTTTATCCCTCTGAAATGCCCCCGTCGGTCTTCTGTTCAACCAAAGTGGTTTAATCGAGAAATCGGCCAACTGCTTAGGGAGAAGAGAAATGTGTACCGGCAATCGAAGATCTCGGGTGACTTTGACGAATACCGGAGGCTAGCCAGGAGAGTGAAGTCCAGCATAAGGGCGGCTAAGCGGTCTGAGGAACTCCGAGTAAGGAGACTCTGTAAAGAGAATCCCAAGGAGTTTTTTGGATATGTGAACAGCCGTAAACCAATCCGTCGAACGATTGGCCCTTTGAGGAACGAGGAGGGGACATTAAAGCATTCAGATGCAGAAAATGCCAACCTCCTCAACGACTACTTCTCTTCAGTGTTTACTGAAGAGTGTGGTCCCATTCCCCAGCCGACGGATTCCTACTCGGGGGAAAAGCTGGAGGCAATGGACTTCAGCGAAGGAAAAATAAAGAAAAAGATCGCTGACCTAAAGACGAATAAGTCCCCTGGACCGGACGGGTTTCTACCTAAAGTGTTGAATGAAGTGTGCGATGAAGTATCACGACATCTGTGCGCTATCTTTAACATGTCAATCCGGACCGCATGCGTTCCTAGAGACTGGCGTGAGGCGGAGGTGACTCCTATCTTCAAGAAAGGAGACCGTAACCAACCGTCGAACTACCGACCTATCAGTCTGACTTCGATAGTCGGTAAACTCATGGAAAGCATCATGGTGGACAAAGTGACGTCGTATTTAGAGTCAAACCTGCTACTGAGGAGTTCCCAGCACGGCTTCCGAAGGCAACGGTCATGCCTGACGAACCTTGTAGAATTCTTCCACTTCGTTTTCAGTGAGCACGATCGGGACAAGGCGGTGGATGTGGTCTACCTAGACTTTCAGAAAGCCTTTGATAAGGTACCACACCGCCGCCTTCTCCGGAAAGTGCGAGCGCTTGGCATAGACGGAAAGGTAGCCGGCTGGATCGAGAACTGGCTAAGTGGCAGACGGCAACGGGTGGTGGTAAATGGACAGTCTTCTGAGTGGGTGCCCGTTACTAGCGGGGTGCCTCAAGGTTCTGTCCTGGGACCACTACTATTCATCATCTACGTCAACGACATGGACGGTGACATGGTTGCGAAGATTTCCAAATTTGCCGACGATACCAAGCTTGGTATGAACGTTGCAAAGGATGGAAATACTACCCGCCTGCAGGAAGATCTTGGGAAGATTGGGGAGTGGTCGGACACGTGGCAAATGCCTTTTAACGTGGGCAAATGCAAAGTGATGCATATCGGCCACAGAAACCCCCAATCTCAGTATATCCTTAAGGGCACTGCTATGGAATCCACCGACACTGAGAAGGACTTGGGTGTAACAATCACTAGTGACCTCAAGTTCTCGAAACAGTGCATTGAGGCGGAGAAAAAGGCCCAAAGGATGCTAGGCTATATTAAGCGCCAGTTTGGTTATCGGAACCAGGAGATTGTACTGTGCCTGTACAACTCACTTGTCCGACCGCACCTGGAGTATGCCGTACAATTTTGGAGTCCTTCATTGCGAAAGGACATCGCGAGATTGGAACGCGTACAAGCCAGGGCAACCAAGCTGATTCCCTCTATCCGACATAAAAGTTATGAGGATAGACTAAGGGAATTAGATCTGTTCTCGCTGGAAACCCGTAGACAGCGTGGTCAGCTCATCGAAGTTTTCAAAATAATTCGAGGGTTCGACAATGTTGACTACCGGGATATTTTCACACTGAGTGAGAACAGAACGCGCAATCACGGCTTCAAACTTGAACTGAAGCGTTACAACCGCAATCTGTGTGGAAATTTTTTCACTTACAGTATCTGCGGTATGTGGAACGCACTTCCAGTGGAAGTTGTCAACAGTGAATCTGTTGACCAGTTCAAGTCAAGACTAGACAAAGTCTTGAAAAGTGGCCGTTTAGGGACGCAAAACAATTGAGCAGCCATGTGCCCGCTCGATTGCTAGCCTAAAGGTACCCTCTTTGAATGGACCGTAAGGTCTCCTAGGGTACTTACTTTCCTTGTTACTCCTTGTTACACTCTCTCTCTCTCTCTCTCTCTCTCTCTCTCTCTCTCTCTCGGGGAAAAAGCTGGAGGCAATGGACTTCAGCGAAGGAAAAATAAAGAAAAAGATCGCTGACCTAAAGACGAATAAGTCCCCTGGACCGGACGGGTTTCTACCCAAGGTGTTGAAGGAAGTGTGCGATGAAGTATCACGACATCTGTGCGCTATCTTTAACATGTCAATCCGGACCGGATGCGTTCCTAGAGACTGGCGTGAGGCGGAGGTGACTCCGATCTTCAAGAAAGGAGACCGTAACCAACCGTCGAACTACCGACCTATCAGTCTGACTTCGATAGTCGGTAAACTCATGGAAAGCATCATGGTGGACAAAGTGACGTCGTATTTAGAGTCAAACCTGCTACTGAGGAGTTCCCAGCACGGCTTCCGAAGGCAACGGTCATGCCTGACGAACCTTGTAGAATTCTTCCACTTCGTTTTCAGCGAGCACGATCGGGACAAGGCGGTGGATGTGGTCTACCTAGACTTTCAGAAAGCCTTTGATAAGGTACCACACCGCCGCCTTCTCCGGAAAGTGCGAGCGCTTGGCATAGACGGAAAGGTAGCCGGCTGGATCGAGAACTGGCTAAGTGGCAGACGGCAACGGGTGGTGGTGAATGGACAGTCTTCTGAGTGGGTGCCCGTTACTAGCGGGGTGCCTCAAGGTTCTGTCCTGGGACCACTACTATTCATCATCTACGTCAACGACATGGACGGTGGCATGGTTGCCAAGATTTCCAAATTTGCCGACGATACCAAGCTTGGTATGAACGTTGCAAAGGATGGAAATACTGCCCGCCTGCAGGAAGATCTTGGGAAGATTGGGGAGTGGTCGGACACGTGGCAAATGCCTTTTAACGTGGGCAAATGCAAAGTGATGCATATCGGCCACAGAAACCCCCAATCCCAGTATATCCTTAAGGGCACTGCTATTGAATCCACCGACACTGAGAAGGACTTGGGTGTAACAATCACTAGTGACCTCAAGTTCTCGAAACAGTGCATTGAGGCGGAGAAAAAGGCCCAAAGGATGCTAGGCTATATTAAGCGCCAGTTTGGTTATAGGAACCAGGAGATTGTACTGTGCCTGTACAACTCACTTGTCCGACCGCACCTGGAGTATGCCGTACAATTTTGGAGTCCTTCATTGCGAAAGGACATCGCGAGATTGGAACGCGTACAAGCCAGGGCAACCAAGCTGATTCCCTCTATCCGACATAAAAGTTATGAGGATAGACTAAGGGAGTTAGATATGTTCTCGCTGGAAACCCGTAGACTGCGTGGTCAGCTCATCGAAGTCTTCAAAATACTTCGAGGGTTCGACAATGTTGACTACCGGGATATTTTCACACTGAGTGAGAACAGAACGCGCAATCACGGCTTCAAACCTGAACTGAAGCGTTACAACCGCAATCTGTGTGGAAACTTTTTCACCTACAGTATCTGCGGTAAGTGGAACGCACTTCCAGTGGAAGTTGTCAACAGTGAATCTGTTGACCAGTTCAAGTCAAGACTAGACAAAGTCTTGAAAAGTGGCCGTTTAGGGACGCAAAACAATTGAGCAGCCATGTGCCCGCTCAATTGCTAGTCCAAAGGTACCCTCTTTGAATGGACTGTAAGGTCTCCTAGGGTACTTACTTTCCTTGTTACTCCTTGTTACTCTCTCTCTCTCTCTCTCTCTCTCTCTCTCTCTCTCTCTCTCTCTCTCTCTCTCTCTCTCTCTCTCTCTCTCTCGCCCCTTACTTAATAAAAGACATAGATAAATTAGAAGCTGTACAACACAGAGCGACAAAACTTATCCCGTCAGTACGTAACAAACCTTACCACGAGAGGCTAAAAAAACTCAATCTATTTTCCGTCAGAAAACGAAGACTAAGGGGGCAGCTTATAGAGTGCTTCAAAATACTTAAAGGATTTAACAACGTTAATGCCAATAACTTGTTCACACTGACAGGGGAGTGTCCCACCCGTGGACATGATTCAAAACTTCAGGGTAAAAGAGCCACTATGGATGTAATAAAAAACTTCTTCACTTACTCGATTATTAATGATTGGAATAATTTGCCAAACGCAGTAGTGGACAGCAGAACTATAGATTCATTTAAAATGAGATTAGACAAACACTTAACAAATATTGGAATTGTTTATCATAAGCTACAAAATAAAATAATATTACAAAAATATAACTCTTTCAGGTTTATGTAAGTGGTTTTCATATTCATTTCATTTAATTACTATTCAATGCAAATTTCCTTCAGGTACTGTCTTCTTACACCTGCAAGGTACTTTTCCCAAATTATTTCATGTACGGCTTTTGCCGGAGGGAGTGGAGGGTGGGGAGAGCCTAAAACTTTTCTATCCTTTACTTCTACTATTCTATGTGTAAGTGGCAGTAGATTTAAGGCCAGATCACCTTAGTCTGGGCCGTAAGGCCCGTGTGATCTGTGTATCTATGTAACTCTATGTAACTCTATGTAACTCTATGTAACTCTATGTAACTCTCTCTCTCTCTCTCTCTCTCTCTCTCTCTCTCTCTCTCTCTCTCTCTCTCTCTCTCTCTCTCTCTCTCTCTCTCTCTCTCTCTCTCTCTCTCTCTCTCTCTCTCTCTCTCTCTCTCTCTCTCTCTCTCGGTCACTCCCAATGTCTGTGACTGCTGCTTCTCATCTAAGGAACTGGAGCGCTAGCAATTTTTCGTAAGAATACTGCACTGAACTCAAAATAGTACCAAACATGCTTTATCAACACCTTTTTCCACCCGTCCAGGACCAATGTGGGGGTGAGAACTATATTTTTAAGCATGATGACAAAAGCAGTCACTAAGTGACTGAAAATAACATCGAACCTTTGGAACTTGGCCCAGGAATTCACCAGATTTGAACCCAATAGAGAATTTGTGGGTGATAATCAAACTTGGGGTTAATAAACAGATACCATCTTATTGTGAGCGGTTGCGGGTGCTTACTGAACAAAAATGGAGCAATATCAGTCAAGATACCATCACAAATTTGGTCTCCAGCGTGCCAAACTCCGTGCATCAATTGACTGTATTTATTAATAAAATGGGTTTGGGCTCTAATTATTGTGCATACTTAACCTTCGAATTAGGATACAAACTTACTAACAAAATTCAACGTTTGATTAGTTTTATTAATTTTCTTATATGGATTTCTTATATTGGATTAGCAAAAATGTGCTAGACATAATAGGAGTGATTAAATTTGTTTTTAAGCGATTACGGTTTTCGTAATGTTAACTATTTTTATCCGATCTTCTCTTAAACATATTTAAGCTAGTGTTTTTAACATTTATATTCAAGGTATTTCACTTATGTTATTTTCTAAGAAATATTTTTTTGCCTACTAGCTAGATAACCGTTATTTCAAGTGACTGCTGGGTTATCTAGCTCAATGAGTGAACCTGTTTAGTATTTTAAATACTTCAAAAAAATGGCCGCGTAGATAGGATCTTCCACAATCTCTCTTCCAAGGATCAATTTCTCTGGTCAAGAATTAATTTCGTCTCTCGATGCAGGACGCGTTCCAATATTACACTTTCCTTTCGCACATATGGAGACAAGAATTGCACCGCGTACTCCAAATGAAGTCCTACAAACGCTTTATATATACGATAAATATAATAAATTTCAATTTAAATGCATAATGTCTGGCTGTGTATTCTAGACCTCTATTTGCCTTTCGGGAAGATAGAGTGAATTGTTTTGGTAAATTAAGATAACTCGAGATTAAGATGTTGCGTTCGTGAGAAAAATCGATAAAACGAGCGAATGATCTGCTATAGAAATGTATTACGTTGTTTTACATGAAATTTTTTACTTCCATCAAGAATCGAAACGCTAAAATGAATGATTTACTAATACAATTACATCTTTTTTGCTGATATAATGTAAATAGAGAGAAAATGACTGGATTTAGAGCGGTTATTCCCTTCAATAACAATGGTATCTTGCCCATGAAATTAGAGCAAAGTTTAAGTGGGAATTTAAATTGTGACATATTTTGTTATTCAAGCTGCTGCTAACATTAATAAAGCATGGAGGTGGGAAGGGGCACCACTACAGTGAAAATTGATCAGCATTGCTTCAATAGGTTTAGGTCTGGAGATATGGATACCAATATTGGACCACGACTGAGATCCAAACCTGATTTTAATGATTCTGAATTATCGGCTACAGTTGCCAATAACTCTCTAACAGCATTTCGAGTACTTACCGAATACTTTAGAACTTCAGCAACAACCATATCGCGTTATCTCAAAGCAATAGGGAAGATTTAAAAATTCGAATAAGTGGTTCCACATCAATTGAAGGAAACTCGGAAATTGCAACCTCTTAAAGATTGTTATCGCATGTTGAGAGGCAGAATTAGGCCCCATTTTTGAAAAGAATTGAGAGACCTGTAATGAAAAACGGATCTCCCCCAGGCGCGCCCGAAGCACTTTGAGGGTGGGTGGGTCTTCATTGCTCTGCTGACCGCATTAAATGGGTCATTAATGAGGAAGATTCCAATTTGAGTTTTTATTCAATTTGTGACCAATTCTAAAGAAATGGAAACAAAAGGATCGTATTTCGACTAAATACTCACTATTGGTTTTTTTTAATGCACTCATCTACTTAGTACCTACAAAACAACAATTCATGTGAAAACAACTAATAAAAAAGAAAAACAAAATATACGTGAGTGTGTGTGTCTTTCATTTTAAAGCGCAATAGCAACGAGGGCATATTACGCCTAGATTTTGTAAGGCGAGATCTGTAAAGAAAGTGAAGGAAGAGCGAGTGAAAATATGTGGAAGAAATATAGCTTCGAATTCTCATGTAGGTGTTGGGGCCGGAAGGGCAGGCAGACCTCCAGATGTCAGCTGCAGCAAAGTTGCCCAAGCTACACATAGCATCTCCTTGCGGGATGGAATGCTAGGGTGTGCTAAAGGTTGTAAGACCGCGTACGCCGCAAGGGTGTGTGTGTCAGGTATAACATGACACTCATGCTGCTGTTGACATTTCAAAGAATGCGTGCCCTCCATGCCCCAATATCCGTAGGAGTATTTGGGTCTTATATCTTGGACCCATTTTTAAATTTTCTATTTTCACTTTATTTTCAAATTTTCTTAGCGGAAATGCCCTCATTAGTTTTCGCTTTCTAGTTTTAATAAGTAACAACAATACCATTATGGGGTTGATCAGAGGAAAGGTTAGGTTAGGTTAGGTTTAATTGGTGAAGGTTTGTGGACGTCTTTACGGTAAGCTTCCGATAAGAATAATTTCAAGCCTCAGAATTAAGTTGAACACAAATTTTACTATTACAGTTACTTTAATCACAAAAAATGATCAAACTCCATTGCCATTTTTTCTAGTCTTTATTCTGCGGATGAAGATTTTGGAAGAAGAGATTTATTTATTTATTTTTATATAAATTGTATATAATTTATTGATATTGTGTATTGTACCTGCATGATTTTGTTTTTGACAAGTCATGATGGTGATGCCTTGGACGTAATCTTATGGATGCAGTTTATGTGGTGTGTTGACTCGGATGACCTTGCATCTGTTGAATTATGTTATGTTAGTCTCTTCTTCCAAATGAAATTTTTGAAAAGAGGTTCATAAAGATAAACGATGATGTTAGCGGTAGTGAAGCACATAGCTATAGCACGCAACGCAACGCTCCTAAACATATGCCCGCTTTCTCGAAGGGGGTCGTCTTGCAGAGATTGCCAGCATGCATGAATTACAGATCTCTTAAGACTGTGAGTGGAAATAACCACTAAAGTCAAGGGCTGTAGTTTTGTTACGGTATATCGCAGGCTAATTGCAATTCTGGCTATATTTGTATACTAATCTTACTTTTTTGCTACACATTTCTCCTTCCTTTGTTCCTACTTCGTGTTATTGAAGCACCAGATTCATTTCCTGATACTCGGGAATCTTCTCAACTCACACTATTCACTCTTCGATACATTTAAAGTTACGGGATTTTTTTTTTTAAATCGAGAGAAAAAAAGGAACATAATAATTCAATGGAGAAAGTTTGGCAAAGAAGCAACAACAAATCTCGCTGGCTTTATATTTCAAGGAGTAGGGATATATAAGAAAGCTCTAGGTCAAAATTCCCACAAAGTGAAAAGCTGGTGGTTCATTTTCCCCCCTGTTAATTTCCCTCTCCCTATTGATTCTCAAATGAGACTAATGCCATGATTGGAAACGCGGATGCTGTTAAATTCCCATCTTCTCATTTAATAGGCCAAACCTTCAGTAGGCTTTTTTTTTGTGGCTTGAACGTGAATTCGAAATATTTCGTTTTATATATGCTTTCCCTTAATTAAAAATACGGCTTAAAATAAGCAAAATGAATAGAAGTGAAAAAGACATACTTGAATTTCACTGGACAAAAGTAAATATAGTAACTAAATTGTATAAAATACATAAAAATTAACCACAAACGCAAGAAGTGTTGGGTCTTAGACAAACGACTTTTGAACTAAGCCTAATCAGACGCTCAATTCCCATGCCAGTGTAAGCCTAATATAAACTTCTATTAATTAACTAAGTTATAAACCTGAACTAAAAAAAATTCGGATCTTTCTGTTTGGCGGCAGGCGGAAGTTTTGCACCAAATTTTCACCACTAATGCAGTTTTGTGTGCTGAATACGAATATAACATTTATTTTTTGGAGAAATGAAAAGAGGTATTAAAAAAAACAAAATTTAATGCGCACTAGTTTAGAACATTATCCTATAAACAATTATGATTATATACTGGGGCTGTGACCCCCAGACCGCCCCCCTCAATTGATTGAAACTCAGGATCATCGTAGGGGGGTCCCTCGCAGTGCTAAACCCCACACGAGCAGTCCCCTTGAATTTACTCCAATAAGGTGAAACATATTGGAACCGATTCTTACTTATGTGAATTTATGTGGAGAAAACGCAATAGAAATGAAAATTTGTTTAAAAAAATATTATTGGATACTTATATATAAATACAAATGAATGTTTGAAGAAATAATATAGGGGGTGAACAATAATATTGGGAAATCATATAGTAGTTTAAGTGCGTTTCATTTCCATTTCGTTTATTTTCAAAATGTATCGGACAAACCAAAATTTACAGTTTGAAATTTCTTTTTTTTAGATACTTCCTTTCATTTCTCCCCCAAAGAAATGTTGTATTCGTATTCAGCACTCAAAACTGCATTAGTGGTGAAAATTTGGTACAAAAGATCCGCCTGCCGCCAAACAGAAAAGACCCCAAAATGCTTCACATACATAGGGACATAGACACACCGGAACTAAAAACAAAAAAATAGATGTTGGTAAACATAATATCTATTTGCGTTTTTTAGTACTTTCCTATTTTTAATACTGGTATGAGATGACGGATATGCAGTTACCTATGATTTAACAGGCAAAATTCATATCAAGATTAATTTTAAAGTTAGTATGCCAGAGGGAATCAACCACATAATGGTTCAAAAGTAGACATCCTTAAGCTCAAGGGTTTGAAGTTTACGAAAATGAGCACGTGTAAAGAAAAAAGACAAACCAGTAGGTCTTGAAGAGCACAAACTGTTTCCCGCACGATAGTCTAGCAGGTGAATAAGCTTGAATTATCAAACCGGGTATGTATACACAGAGAGAAGACTAAATTTATTAAATAATTTAACATAAATATAAACCCGTGCCTCTGTTAGAGTTTCTTCAAACGAAACAGATTAGGCCTTAAGAACTCGTTGTAAACAACTGAGGGAGATTGCAACTGGATGCCTTCCGCCAAGTACTTTGCTTTTATGTATATGTCCTCCTACTTTTATCTCCTCTCACTAAAATGTTGCAAAGTACGATAAACTTACTTGGTTTGGGAACACTGCAAATGACACCGGGAACTCTTATCCACACCCACTGAGGCAAAATTTTGTTTACACCCCTAAGAGCTGTGGGCGGTTCTGTTCTTCTGCGCACACGCAGGAAATAACGACCAGGCTCGCTCGTGCTCTGGAAATAAATCAATCTTCATAATGCCTCACTCTCGCCTCATATCTGTAAATATCCAGTAAAAGCACCATACTCCCTTTTTGTTATAATATATGGAATTTATTTGCCACTTCTTTATGCCATACATTCGAGTGCTGCGTTTTCTCGCATAGATACTTCATGCCTAAGTTCTTGGCATAGGATGAAATGGATATCATTTTGTAGAGAATGTCAATATTATCTACCGGAGTCGGTATGAAAGGAAATTTGATAGATGGAATCTTATGAAAATAAAGGGGAAATTAACGTTTCTGCTGGGAATATAAGTACCAGAACATGGAGGAAATAATTATGTTTTTCGTTTAGAAAAGAGAAGAAACTGATGCAATCAGCGAAAGCAATGGAGATAAAGAAAGAGGGTGTTGATGGACACATATGAATGAATTTGCGCATAAGTAGAAAAGGAATAGTGAAAATGTCAAGGAGGACAAAGACTATACTGACAGACATTAAACTTGACTTCACTTACAAAAAGAAAATGTTTGTCAATTTCCGAACAGGTTAACAAGCACGAAATACACAATGATGTCCGGCAGGGATTCGTATTCTCCCCTACCCTTTTTAACATTTTCCTTCATGATATCCTTTCCCCAAATCTAACACACCTTCCCTAATCAGCATCACAGTCTGTAGGGAAATCGATATCCCACCCTTAAAACAGAGGCCCTGTTCGGTCACCCCAACGTCCTGGCATTTGGCAGCGTAACCCGATTACTTATCCCACCCCTCTCTCCCCTCACCTCGCGGACCACCAAAAGGCCCCCCCACAACCACGAGATGCACGAATCATCAGATTTCTGGGCCGGCGAGCATAACATTGGTTAAACAGGCAATATTTCCCCTAAGAGCTGGGATCTAATTTCACCTCATATACGAAATTAGAGGAGCGGCGACCAAAAGCCAGAAGCTGCCTTTAGAGCTAAGTGAAAGACGCTCGGAGAAGAGCCGTTAAAGGAGGAGGCTCAATTCCTAAAGAACTCATTCCCCCCTACCCCTCCCCCTAGTAGGGAGGTGAAGTATATATGCAGATAACTGTAGAAGAACGAGGAATATCGAGACGACGAAGTCCGGCTAGAGTGCCCGGCAATCAAAGAAAGGGACTGTCGTAGAATGGATCTCGACGATATACCATATATAACTATTCGTTGAGGGAACTTCTTTAATTATCTTTAGAGTGCGTGGATGTCTGGCGGGCCGATATTATGTATCTTCGATATGCTTAAGAAGTGGAACTGAGCTCAAGGATAATAATATTGCTATCATTAATAAAAATAGAGTTTTATTAATAATAACTATCAACAGTACACAAAACGGAAAATATTGACATAAACAGAGAATGGAAAGGGTCGTGGGGGCTTGGGCTAATCCGAGGATTAAAAGATTTAAAAGGGTAAAACAAATATAAAGTTAGAGAGATGGGATGGTTCGCTAAACCATTTAAAGCACAGGATAGAATTGACAAAAGGGTTAAATACTCAAAGGTAACGTTTGGCTTACGTAGTTTTATGCTAGTGGTGCAGAGGAAGTCGACGTGAAGGAATTTTCGGTCCGCTGGCGAGTTCCAGCCGAAGGGGAGAAATAAAAGGATCCTGACGTGGCGTCTTGGGAATGAGAACCGTTTCTCGACGAACGGCTTGAAGAACAATGGCTGTTCTACGTTGTTCTCTTCTGAACAACAGGGGGGTGAGAACCGTCTCTTGTCTACGGGCTCAAGAACAATGGCTGTTCTAATGTTGTTCTCTTCTGAACAACAAGGGGGAAGAGCGAGAACCGTTTCTTGGCGAACGGGCTCAAACGAACAATGGCTGTTCTACGTTGTTCTCTTCTGAACAACGGGGGAAGGGTGAGAACCGTTTCTTGGCGAACGGGCTCAAACGAACAATGGCTGTTGTACGTTGTTCTCTTCTGAACAACAGGGGGGGGGGTGAAAACCGTTTCTTGTCAACGGGCTCGAACGAACAATGGCTGTTCTATAGTTGTTCTCTTTCTGAACAACAAGGGGGAAGCCTTGTGGACTCGGCGTCACGAAGGCTTGAACCTTGGCACTCAAGGGATATTGTCCTCCTTCTGGACAAGTGATGGTGAATCTCGAGGTCGAGGTCCCTTGGCGCACAAAGTGAGAGAGGGTCGTGGTGATGTTTCGCGACGAAAATCTGGATCTCCAATCTGCTCTTAGTGGTAAAGTTTCCATCTAAATAGTTGAGACACTCCCTTGGCGTGGGGGGCAATGGAGTGGGAGCTTCGAGGGAATGCACAGCCGAGCCTGGGAACAATGCCTTATCTGCCCATAAGCCTAACTCAATCTGGCGAGGTCGGCGCATGGGGGCAAACGGGGGAAGATAAACCTCCTTGTTTAAACATTGCCTCAGGTGGCTGCGATAAGGCGCCAAGCTTCAAAGCGAAGATGCACGTGGGAGCATCGTGATTTTAAATAATATGTGATAGGGGTTGAAATTAACGCGGCCTCAACCCGTTCTATCACAGGGACAGAGGAGAAGCTCACCCTGAGCCAGTTCCTGGTGGTCACACCGAAAATTAGCATCTTGTCTCGTGGAAGATCGAGTTAGAGATCGACACAACGAAGTCCAGTGAGAGTGTCCGGCAATCAACGAAAGGAACACATAAGAAGTTCATGCTGAGCCAGTTCCTGGTGGTCACAGCGGAATTTAGTTTAGCTTGTATTGAGAAACAAACTCAATCATCTCTCGTCATAAAAACCTCCTATCCGGGTTTACAACAAAAATCAGAGATAGTCCTCGAAATTTAGGAATACCCCAAAGTGAACTCCATCAAACACCCCCCATTCGTCTAAGGATTCACTTATTTGCTCATCGCTCGCCAGTGCGAACGATTCTAAAATTAACCAGAAGATTGGAAAGAGCATACCTTCACTGTCCCGTTGTTTAAATCATCTGACTGAGACAAAGTGCTTAACACCATCCGCCGCCCGCACTGAAATCACCTGTTGCTTTAAGCCTGTCCCTGCGCCAGCCAAACAGCTGGGGTGTCTGTGAACACGTCCACGCGTCTGACCGCAAAAAGATTCTTTCGTCTACATAAAAAAATTCAAGTCACGTGTGGTGGTTTTAAAGGTAAAGAAATTCCATTAATTTTGAAGGTCAATTAACGTCCAATATTAAAGTGAGCTTTGGGTCAACCATTACTTTAAATTCATTTGGTTAAATTAGTAAGTCTCACTAAAACTCGTTTAATTCATAGCTGTATAGTTTGTTTTGTTAGATTTCACTTTGGTCATGTTGTAATTAAAAAAAAATTTTATTAGAAGTATTTAATTCAATCCTCGAAACGCTGAGCATGACACTAGAAATCCTCAAAGATTAAAATAACGTAATAATAATAAAAAGATAATATAGCACTCTTAGAGAAAACGTAATCAAGGAGTTTAATCAAGTACGTAACAAACCTACGTACGTATATATAACACCACTCGGCTCTTGCAATACCACCACACAGTCCAATACTCAAAACACACAAACAGTTCGTAATCTACAACTCTACGTCAAAAGATCCAAACACTGGTTTCAGCAGAACCATTAGATCGCCTCACCTTCAAACTCCTCTCTTACCCCTTTGAACACCTTCAAACACTTCCCTTCCTCTGAAAAAGAACACCGACTGTGTTCGTGGTCGCCCTGCCAACAGGAATAACCTTCTGACAACGGAACAAACACAAAAAACAAACCTACCCGAACACTCACAGGAACCACACCCCGACCGTCCAAAGAATCCATCGTCCACATATACAAACATTACTCTATATCAGTACCACTCTTGC
The DNA here is from genome assembly GCA_963969495.1 of Ceratothoa steindachneri. Lineage (NCBI taxonomy): Eukaryota > Metazoa > Arthropoda > Malacostraca > Isopoda > Cymothoidae > Ceratothoa > Ceratothoa steindachneri. The sequence goes on from OZ018335.1 coordinate 74,477,529, forward strand.
CTCTGCATCGTCGGCATGAGCACCCAATCTCTCATCATAATCACACTACGGAAGACACAACACAAACCACTCCACCTCGCCACTAGATGCACTCTGAACAACTTAATAAATCACCTATAGTCGGTCAAAAAATATCGCGTCCATAAAACACTAAGTTGACCTTCGTGGCCCCGATTTCTCCATAGAACGCGAAATCCGAGTCCTCCTCTCCCCATGTAAGACCCCAACCATCATCCAAGAAACACGCGTGAAGCTTCAACACACAATATAAAGCAATATATTTTTAATTGAAAGCGCAATAACAACAAGGACATTTATAAAGAAACTGGTAAAGATGGAGGAAGTGAAAATGTGTGAACGAATTATACTCGCAGATCCTGCACGCATTGGGGTCAGAAGAGTACGCACTCCACCAGATGTCAGTTACACCCTAATTGCCATGGTACACTCACACCCCCTTGCGGAGACTATAGAGAGATACTCCAAAGAATCCCACTACCATAGGCCACCATTATCCACCAAACAATCCGCACAGCATAACATCTATTCTCTTACTCCAACCCTGCACCTCGATGTCATTCCATTGGATATCGACCCAGAAAAAAACATCCTTCCCACGCCACACATGGGTCACCCTGGCCAGGCTCTGGTGCGCTCACGACCCCACAACAGAACACATAAAAATACTGCACTCGCATGGCCGATGCAGACATCTACCTCCGTCTTCACCAAGAACTAGACACAATTCAACCCTTATGCACCTCGACACAAGTACGAAACCTGAAGATCCTCGGAGTGCTGGATTTCTTTCAGAACCTCTTCCAGGGTGTGGAGTTTCTCGAGGTCGCCAGCACAAGGGGTGCAATTTAACCGGGGAAAACATATGCCCCCCCCCCATCCCAATACCACAAACCTCATCAAACGCAAATATTGGGAGCGGATGGGTGTATTGCAAGGCTCCAGCAATTAGTCGACACATAAGTAATCAAACAAGATCAGCATAGAGCTAAGTCGCGTGCTCTCAATTATTCTGACTTATTAGCTTATGACCATATGACCTTACGACCTTCAAAATTTTTGAAAATTCCGGACTAACCTTGGAAGGACCTTGACAATGGTTACCATCCGAACGACCGACATAGTAACTTCTAAGAGTCGCGTGCAGGCGACTAAAAATGAGTGCATATTTTCCTTCGTGGTGTGATTAAGGAGTGAATGGCAATGAAGTGAAGATGATACCATCTATTACAACAACCATAAGTTTACATCTTTTAGAAGACCAAATCTTCGATTTTAAGATCATATTTACGCACGAAATTATTGGAACAAAAAATTATATAGCTGAATTCTAACCAATTTTATAAATACTTGGTTTGATTGGTGGTTCGTGGTTTTATTAGTCTTTTATGAAACGTTACTAATCCGTGGTTTTATTTTAATCATTCAAAAAGTGACTGATGGAAATATAAAGGGGTGGGGGCTGTTACAAAGGCAGCATGGGGAGAAGCGGGTTTGGTGAAGACAAAGAATTTAATTGGTAAAAAAGGACGTCGAAGAATTTACGAGGAGAGAAAGACAAAAAACAGAATTTACGAGGAAACAAAGACGATACATAATTTAGTTAGAATAAAAACTATGCAAATAATTTAGTTGTATCAAAGATGAGACAATTTAATGGTAAACAAAGACGAAACAATGAATTTAATTAAATGCGAAGACGAGACAACAAAATTAATTGGAAAATAAAGACGGGAAAAGGAATTTAATTGTAACACAAAAAATACAAAGACTTCAATTTGAAAGAAATAAGAAACAAATAATTTAATGAAAACAAAGACAAGACCACGTTTCACAGGTTCAAAGCGCAATAACAACGAAGACACCTTTTGCAGAATGTTTGTAATGAGAGATTTGTAAATAAAACGGTGAAGTTGGAGGAAGTGAAAATGCGTGGATGAATTATCCTCGCAGATCCTCCTTCGGGCATTCGATCGGGGATGGCACGCAATCGTCCAGATGTCAGCTGCAGCAAATATAACAATACATAGAGTTACGAAATAATTCGAAATGACCAACTTCTGCCTTTACAACCTTCTCCACGGGGGAGGGGGGGCACCTGAACTGGTTTCATGCCCTGGTTAGGGAGTGGATGGTATTACGTCTACGGTGGCAGCCCTCAGAGGTCCTAAAGTAGTGTGAGCAGCCATGATGAAATCCTTCTCAAGAACGGTCAACACGAAATAATCCAGGAGATTGCAGTTGGGGGAGCTCGGTGGCCACAACTCTAGGGGCCAATGGTTCGGGACGGTGTGAAACAACCACGTGTGTGTCTTCCATGTTTTGTGTACGGGAACAGTCTTGCTAGAAGACGTAAGGCTTTCCCGCGGATACTTGATCCCTGCAAGGCTTGAATGCAGTCTCCAGCACCTCAAGGCAAACGTCTGCCGCGTTCACCTCGAGGCCCTGCGGTAAGGTGTGAAGAGGCGTAGCGTAGCCCTCGCTGCTGACCACGCCCAGAACCCTCGAAGAGAGGGGAAATTTGCTGTGCATGGCGGTAGCCGCTTCGTCCTTTTTCTCAGCCTTATCACATTCTGCCCTTTAACTCCGTAAACCGAGGTTCCTTCGGGCAGTTAAACAAATTCACAATCTCCTTCACGATCCTTCCGGCGCAGAAGTCCGCGAGTATGGCGTACCCTTTGTCGACTTCAGCGGGCATTCTCCTCAGAAACCGCCGCCATGTTGTTACCCGCAGGGAACGAAGCTAAACTCTTACCCAACGTGTGTATAAACTCGGGTAACCTAAAGAGGGGTACGGCCATTAACGCTTTAAAATTTATATCGATTTACCTAAAACACACTGTAGAGTGGGGCCGGAAGGGCGTGCCACTTACCAAAGTTTCAGTTATAGCAGATTTAAATAGAAACAAATGCAAAAGAAAATAATAATTTGGAAGAAAGACAGGACAAAAAATTTACTTTAAAAACAAAGAAAATAATATTTTGGGGGGAGGGGGAAGACACTATGGATTTAAAAAACAACAACAAACAAACAAAGACGACGAAAATTTTAATTTAAAACAGAAACAAGACAAAGAATTTAATTGAGGACAATGATATAAATGAGAACAAGGATAGAAATGACGAGCCAAAGAATTAAATTGAAAACAAAGACGTGATAAAAAAATGATTGGAAACAAATGATTGGATAACAAAGAAAGAAAACAATATAATTGAAAACCAAAGAGTAAAGAACTATTTATAGGAACTATTTTCTGTGCATTTTCCAATTTCATTTTTCGTTTTTAGTCGCGTGCGACTCTATAAGTTACTATGTCGGTCGGATGGTAACCATTTTACTTTTCACTGAGTTTTGGGGGCAATAACAACGTCACTATTTGGTCGATTCTAACGAAATTTGAGACTCTTATGTTGTTTCACATTCTCTTTCGAATTATACAATTGGCGAAGTCACCCCAAGGTTAGTCCGGGAATTATTGAAAGTTTTGAAGGTCGTAAGGTCATAAATCAGAATAAGTGAGAGCACGCGACTTTTGGTCAGCAGACTTTGTTAATTTTCATTCGTTACTTTTCTCTCTCCCACCATTCTTCCCCCTGTCGCCCCTTATGCCTACGTTAGTGCATGCTTCTCCCTTGCTCTCCTCTCGTGACCACAATTTGAAAAAGAAGGAAACAATTAACCAACGAAAGCATTTCTGTACAAATAACAGATTGACACAAAATTTCCACAACATGTGAGAGAGTTCTTTCACTCAAGTTTTGGCAAATTAGGAGCAAAATAATATTTGGAAGATATCATTTTTGCTTTTGGAAAATTGTCATGTGCTTTTAAATTACTTTCCGTGGCAAAACTTGCCAAAATGGCATTATATGCCACCTTGTAGATGCCACCACGCGAAACAACAGAAACCGACCTAATCTTCCGTCTCGAGGGTCGTTCTGCTCTTCCTTATATTCTTCCTTTCAGAGAATAAAGGAAAAAGAAAACATCTTTGGATAAAAGATATTATTATAATACTAAATAAATAAATACTAATTACATAGGACATGAATGTAAACAAAACACGCAAAGAGTTCCCCAAATACTTGACTTTACAGTAAACTGAGCCGGTTCCGTCGATCACACAACAAAAAGGCTTCGTTTTCTTTTTTCTAGCATCTATCTGGCAACTTCCTACAAGGGCATAAATCGTCGTAAATATCTTTTATAACTTGATGATAAGATAAATTAAAAAACAAAAACAATACAAGAAGTAAGAAAGCAAGAAGAAGAAGGAAACACGCTCCGGAGTCGGGAGAGAGGCCCGCCTCTAAAAGCCACGGCTATAAGTTTGTCACCTTTGTCTCCGCGACCTCTGACTGACCAGGGTAAGCGAACATATCACACTTTAATCAGATCTATTCTTAGCTTGGCACCCTTTACCCAATGGCGGAGGGACAACCAGAGCCAAAGGCGTGCCACACCAAATCTGGTACTCCCCCAAATACATATATAGGTAAATTTCTTTATAAAGTCCGAGAACATAGGAAATAGTGAATTTAGTCTAGGGGCTGAACTTAAATCAAAAAACAAACAAACATCTGGTTACGATATTATTATGATATTAAATAAATAAACACTAACTACATAATCCCTGAATCGAAACAAAACACGTCCGAAAAGATCAGAACGCCTATATTTCTAGAAAATCCGAGGTTTACAAAGTTGGTGTACAATAATCTACAGATTTAAGCTACGCAAGGGTAAATAAAGGCTATTCACATTTGGATGAATAAAATGAAAGTTATCATCAGCAGAGAAGCAAAATTTACTAGAAAAATTGAAGTGTCTAAAAATGATACGAACGAAAGCGGAAACAAATTTTGATTTGGAATATAACGATTAAATTATAATTAGTGGAAAACATTTCCATAACTTATAAGTAATTAGTATTTATTGTGACATCTGCAGCCCCCCCAAAACTAAATGTTGACACACATGCAGAAATCTTGCTAAATTCATCTTAATGTATTGCCTAGAGTTCTTGAACTGCTTTCTGATTCCTCGCTTTAGATTTCTCTCCGAGTGTCTATCAAACAGGTCCGGACTTTGTGCAAGCCAATTCATAACCATGATGTTATCTAGCAAGGTCTTCATCGACTTGGCCGTGTGGTAGAGGGCGTTATTCTGTAGGATGGCAGATGAGGCAAAACATGCTGTCGCAGCAATTCCTTGTGCACTTGTGCAGTCACTGTGCCCCATAAGCACACAAGTGGTAACGTGCCTTCTAATGAAACCACGCCCCACCCAACCTATGACAATTTCTCACCCCTTCTTTGTGCAATTGGCAAAAAATCGTTCCCTGCTCTGTGACGAACTAACCTCCTGCCACCGATCCGAAAAAAAAATTTAGATTCGTCCCTGAAGTGAACTTGGTTCCACTGGTCACCCATCCATGTAGCGCGCTCACTAGCGACTGCAATAAGAGCCTTCTTGTTCTTCGGACTGATCATTGCTTGACTGCAGGTGTGCAAGCGTGGAGATTTTCTTCCTTCAGTCGACGTGACATAGTCTCCCTGGAGACATTGATGGCCAAAATCTCACTAATCTCTTGAGGAAATGATGCATTCGTCTTGAAAAACTCCTTCTTCACAATTTGGTTAATGGTTCGGTCTTCCTTTTTTAAAGTCTTCCTTAGCCTATCGGTTGATTCATCAGCCTTTCATAAGCCAGTTTTGTCATAAGTTGATAGAATAATTTGGACTATACTTTTATACTTCTTGACATTCTCTGCCATGACTCAAATTGAAAGACTCAGCTGGAGGATGAGCTTGCGGGCACAGAGAGGCGTTACAGATTTCTTAGAAATGTTACTTGGGCGATAGATTGCACTAAAGTTAGTTGTTAGGCAAAAATTGCTGTTCTTTCTACAAGAAACCTAAGCTTATACTGGAAGGTTATCGTACTCTAATTTTGGAAGCCTTGGATTTGCTCTGACAAACGTTATGGAAGATGCTGTGATAGATATTTGGGCGTTCTGAACTTTTTGGATGGATTGTTGAAAATAATCCCTACTGTAAGGCAGCTGATGTTACAGAGCAACGCCAAATGAGTCCGAGTACTGCTGTAAGGTGTCTCCATCAAGTTGGCCACTTTGGCAGAGCAGTTAGAAACAAACCTCTTTTTCGATCAGCAAATATCTAAATAAGAAAGGAGTCGGGAAATGAGATGGTAGGAGAGACCCATAGGGTTTTTCTGTCAAACTGTCAGAAACTTGAACGAATCAAGATTTTCCCCATTTTCTGACAGTAGATGTGTGTGTGTGGGGGGGGGGGACTGTCCACAACCAACTGCCAAACAAGAGAGGGGGGTTCAGTGATGATATGGGGGAGTAATCTGGAGCATTCGTCGTTGAGAACTGGTATAGTTTATTGGCAACATAAACTCGAAAATATACATTTCCATCCTTCGAAAAGGACTTCTCCAAGTTTACTCCATTGGTCATCTGGTAAAAAAATGACACCTTATTTATGGAGGAGGAGGCTCTATGCCACAGTCGCAGTAAAAAAAAACAAACGGTATAAGAAGAATTCTTTAGCCAAGCCAGTCTATTGATATGAATCCTATTGGACACCTTTGGGGCATAATGGAAAGAGTAGTGCGAAAACACCCCACGAAAAACAACATAAATTCAGATTTGTTCGCTATGTTGTATGCAGACTGGCCAGAAATTCAAGAGAATACAAGTTCTGAACTCATTACTACGATACCTAAACGGGTTTGTCGTGGTTTGCGGCCGAGTACGTATATACGTTTGATTCGTAATTGAACTAATCCGTTCCACTTTTCTCTAAGAGTGCTCTAATTTAATTCTTTAACCAGAGAGGTTTCGTATTATGCTATATCTTTTGCCAGTGCTTCGTTCGAGGATCTAATTAAACAACTCCGACAAAAATATATTTTTAATTACATAAAAAAATGAAATATTAAATCTTTAAATACACTAATTCTCTAATATGAGGATCTAATAAAAATTAACACTCCAAATGAGTACTACGAGAATGGTTGACGCCAAAATCACTTCTAATACACGAGCTTTAAGCTCAATTAATGCGAGTTCTTAAGTCATTTGAAATTGAAATAGTCTGGTTACGACTAGCAGATTGAAATAGTTTTGTTACAAATACAATTTCGCATGGAATGGGAAATAACAAAAAAATGAATAAATTTTGTATTCGTTTTACCTTTTACTCAGAGAGTGTCGACAATTGGGTGACCTTGAAAATGAGCCTCCTCGCTGAGGTGATTCGAGCGTGGTGAGGTGACTCGGGAAAACAGCTGATGCTTCTTCCGGGATGATGGAGGCAAGGAATGATGCTTATCTCAACTTGAAAATGTAAGTGAGGGGATCTTGGATGAATGGAAGTTATTCTGATCCCTGCGTTACCAATTATATCTTCTCGACGATGAGACTTAACCAAGATGTGAATCTTTTCTCGAATGGAAATTCACTTTGTTCTTCCTCAATGGTGAGGGGTATCTCTGCTTTTTCAGCAAACTGAGATACGGGATTTTCTCTGGACGAGAATTGTAGGAGAGTTGGTCTCGATACCACTAGTCTGGTCTTCTAAGCGACCAAAGGAACAGCCTCGGAAGAGAAAGTCCCGCTTGGTTCCAACTATTTTCTTTATTCCCTGTTTGACTCAGGGATTCGTCTTCTTCTCTCGAGGGCTACTCGGATTCTCTCAAAATTTCGCAAGATCGAACTATATATACGTCGATTATTCCCTGGGAGGAGGGGAGAAGAGGAAGTTTAGCAGGGGCGAACCCTCACTAGCCCACAGTTAAGCCCCTCTCCTAGGGCATAAATTTTCAACGCTATGACACTTCACCCCTTCAAGTTTACGCACTCGGGGAAGGTGAGATTTCCTCTATTTGCGAAAATAGACATAAAAAATCGGAGGGGACATTGAGCCTGTTCAAAGATTTTCTGCCAACGAAGCCTTAGGCAGCAAGATTTCCATTCTAAAGGCTCTTACACCCTGCTATGTTGATATTAACGGACTACACCACTAGTCTCGTAGTTTACGAAATCGGCTGACCGACATCCTTCTTTGCGAGCGACTTCGAGGGTTTTGGAACGTAACGGTTGCCGCTGTATAAACAAACTAGCGTCTGCTTGTCTTCGTTATATTCATTCCTCCACAGGGTTAATGCATAAAAAACTGTACAGGGCATGCCTAGTAAATACTAGATTAATTATTTAAATGCATCAAATGATATTCTTTGTTCTTAGAAATAAATCTTAAAAAATGATGTATATTTTAAGTGGATTCCTCGCTCTCCCCCGGCCAATATTATTTTTTTGCCTCCGAATCGGACATACTCGCAAGACGCAACACCATCTGATGGCTAGTTTGCCTGAACCTTTTTCGAAGATTGTTTGGTCCTCAAGACGATAAGACTCATTTTGGTTGAAAGTCCATCTATGAGGGAGCTTCATGCGCGGTACCTGTCCCGGTATCTTGGCGAGTGGGGTCGCTACCACTTGTTTCTCATGCTGGGGTCGGGTTCACATACAGGCAGTCGCCATTAGAGACCCTCTTTAAAAAATGGGGTTGTGTTCTTGCACTCCCCCCCCCCCCCCCGTCCTTCGAGGTAGGCAAGCGTCACCTTGGGTATCTGAGTTTCCATCTTGTTTATTTCTTGTTGTAGTTTATTTTAATTAACTTAAAGTAAATTACTGTTGACGTTTTTTAATTTTTCAGCGCCAGTGCCCTCATTGGTGGCTGCTAGATGAAGGGTAAAAAAAATAACGCTGAGCTAAACGATAGAGATATTTGTTAATTGATTGAGAATTTGAGAGAGATTTAGAGGGAAGATATCGATTATCATCTTTTTTTTTATTTCCCCCTCCAACTATTCATTTTTTTAATTTTCCTTCAATCTTTCTCAATTCCCTTTTCATTTTTCTTCGTTCTTTCTCAATTCTCTTTTTAGTTTTCTTCATTCTTTCTCAATTCCCTCTTCATTTTTTTTCGTTCATTCTCTTGGTGTTGTATTTTGCTCAAGATGGTACTCTGAATATCGTCGAAATATTTCTCGTTTAGTTTTATTTTCTATGTATGAAACTTGGGTTTTGATGTACGCAATTGTTCGTAAATATATGTCTTGAAGTCCGTCCCCGTTCTTGTGCCCTTTATCCTTTCTATTTATTTGTTTTGTCGTTTTTATTTTTTCTATCTTTTACACAATGAATAAACCTACTATCATTGCATTGGGCTAATTAACAAAAGAAGCTTCCTTGTCATTTATTTGTATATGTTCCCTTTTCTTTCCATGTAGTTTGTTCTCTGTTTTGTTTTTCCTACACACATTAAGGTTCATAACAGTAAAATTTTGACTTTGTTTGCAATCGAATCCATAGCTGTAAAGCGCCTTCTTTGCCAAATCGTCACTAGGAAGCATTTTCTCTCAAGCTTTAACCATTGTCGCTGATTTTGATAAGATCATCATAATAGGGAAACATAAACGACACTGAAAGAGAATGGCGGTAGAAGCAATAGAATAAGAGAATTAAAGGGTAACTAGGCCTTATAAAACAACATAAATGCTTCGGGAGAACAGACATACACAGTTTGACAGAAGTTTAAATCACGGCACTGTCGCATCCTTTCAATTATTCATTCGATTAATATATAAATAATTTAGGTGATATAGTTGAATATTCATTCCAGTGGTAAAAAAAAATCTAATCTAAAGTGTTCCAGACCGCAAAAGAATTCATTTCATCAACACAACAAAGTTTTGCACAGAAAAATTGATAAGTAATACTTTGTCGCATGACCTTTGTTAGCAAATATATGTCATTTTCTTTAATCATTTTCTATGAACTTGAAAAAGTCTTGACAAGAAAATTGGCTTTATTCATCATTGCCTACATAACTCATCTTTATTCGTTGGATTTCAAAGGTGGACGCACTTGTATTTTATTTCACTCCTTATTTTTGTATGGGGTTCAGGTGTGGGCTTTGTAAAAACCATTTAAAGCCATTAATTTAGGAATGTTAAAAATACATCGTCACTACAGAAGCCGTATGCTTTCGATTGTTCTGTTTAAAATAAAAAATGCCCACTCATTTTGGTTTTAAAAATCGCCACATAATTTTCCTTCCTCATTCTTCTATCAATTTTAACAGCGTTCCTAAACCATTAGTAGCAACGGAACAGCAAAAAATATGATTCTCCACCGTACTTTATAGTTGACATGGTGTTTTTTGGAAGAAGCGCTTCATCAGCTATCCGACAAACGTGTCTTCTTCAATTTTTATCCATCATTTCTCCAATTTGTATCCATCATTTCTCTATTTCAACCAATTTTTATCCACCATTTCTCCATTTTCAACCAATTTTTGTATCCCTCACTTATCCATTTATCATATTTTTTTCATCTTTATTCTCCCACCCTTCTTCGCTTCAAGGTGGTTTTCACTTCTCCATTAAAATTAGTCTCAATACAACCCCTAGATAATAGATATTTTCCTCCGCTTCAAATTAGAGATTAAAATCCTGTTATTGTCTTGGGCCGATGAGAGCCTATGACCTTCAAATGTCAGTGGTTGACGCCTTCGCCAATTCGGCTGAGGAAAAGAATTAATTTTCTCGCCAAATCTACAACTGCATAAAGGTTGTAAGAGGAGTTCTGTATAGAGAGGGGTGGAGATGAAGTGACAATGTGTGGATGATGTAGAGCTGTAGGTCATCCTGCATGCATTGACGCTGGGAGGGAACGCAATCCCCCATGTGTCAAGTACAGCATGGCTTAGATGCTGTACCTGATACCCCCTCCCCCAGTCCCCGCGGGTGGATATTAACAGGAAATAACTTTGGGTCAGTAAAAGGGGCGGGGAAATATGGGAAGAAAGTCGGCATTTTAAATTCCCTCCAACTACTGGAACAACATAGATGAATGGACGAAAGCTGGTCGGCGACCAGCCTACGAAATTAGCCGCGGGGCAAGAAGAGTAGGTGAAAATGAGATTGGAAAAAAAGTGACGAAAAATGGGTAAGATGGGGATGTTTAGAATGAGTAAAGGCCTGGTAGTCTCAATCTAGTTTTAGCATACGGGTGACACGGGGCCGAGAGGGCGGGCCACTTCTCCAGATACCAGGTGCAACAGTCTACAAATGAAGTCTCCAACCCTTACATATGAAGTCTAAAACCAACCCCTACAGACGAAGTCTTCAACCCCCAACAGGTGAAGTGTCTTCAACCCCTACAGATGAAGTCTCCAACCCCTGCAGAGGCAGTCTCCTTACCCTACAAATGAAGTTTCGAACCCCTACAAATGAAGTCTCCAACCCCCTACAGATAAAGTCTCCAACCCCTTCAGATGAAGTCTCGAACCTCTACAGATGAAGTCTCGAACCCCTTTCCCCAGAGTCGTTCCAGAAGAGAAAAATAAGAGCGAATATTATTGTCATTGGATGATGCTCCCTTGTGACTAAAGCAGGCGGGGGGTGGGCGGCTACGGAACAGAACCCTGGATTTATTAAGCTTTTGGGGGAGGATTTATCCGATCTTGTCTGCCTGTTCATTGCCTAGGATATCCTTGTGTCCTGAGATCCAGAGGAAGAAAAATTTGGCGTATGGGATTTCAGTTATAATTTTGTATATTCGTCTGACTAAAAAGTGATCACCATTTGATTGAATTGCTAAGATGGATGCCAGGAAATCAGAACAAATAGTGGTGTTTTCTTTGTGTTGCTCTGCGGCTACGATATATAGCATCTAATTCTGCTGTAAAAACTGAGCTGTTGTGGGGTAACAAATGAGTAATCCGTTGAGTTAAACAAGATTCCTGAGCTTATGTTTCTATCAATGTCTTTAGACCCATCAGTGTAAATTAAGGTGATGGATTGTGGGAGGGATTCTATTAATTCACAGAAAAGCTGGTTATATATGCAGGAGGGTGTTGAGTTTATAAGATATTGGGTTAGCTCGAGATGGAAAGTGATATTTGATGGTGGGGAGGGTATGGGGGGATGTCTCCATAAGGAAGGCTTGATAAGTTCAATAGTTCCTTGTATCTCTAAATAATAGGTAAGGGGAAGGGTCTTGTGGAATAGAAATTATAACTATATGATTTTGAGAAAAGAGATCTTATTATGTGATTTTCAATTAAAAGGCAACGGAGAAGATATCTACAGCCAAGTTGTTGTCTTCTTATTGCAAGTGACATTATATTGGCTTCAGGTTCCAGGCTCTTGCTTGGTGTGCACTTTAATGCACCCAAGGCAACACGTAAACAGGCATACTGAATTCTATCCAATTTTTGAAGATGAGTCTTAGCTGCTGTATCAAAGAAAAATGAACCATAGTCCAAAATAGATTGTACATACAAGAGATGTGTACAGGTGGATAAGGCTTTTTCTGTTGGCTCCTTGAGTTTTACCTGAAAAAGGTTTCACCGATTTTTGATATACGTGATATGTGGGCCCCAGGTGAGGCTACAGTCCCAAATAAGGCTAAGAAATCTGAGAGTAAAGGCTCTCTCAATTTGTTCTCCATATATAGTTAAGGGAGGATGTATGTGGATAAGTCTTTTACTAAAGATTAAGTATTTGAATTTTTATTTTGAAATGTTCAACCCTTAGTGCTCAGACCAGTCTTGAAGGGTTTGTAGGGAGTGCTGGAGCAAGTTCATACATTCTTCTATATGTTGTCCAGAAACCCAAAGAGTACAATCATCTGCATAAATTTATTTTTTAACACCACCAGGTAAGGAGTTAAATATATTGTTGATATAAATTAGGAAAAGGGTGGGGCTAAGGATACTCCCTTGGGGTAAACCAGTTTTTGTATGGTACAACTCTGATAAAGCTGTAGGAAGTTTCACTTGTACTAGCCTGTTTTTTATAAAATTTTGTATGAAAATGGCAAGATTTCCTCGTAAGTTAAGATCATGTATTTTTGGTAGCAGACCAAAATGTCAAATGGAATCATAAGCCTTGTTTATGTCCAAAAAAAGGGCAACTGTATATGTACCCTGGAGAAAACTTTCTCGGACTGAGAATTCTAGTGATGTCGAAGAGTCATAAGTAGAGTAGCCTTTGATAAAGCCACTTTGGGAATTTCTGATTATATCATTCTCAATGAGGAACTTTAGTAACCTTCTATTAATCATTTTTTCCCTTTTTTACATAAGGTGTTGGTTAGAGCTATTGGGCGATATGATTCATTTTGTGTCGTAATTTTACCTCGTTTAAGGATGGGACTTAAGAGGGAGATTTTCAATTAGTGGGGAAAAGTACCAGTTTTCCAAAGAGAGTTGTAGTATTCAAGAAGTTTACAGATTTCTCTATGTGGAAGATGTTGGAGGAATTCATAGGGGATATTGTCTTTTCCTGTAGTTGAAGAGCTGCCATTGTCCAATGCATTCTGAAGTTCATTTATGTTGAAAGGACGATTATACAGATGGCTTTCTTAGGTTGCAAAATCCAGTGAGTGTAATTTCTCTTCTGCAATATGGGAGGCAAAAGGTTGGGTAAAGTTTATTTTACTGTTGGTGGCTGAGAAATGGATTACTAGTATTTCTGCAACCTCTTGCTGTTCTGAAATTAACTGTCCATTGGAGTTTAGGGAGATTGGGCTATGTGGTCTTTGTTTTAGGAACGGTCTCATCTTGTTCCAAACGAAGCTTAAGGGTCTGGGGGAGTGGAAGGGGGGGCGGAGAAAATAGATATAAATTCCCTCCATGAAGCTTTTTTGTTTTTCTTAAGGATATACCGAGCCTTAGCTCGAACCTTTTTGTAAGTGATAAAGTTATCTAGACCTCTATGGAAAGAAAAGGTCCTCCATGATGCTTTGCGAGCTTTGACTACTTCCTCACATTCTCGGGACCACCAAGAGTTACAATACTTTTGGTGAGGCGTGGGCTTTATTTTGGGTATACAGGTTTTGGCAGCGTTGTGAAAACTTGGAACTATATTCTGGTATATGGTAGAGACATCAGACTGTAAATTGGGGAGATTAATATTAGCTTTGAAAGCACTCCAATCTGCTTTCTTTAGGATCCATCTAGCTGCGAGAGGAGAGACTTGAATTTTGGTTGGTTCTGTGAATGAGATAGAGATGGGGAAGTGATCACTATCCATTGTGGTTGCAAAAGCTTCCCATGAAAACTTAGGGTAGATATCATTAGAACATATAGATAAATCAATATGGGAAAATTTTTAAGATCTGAGGTATATGTTGGGGAACCATCATTTAGAATAGTTAAGTTTTCTTCGTTAAAAAACAAAACAAAAAACAAAACAAAACACCCCTACTATGAGAGAGCCAAAGAGGTCACATTTTGGGGAGACCCAGAAGTGGTGATAGGCATTAAAGTCACCCAGAAGGAGGAAGGGTCTTTGGAGTTTGAAATTATATTTTTTTAGATCTCTATACAATATGTTTGTAGGGTTGGAGATATAGACAGAGCAAACATTAATGTATATTCCTTGGTAGAATATTTGGGCACCCGCAACTTCTAGGTTGGTTTGAATTGCTAAAAGAGTGGAAGGAACACTCCTATGGACTAGGATAGCCACCCCTCCACCATGGTTGCCTCTCTCTTTACGGTAGATCACGTAATTACGAAGATTATAATTGAAGTTTTTATTAAGAAATGTTTCTTGGAGAGCAGGTACAAGGATTGATTTTGGAGAAAAAATATGTTGAACTGAAGTCAACCGAGATAAAAGACCTCTTATATTCCACTGTAAGATCGACATTAGGGTTTATTAAGAAAGATTGAAAGTCTTTCCTTACCAGTGGTTCTTTTATTTACTAATTGGGTTGTATTAGCATATTGAGCGATTTTGCTAACTAATTGTTGTGGTGTTGGGTTAGAGCCCATGATTTTTTGCATTTCTGTAACAAATTCCCAGAAAAAGTTGTTGTTTAAACCTTTTGATGGTTGTTTATTTTGGGTCGTAAAACTAGTATGAGATGTGGTAGGGAGATGAGATGGGGTGGTGGAGTGTTTTTCTATAGGGACATTAGATGGATTGGAGTTATCTAATCTCT
Organism: Ceratothoa steindachneri; assembly: GCA_963969495.1. Taxonomy (NCBI): domain Eukaryota; kingdom Metazoa; phylum Arthropoda; class Malacostraca; order Isopoda; family Cymothoidae; genus Ceratothoa; species Ceratothoa steindachneri. The sequence continues at coordinate 74,492,600 of OZ018335.1, forward strand.
TATTTATTCTTTGAATTTCATTCATTAAGAATTTATTTTGTTCTAGGATACCTTGGATATAGCTTCAGTGAGTTTAGATATTAAAACTGGTGATTCAGATGTACGAAGAGAGACATTTGAAGATGGGGCATTAATGTTGGCATAAGTATTTTTTTAAATTTGAAGACTGGTGGTTTTGTCTATACATTTCCCTTGCTTTTCCATATGATATTCCTTGCGAATGTTTTAGATATGTGATCTCTTTTTCTTGGATATACTCGTAGATGGGACATTTCATGATTCATATTGCAGTTAGGGCCATTATCTGTTGTAGCAGAGCAGTTATTAAATATAAGTTGACCTCCACAATTCAAGCAGGTTTGAGCCGTGGCCAAATTTTTGACATTTATAGCATCGTAACGGAGAGGGTATATAGAGTTTTACAGAATAACTGATGTAGTCAAGCAGAATCTTTTGGGGAAGATTCTTGCCTCCAAAAGTTAAAATTTAAATACTAGTTGCAATTTTTTCTTTGCCTTTTGTTATTCTTCTGCATGCCAAGACACTTTGGTTAGCCAGTGCTTCAACTATTTCCTCATTAGCACAGGTAAGGAGTTCTGGAGCATAAATTGATCCTTGTGATTTTGTCCAAGTTAACAGCAAGGCACTATTAATTGGAATGGAATTTCCTTTACCATCAGGGAAGGTTTTAAGTTTTAGAAGGGCCCTAAGCTGTTACTGATTTGAAGTTTCAATCAAAAGTTGATGGACGGACAGTGGGCGATATTTTTTACTTTGACACAAATGTTGTAGGTTATTTTAGCTGAAAGAATTGCATTTTGACAAATGAATTCTCGAGTTTGAAGCGGAGAGGAAAATAGAAGATACTCGTACATATGATGGTATATCTTCTTTGTTAAGATAGACATTAGGCCTATTTTTTGAAGGCTGAGAGCTTATTGGGATATTTGATTTAGATTGTTTATTTACAAGTGAGCGAGAGGCTTTAGTGGGAGAGGGTAACATAGGGCTCAGATCAAATTGGTCTAATTCTAGTGATGGAATAGTTTGGTCAAGTTGAGATAGGATGGAAAAGGAGTTTGAAATAGGTTGTGATAAAAATATGTCAGCGTTATCGTCTATTTCCAGGCTTTCTTGTGAGACTTCTTTTTTTATTTTTTCGGCGAGGTGATGGAGTTTGCCACTTCCCTTGGGAGCTAACCTCCGGGACTCCCGAGGCCGAAGCCATGGGTGAACCGGGTTACTTATCGGTGTTCGGTATTGAAGTTAACAGAAAAGGTTAAGTTCGCAGCTAAAGGAAGTCCAGAAAAGGCACAACCGCACGATTTGAAGGGCAAAAGAAAAAAGTCCATCTTGGAGATTGAATTGGCCAGGCTGTGCGACTACTTATTGTGTCTTCTCCAAATGCTTGGTTGATAGGACTTTGCGATTGGGCAGCGTTTAGGCCAGATTTGCAATCATAAAGTAAAAGAGAGCGTTGCTGCTCACGAGAAAGTCATTCGGTGGGCAATTTAGATATACAAATAGGGTGTCCCACTAATTACTGGGTAGTGGCCTAGGCTTTCCTGGGCCTCGCTTGAAACTGCATAGTGACCTAGTCTACCTTAGGCTCTAGGTAACTGTGCAATTTCAAGAGAGGTCTAGGAAAGACTAGGCCACTGCCTATTAACTAGTCGTACACCGTGTATAAATCTATAAATAAATAAACTTTTTAAAAAGGTTGTACGGGAAGTTTGTTTCCAACCTATAGATAGAGGCTGCTTCCAATAGCATCACTACCTCCTGTGTGTTCCCCCCTCCCTTCACGGGTTGGAAACACATGGGAAGCGAAAACCAACAAGGACTTAGATGTGGAGAGAGGTTCATGAAGAAAGTGTTAAAGTTAGGGGAAATGAAAATGTGGGGGAGGTGCATAGCTCGACAAGTCTGAAGAGGAGACTACTTGTGCCGCTAGGAACCAGTAGGACGCGCAATTGACCTTGTGTCAAACTCTCCATTTAGAACAACCCTCCCCTCCTTCCTGGTGGTCACGCAATCCTTCAGATATCGGACTGCAACGTGGTTATGCTATACCCCCTCCCCCTGGTGGGGAGAGGGTAATTGACAGGCGAGATGAAGGGATAAAAATCAGGAAGATAAAGACTGAATCAGCAACCCATTAGTTATCCTCTGCCTACTACTCGGTGTTTCTTTTTTTTTTTCGACAGGCTTTTTCTTCCTTCTTACACCTTTCCGCCTATCCTGGTTCCTGCATTCAAAGTTTTCAATAAAAAAATTAAAACAAACGGCGAACTTGTTCGTAAAAAGATGTATTCATTTGTTTACACCTTCAGTCATTTTTACTATTTTCTCAGCATTTTTCTTTATCTGATTCCTCTCAATCCCCTGAGTGGCCAGGTTCTCGTCCGAACCTTTTTTACCAACCAATGTTTAGAAACCTCTCGGTGATTCCTTCGTTTGTTTTTGCTTGATACAGTTGCTTCTCTAAACTTAGACTGAGTTAGGTCAAAACGACCTGCTTTTGTTGCCGAAATGTGGTCAGGACAGTATGTTACATTACCTCAAGGTTCTAAGTGCGTCGAGTTGCTCTTTTCGAGTTAAGTCGTTTCCCCAATTTACATATTTCCCTGACTCCATTTTCTATAACGAACATCTTTGTCAACGGATTCTGCCAAAATTGCTCTGATTGGTTTTAGTTCTTAAATAAATAACAAAATAGGTTAATTTTATCGTTTTCGTCTTCATTTTTCTCAATTCGAAGGACGTGAGGCGTTGCAATTGGGGGCTATCACCGTAACCAAGTTGTTACTGTTGTTGTTTATAGCTCCCCGGCAGCAGGCGGCCCCTCTGTTCCCTTCGTCCACTTCGGAGATTAAGGGAGAAAAGTTTTATCTCTCAGTCTGTTATGTAGGACCCCACCAACGTTACCACAATTAAGTGAGGCTGTCCCGAGACCCGATGGACCAGGTTAGAGTGGATGGAGGCTGTTGCATGCTGGGGGAATTTTATAGCATCCCCGTAGCGTTCCACGCAACAGGTATGAAGTGGAAGTTCTATTGCAACTTAACCTCCCGTGGGATACATCCAATGGGAAGGTCGTCGTGTTCTCTCCACTTGGAAATGACTGACCATTCTACAACCCTTTTCCCCTTTCCCTATTACAGGGGGGGTTAGAGTTTAAAAAAAAAAACAACTTAAAGTTGAGACTTGGAGAGCAATTGTACCATCCACGATTAAGACGAGATGCATATTTATTCCCATATACGAGTGTGGCCTTCGCAGAAAAAGAATGCTTTAAGTATCCTTAAAAGTCAAGCGTTGTAGATTAGCTCCAAAGTAAGATTGAATAATCAAAGGTATCATTTTATTTTAAAACTTGTTACGATTATTTTCAAAATTTCATGGCTTTTCAAAGAAAAATTTCATCAAAATAAGCGAGAAATTATATTATTGTTTGTACTCTTCCGGCTGTACTCCTCCTTGTTGCTCTTTGTTCTCAGCTCAGACAAGAAGTAATTTTAAGTTCGTCTTTTCGTGTAAGGGTTTGAGGTATAGGCTGTCCACTATATATGGATCCCCCCCCCTCACTTTAGTAATTTGTAAAGATTTAACTAAAAAATACGTATATCATTAGAAAGAGGAAGCTTTTATCTTTATATGTTTACACTACAACGTGGCTTTGCAAAACTTAGCGGAAATGAATTCAAAATCACATTTAAGAATTGAGTGGCCATGTCGTTTTCTCGCATACTACTCGTACGTGAAGATGGTGAGAGTGCAGGAATGTTTTGAGATGCTGGGGAGGGGGATTTACTAAAAAATATCATTTTTTAAAATTAATTAAACATATTAATCTTTAATTTCTTGTGGGTTTTTTAGTCATAGGTGTATTTTTAATTTTTTTTTGAATACACACCAACCGATCTCAAGAAAATTTTATGACTCCATTTCTAGCTCCGCCCATTCGGGACGGAGCACTGCATAATGTATAAAAGTATGAACATTGGAACGCCTAGCAAACCCTGAGGTTTGCACTCCCCCCCCCCTCCTTAGTAATTTTCATCATCTAGGAGTATATACAATTCGAAAGCCAAGCATTAGGTTCGAATTTAAAGGCGATTGCCAGACGTCGTTAGGCGCTCTAATCTTCATTGTTTTTATGCTGTTTTTTTTTGTTTTTACTTTTATTTCAGACACATAAGCCTCGCCTCCCAATGGTAGTTAAATCAATCATATTTCTTTAATATTGAGTAATATCAAATGTCCATATCATATTTTAATTCCCCCCAAAATTCCTTCCATATGATAGATATGTAATTCAATAAGAGGCGATTCCAATTAACAATGTGGCTGTGTACTAATATATTAACCTATTTTTTATAAGATTAATTCTTTACAAATTAATGAATTTTCTTTTACGTCTTATTTAATGGGCACCCCTTTCTAGGTTTCATTTGCTCGATACTTAACTCCTTTACTTAGTTCATTTTCTTTCCCACTCTGTCTCCACTCCCTTTCACTCGGGCGGCGAAGTAATCAAATTCGTTTTCTTCAATTTCAGTTCTTTCTTTAGCAGTCTTTGCAATTCGCTTTCTCAAACTTCACCGAATCGATGCGACTTTAAATTAATCCTTTTAACTATTAGTGTCTTTTCATTTGCTTGATTTTTTTTCTTATGTCTGTGTTATCTCTCCTTTCCCTAACGACGAATCTGTCCTCGTTACCTTACGCGAGCCACCTATGTACAGAGGACGATTTTTTCCGATTATTTTGACATTATTTAGTCATAGCTATATCACTTTACAATAGGCAAGCTTTTAATTACTCTTTGCGCAACATCAATTCGAATTGCAATGAAGCGAATCCCACTTTACTGACTTGTAGGCAAATAATGAATTATTTATTGTCATTGAAGAATAGAAAATGGCTTTACCGTGGATTCAGATTTCTTCTAAATCTCCGTTAATTCGGTTCATTTATCATTTCCCAAAGGACCTTTTGATAAGCAGGTCAGCCGCTATGTAATAACATGAGGTGCAGTGTGTCGTCAGAGTAGTCAATAATACAGTGAACAACCATTTCGAGAAATGGCTTAAGTTGGCACGTTTTCATTTCTTAACTCGTGCATTGCTCCTCGGCTGCACTTAAGTCTTAACTTCTTAGTTTAAAAAGAGAGGTGTTAGCGTGTGTATACTCCCGATTACCCTCGTCCCGTACTTCCTTTATAGTCGGAAAATAAAGCGTTCATAATGAGTTTTAGCTTTTCATATCTCGTTCAGGCAACTACCAATAGGCCTACAATCGACAGGCGTTACAAAAAGTAGATCACTCAATTTTTGGCTAAATTTTCGGAGTGCGACAGCCAAGTGTTCACTTTAGCAGTTGAACGAATAATTTGAACAAATACGGTGCTGCGTCATAGTATGGGATAGATTCGATATATCAGGCTTTGACATTTGCACTCAATTTTTATTAAATATGAGGAAACGAGATGATTTTTGTGCTACGAGACGGTGAAAAAAAATCTGCATTCTACTGAAATATATGCTAGTTCAAATTGTGCAGTCTTATGTGTGTGGAGTGTTTGGCCACAATTTTCGGATGTGTATTCAGCTGCATCTAATGGAAAACATTTATCAGTTATCACCACGCCTAATAATTGTTTTATAGACGTTAGGTGTTCGTAAGAAATCAAGATACAAACTGCGACATCAAACGTCGCTTGAACAACTTCCACAATGAATTTTCTTAGGCATTTCCTTCAGGTACAAAACTCCTTACTTAAGTATATTTATTAATATTCATAACTTGTCACTGTTAGTTTGTGTGCTATATGCTTAAACGGCTTAACTGCAATTCACACAAACTATTCCTAACAAAATGATCTAGCTGTAGGCCTTATTGGCAGCCGAACTCAACTGCGTTGCAATGGATCGCAAAACGCTGTGGTGTAAAAAAAAGGAAGCCATGGAAAAATAATGATTTCAATGAAATACAAAGAATATACATAACGTTTTATCTTGTGTGGTAGTCTCCGTCGGTAAATGAAATTTGAAGTCTTCCTATATTTCTAAGGGTTTTTTTTTTTGTTCTTGAGGGTTTTCATTTGTGCTTTCCTCCTAAATTTCCTGATTTGTTATTAGAACTTTTCGTCATCTCCGGCATTTAAATCCATTAGTGGATCGGTAAATTGGTCAAATTACGGCAAATTATTATTTGTATCGCGTATGTGATGGACAAGGAAGTCAAACGACTTTTAACGAGCGCATTAAGTGTAATTATAAATTGCAATGTTGTCCTTAGTGGACATGTTTCGTCCCCTTACACCTGGTCTCTTGAGGAAGCGGCAGGCTTCCTCCTTTTCTTTTTCTACCCCCTGCCCTCCCATACATCGTTCCTTTATTTATATTTTTGTGCACCGTAAGGGGATGCCAAATGTAGCATGCAACCGACATCTGGAGGATTGTGTGCCTTTCCGTCCCCAGCCCCTGTAGGACGACTCTCCTCTATATCTTCTTCTATTTACGTTTCCGCCACCTTCACTTTCTTTACACAACTCTCCTTACAAACTTTCTGCGTCATGCGGCCTCGGTGTTAATGCGCTTCAAATTCGAGGAACCCCCGTTTTTAAGGGGGTTAAAACTCGAATTAATTCAAATTTATGGAGACGGAGACTACTTTTTTGAGGAAATAATCCCCGTATTTCTAACCCCAAATCCGAGCTTGACATAATCTGTGCAGTGGATTTAACCCGCCTTTATAGCGCCTGTAACGGTCTATTCATCGTGCGGAAAGTGCCTCCTTCATCCGCCGGCTGCGCCTGCGCGTGCTTTGTCCTTTTTTAGTTGGGTTTTGTTTCGTTGTTATTTTGTATTTTTTTAATATAATTGTTAATATAACCTAATACTAATTCCGGCAGTCGCCAAGTAGAACCCTTAAGAAAATCGTGCCGAAAGGTTAGACTCGTCTTCATAACAGCGTGCATTCCTTACATTTTAACATCAAACGCTTGGTTGATGAGTGTCCCCCAACCCCTCTCCACCTCTCTCGGGGTACCAGGAGATTGACAAGTATAAAATAGGTAAATGCTACAGCTAGCAAGGATTGCACCCCCCCCCCCCCCCCCCACACACACACCTATCCCCAACGCCCCAAGGGTGGGTGGATTTCCCCCAATTGTGGAAGTGGTTGGGTTCTGGAGAGTTGCACGGCCACCCAATCACGCTTGCGCCGAATTGTCTGAGTAGTCGAAAGAGGATAAAGAGCTCTTAAGGAATAACAGTCAGTCCCAATTAACTTAAATGGGCAAAACTAACGCCCATATTGTTTAAATGGGTCAAATTTCAAAGTAACCTGATTAAAAGCAGGTTATGTCGCTCACCCTTTGACAGGAATTATGATAAAGCTACTTCAGTTAGGTTAATGTTTATAGGTATGGTACCTCATAGAGCTGTTAAGGGTCCTTTGTGCTTCAGATGTGAAAAGACTCGGACCACTATTGTTCAAATGGGCGCGCAACTCATGAATTTGTGGACCTGCCTCCGGCAACAAAGGAAGAGCCCCTTTCTGAGATGGGCCTCTGGGGGCTCACAGTATCATACGGATATCATTTAACCTCACCAAAGTCTTAAACTTTTGGCGCATTTGCTCCCTTCCCCCTCCTTCCAGTTTTCTTCTTCTGTCTTTCCCTTCCCTCGTTGTCTTGCCCTCGTTTGCGACCATAAATATTCCCCAATCCCATTTAGACCCTGCGAACTGAGGAAGGCAAAAGGTGACCCCCAAGCGAACCGTACAAAAGAAAAAGACTGTGAAAATGAAAAGAAAACGAAAGAATGTATAGAGGAATGCACTAACCCCCTTCGTAATGATGTATGCTATGAGTGGGGGAGGAAGGCCCATCAAGCAGGGTGTAGTTTCCATCGACTTGATGTGGTAAACTTGGGTTTGCTTTTCTTGGCGTGGTAAACTTATGTTCGCTATTCAGGATGTTGTAAAATTGGGTTCGCTATTTAGGATGTGATCAAATTGGGTTCACATCATTAATAGTAAAATCGGGTTCGTATTCTTGCCGTGGTGAAATATGGTTTCGCGATTCTTGATGTGGTAAAATTGGTAAAGGTGGTTTCGCTATTCTTGATCTGGTAAAATAGGCTTCGTTATTCTTGATGCGGTAAAATTACGTTTATTCTTAGTGTGATAAAGTGGGTTCGCTATTTTTGATGTAAAATTGGATTCGCTATTCTTTGAAAGGTAAAATTGGGTTCGGTATTCTTGGTGTGGCAAATTTGGTTTCGCTATTCTTGGCGTTTACAATTGGTTTCGCTATTATTGGTGTGGTGAAATTTGGCTCGCTATTCTTGGTGTGATAAAATTGGTTCGTTATTCTTGGTGTGATAAAATTGGTTCGCTATTCTTGGCGTGGTAAAATTGGTTTCGTTATTATTGGTGTAGTAAAACTGGTTAGATATTCTTAATTTGCTAAAATGGGGTTCTCTCTCTATTCTTGCCGTGGTAATTTCGTAACAAGTAAAACAAACGAGACTTTTGCTGGATTACTACAAGATTTGTCAAACTTTATGATGATTAGCATGAGTAAATACTTTTACTTGCTCCAAATGTCCAAGCTAGGGTCAAATTAATGTAATAAATATAAAAAACAATCAAATATCCTAACCTGTTCCAACGGAAGGGCAGCAGTTCTCAAAATTATAATTGCATTTTGTAGATCCGCGAGAAAAGGGATGGAAATGTGGCTGTCGCTTAGGTCACCCCCCCTTCCCTATAACCGTGGTGGTTAGACCTCCAATCGACCAATGTTCAAATCCCCTCTTCCCTTAAAATTTTAAAGGATGGGGTTTCGATCACCCCAGAATCTTGTAAAGGGGCCATCGTTGTCAGCTTCGATTACTACTTCAAAGGTTCGAAACGCATCTCTGAACGGATGTTGACGATCGTACTTTTGAGTGTGTGTTGTGTGTGGTGAGGTTTGACTGTAATCCGAATCAGTCCTTACTATAGTAGATAAAATAAGCCATCTTAAGGAATGTTATAGCTGAGTAGACCATTTAACGCATTCATGGACTTGTATATGTAAAACAGGTACGTCGTAGCACATCGCAGTAGCCTTTTACAATTACGATCGAGCCTTTGCAATAAGATTCAAGTTCTTGCTTTTAAGTATGTGTTCATTGGCATGAACTTACTGAACTGTGCCCCTCCCCCACACTAGCTTCACTGACATCGGATCTGGTTGAGGATCCCGTTCCACCCTCGCTGACATTAAGGTAGCTCCTATGTAGCATTTTGGTGTACGGAACGTGGTGTGGGGCGAGTCAAAGGTGTGATGAGATCATATGTCGATTAATTGAGAAGTTTATGGAGGTAGTGTATTAGTGAAGGGATGAGCAAAGTTAGATCTTGCGAGACTGTACAGGTGAGCTGTTTGTTCTTTGGAGGTTGCTTGGAAATAAATGTTGCATGGCTTAACGTGTAAATAGATGCGAGCCATTTTACCCAATGAGGAGAATCGAACTTGATAGTCGCACTTGGAACTTATACGCATGCGTGATACGACTCGGTGTCACTCAATCACTAGATAGCGACTCATAATAAATCTAAACCTTAACTCCTTCTTCCTTTGCACTGTGCCGCATCTTTAAGCCTCAGACCTCGGCACGAGCAACTTCTCCGCTCTGATCTCAACTCTCATGTTCACCGGTGCAGCACTTGTAATAAAGAGATTAGAAGGCGTTGCAACTTTGTCCTGCTTCTGTTTGCACACACTATCAGTATAATCCAGTAAGCGGTCAAATTTGGAGCCTTTCGCTTGTGGGTTGAAACCCAAGCCTGAGGATACCCTTAGGTCCTGTTTGCCAAGATCTATAAATCGTTCGAGAGGATGTCATGAGAGCCTAGGCTTGTAGGAGACTTAAGTTGGGCGGTAGCACTAGGGTTCTTTTGTTGATATTATCTGTATTTATGAACATTCCTCGTTAGATTACGGGATCTTTCACTTATGAAGAATCATCACTTTACTATTTTTTAATAGTTCTCCTCATATATTGTTATCCCTGTCATTGCATACGGACATAAATTTAAGAGCATACAAAAAAACACGCGCCAATACATACAAAAAAAGAGGTAGTTGCGTATCAACACCACTACGAACGACCCAACTCGTTACCCTCAACAATCACGAAACATTTTTTATACGTCAAATTGTCATTTTCTCTCTCTCTCTCTCTCTCTCTCTCTCTCTCTCTCTCTCTCTCTCTCTCTCTCTCTCTCTCTCTCTCTCTCTCTCTCTCTCTCTCTCTCTCTCTCTCTCTCTCTCTCTCTCTCTCTCTCTCTCTCTCTCTCTCTCTCTCTCTCTCTCTCTCTCTCTCTCTCTCTCTCTCTCTCTCTCTCTCTCTCTCTCTCTCTATATATATATATATATATATATATATATATATATATATATATATATTGCAGTATTTTGCGAAGCAACGACCAGCGAAGGTATGACTACATGCGAGAAACAATCTGCATGTATATATGTACATATGAGAGGGAAAATCACGTATATATGTATACATCCATGCATCTCCGTATTGATTGCGCAATAACAACGAGGCTCTATCACACAGAAAGTTTGTAAGGAGAGATAATGCAGATTCTCCTGAAGGCATTGAGGCCGGGAGCGCAAACTGTAGGTGTTGGGACCGGTAGGGCAAACTGTGGCTGTTGGGGCCGGGAGGGCAAACTGTGGCTGTTGGGGCCGGGAGGGCACATAAGTGTCGAGATGCAACCTGATATCCCTTCGCGGGTGTGGAAAAGGATAAACAAGGAAAGGAAAGTTGGGGGTGGGGCACTAGGAGAAGAAGGTGGGAAGCATACAGACACGTTTAAACCCACCACTCTAACCCACAACTAAGTGGGAGTCATGAGCAAGCCCCCACCCCCCCTCCCTCTCTGCCCGGCACCGACAAGGGACGAATAGACGAAAGCTAGTCGGCGACTATCCTGCGATTTTAGTTGCGGGCTAAGAAAATCGGCGAGCTTTTAAAGAATTTGCCTAAAAATGATGAATGAATCAAGCCCAGGTAATCTTAATCTACCTGGGAGTTCGTGCTTCTCCTCCAGATAACAGTTGTAGCAGTCTATATCTTTGGAGCAGCCCTTGACAGATATACAAATAGGCCGAAAGCCCCTGTGGTAGGAGCACTACCAGAGGACCTGCCGCTGCTGCTTCTTGCATGTGTTGTGTGGACGGCGAGCCTTTGAATTGTGAGCGGTTGGAGATTTGGCCTAAAGATTCCTGGCAAGTACCTCCTTCTAGCGCAGGAAGAGAGTGGGTTTGATAGGGTGGCGCTTTGGGTAGGGTTGAGGTGCTGTGCCGGGTAGCTCAGTGGTTAGAGCACCAGACCGACAATTGAGAGACCGGGTTCGACGCGACCACATGCATTTTTATAGTGTTTTCCCCTTGCCTTTTAAACTCCGTTGTACTCGGGACGGGATCGTGTAAACAGACTTGCGGAATATCTGAGTTTTGGAGGACACTGGCCTCCATTTTATTTGACTACTCTCGCTATGTACTTTTCTCACATTTTTATTCCCCTAATTTCACCACCTTCTCTACGAATCTATTCAAAATTGTTGTGATAAGATGGCCTCATTGCTTTTTATTTATTAGATACTCTTAATTGTTTACAAGTTCACGCTCTGATAAAATGAGGCATCAGTGACGCCAAGCACGGTAGAACCATGTCTCTCTACACGGATAGCAGGGGAAGTCGGTTTCTCCGCCATTTCCCCCGCGTATGAAGTTGGTGGGGCTCTTGCGGGCGTTGGCACCATCTTGACGGTTGACCTGTTGGTGAGGGTACCTTTCGGTACCGGAGAGTAGCGTGCCTTTGCCGGCGCGGAGCCGTTTTGTCACAGATACCGAATCTCGACACCACCTCGTCCGTAGCATTCGCGATGCCATGTCTACCTTAGCTCTGTGCGATGTAGGGATTGTCTTCTGATACCTCCGAGTACATGTATGAAATGAACGTGCTGATGACGAGGCCAAGCTGTCTGCACAAACTGCGCCTCTGGTCCGACCCTTTCTTCTTCCTTACTCCGACCTAATTGCTTGGATCACGGTAGTCCTCATGCTACGTGACAACGAAGATGTGAGACTTCCCCCCTTCCCCTCCTGGAGTATTGACGTATGGACATGTGTGTCATGGCGCCTCTCTTATCGCCCCTGGACTTACTCCCTCCCTCTATGTATGCCTCGATGACTTCAATCGCGCTTTGTTGCCTCCAGATCGAACAAAGGGGCTGAACGCGGTGCAATCTTATGGAGAGCTTCACAGTATCCTTTTGCGAGGAGTGTTTGGGCCCCAAACTCTGCCCCTAGTGCCTGGATCAGGTTCCTGCAGAGTAGGTTGTAGTTTTTGGGAGGGAGCGGCTCTCCTTCAAAGTGTTTAGTTATAAAATTAGGTACTTTTTTATTTTGTTCTTCTTTTGTTCATTTTTAGGATGTTTGTTTCCTATTTTTCCTTAGGTTTGGTGAATATATACAGGGGTTGGACAAAATAATTGGAACACGTGTTAAATTCAATGAATATTAATTTAATACGGAGTTAGTCGTCCTTTTGCTTTCTGAACAGCGTCGATGCGTCTTGGAATTGATTCATACAGCTTCCTGACTTCATTGAGAGGAATCTTGAGCAATTCTTCTTGCAATACTTGCTCCAGCTGTTTTAAACACGACTTTGGAGGGTAACGACTTCTAACTTGTCGCTCCAAGACGCACCACAAATGCTCAATAATATTAAGATCTGGAGATTGTAGAGGCCATTCCATGTGTTGTAGCTCACTCCTATGCTCGGCATACCAATTCTTAACCACATGAAAGGTGTGTATTGGGGCATTGTCATCTTGGCAAAAGCACTCGCCATCAGGGAATAATGTCTGAACCGTGGGATGGACTTGATCTTCCAAAATATTCAGATATCCGTTGCTGTTGATCCTACCATGCAGGGCAACGATTGGACAAAGAGAATTCCAAGATATGGCTGCCCAAACCATCACTGACTCTCCTCCGTGCTTCACTGTAGAAAGAAGGCAGTCAGGATTAAAAGCTTCCCCAGGCTGCCTCCACACATAAACTCGCCCTGCAGTGGGTAAAGAGAAAAACTGGACTCGTCGGAGAATATTACTTGCTTCCATTGGACTGTCGACCAACCCCAGTGATCTCTACACCAGTTCAGCCTTTTCTGAATGTTTTGATGAGAAAGCAGAGGTTTCTTGATGGTGGCTCTTCCATGATATCCGGCTTTAGTGAGCTCACGGCGAACATTTTTTTGTCGAAACTGGGTTAGTGAGATGTTAATTCAACTCTGCAGGCACTTTAAGGACAGTTGTCCGGGGATTTTTCATCACAATGCGTTTCTACACTCCTCGGTCTCTTTCAGCGAGCTTCGAAGTCCTGCCGGAATTACTCCTCCTGCTGGAGGTTTTGCCCTGTTTCTTGAATTCTGTAATGGTCCTTGATATGGTAACTATCGAAAAACCAGTGAGTTTAGCAGTTCTGGTGACGAAAGTTCCTGCAATTCGAGCTCCAACAATCTGCCCTTTTTCGAACTCCGTGAAGTCACGCATCTTAGCATCTGTACCACGATCTGAAAAAGAAATACAAAAATCATTAAAGTTGATAAATAAAACTATGTATCTACAATAAAAAAAAAACACCCACAATGAAATTTGGATAGATATTCGTAATATAATGGCTCATTGAATTATTGGTGTTAAATTAAATTTCTTCTGGTCCATTTATTTTGTCCAATCCATATATATATATATATATATATATATATATATATATATATATATATATATATATATATATATATATATATATATATATATATATATATGCCTGTCTACATTCATAGGCATAGATTAAAAGATTGAGTGTTGCGGTTATGATGAACTCCCCAATGCCACGACGGCTTCAGGCCGCTTTCTGCCGTCTTCGAATTGGACACACTCGCGGGACGCACCGCCATTTAATGGGGAGCTCCCCTAGACCTTATTGCGACGACTGCGTTATCCTTCAGACTGTTCGGCACATTTTTGTTGAATGACCCAGTCTGGATGATCTTCGCGCACGTTACCTCTCTTGGTATCGGGATGAGCCTGGTCGCTACCGCTTTTCTCTTGTACTCGGGCGGGTTCGTGCACACAGACTTGCAGAGCATCCTACTCTTTGGAGGCGGTTGGCCTCCTCCATTTTATTTGCTTCTTTTGTCAGTCACATGTTCCTGCGCCGGGAGGAGGAGGGCTTTGCCCCGACGCCGGAGCATGCTCCCTTCTTGTTTTTGCTTTGCTGTTTTGGACTTTGTTTGGTTTTGGTTTTAGGTTTGGTATTTGACTTATTTTATATTTTAAAAGAATCTAATATTTTGCTTGTAATTAATTCATTACGGCGACCTTTGCTCATGTATGCAGTCGCTTGATGGGTGCTAAAAAAATGCCGACATAATGCTAAGAACTGAAAAATAGTTATGTGCGTACGCGGTACCCATTCCGGTACCGGGAGAGCCTCCATCGCTACCATCTATCGCTGCTGCTTGGACTCCTACGTACTGTGTTGCATGGCCCTGAGGATCTGGAGGATCGCCCTTCCCCCAAGTTATGCAATTTGACTTTTTAAAGTCTTGTAACAGAGTCCTTGTAGGAAGGACGCCGGCATCGTACATGGCATTGAGTGATATTTGCCCTTTGCTTTGATGCGTTTTCGTGTATACATATTTTGAATAGAGATATATATGCATGTGCGTAAGTTTATATGTAGATGCTGAGAGCGTTGGATGTTGCGGCGGCCATGCCTTAGTTGGTTGTCGTATTGGCGAGATCTATAGATGTTCGTAATCCCGATTTCCTTTAGCAGCCATTAGCTTATTCCCCCGTTGGTTGATGTCACTTGTCAGTCAAGTTTGGTAAATCTCCGTCCCCACTGACGAAGAAACCCTCGAGGGAGACCTTCGTTGGGACCGGGACAGGTTTCGGAGAATTGCGGGCATCCAAATCCCAAGCCATCCCAAGCACTTTCTTTTCTCCTAACTTCATCCCTCTCATTATAAAACGTTTTCCCGGTGGAAATACCCTCATTAGTTTTCTCTTTCAATAATAAATGGCGTAGAAGAATCAAGCTGATCCAAATCCTATTTTGGAGCGGTGTTTTGGCCACGAGTTTGCCTTGAGAGCGAAAGTTTCCTTGAACTTAATACAAAAACCCAAGAAAACCAGTTTGCATTTGAGTGGGCAGAAGCAAAGAGGCTCCAAGGAGGGATAAACCAGTCGGTATTCTCGCGCCGCCTCTCATCAAATTAAACTCCTTAACAAGCTCAGCGCCTTGTGTGGGAACAGCGAAGGCGATGAATAACAAAATAAGCTAGAAACCAGCATAGGCCAATATGAAGTATATTTCGTGTTGAATAAATAAGATTCGCAATCTTATGGGCCTAACGATAAGCGGGGCAAGATGGAAACAAATAAAAAAAGTAATAACACGAATATAAAGAGATATATGGGAATTAAGAATCTGTTTTATAGCAAACCTCACCAACCCCAAAGAGACAGAAGAGGTTAATCTCAAAATATGAATTTGAATCTCCACAAACGAGTGAAGCAAAAACAAATAAATGACAAAATTGTGTGCGGGGATATCAAATGACATTTATCACCTAGTTACAGATGTTGAAGCGTCTAAGACACAGGTGGAAATTTGCAACGCACAAGTGCAGGAGTATATAACAGGGGACGAAGATTTTATTAATTAAAAAGGCCTATTATTTTCCCGGAAAGAGTCCTGGGTAGGTATTTCAGAGCGATAGGCCGCTAGAAACAATTATTACCATGCAACAACATGATTGCCAAGGACGTGCACTGTTATGGTTTGAAGTAAACACAATGAGGTCATCTCCAAGGACGTGCACTGTTTACGTTTGAAGTAAAATGTCGTAGAGTGAGGTCACATGAGCTCCTGAAAGGGGGATTTGGAGGACACCCAGGTGGGATCCATAGTGTTTCAGCCAGGCAAGGGCGACCTACGTGTCGTTGCCACTATTGTATTTTTTTCACTCCCAATCCGTCCCCTCCGATGCCTATCTTGGTGGGGACCTACCGTTCCACTTGGGATCCAAACCACGGATCACTACATCTGGTAGCTGCTGAAAAGTCCCCCGAATCAAGACTCCCATACGGGGATTAACCATCATACCCAATGCGTCTTATCTTGGAGCAAAAGGGTAATTGATGTTTCTCCTGGGTTGGGCCGTTGCTCTCTCCCGATATATGCACCCACTAATGCTCTCGATTTAGGCTTTTTGGTTAAATTAAATAGGAGTAATCCAACGGAGAACGATGAGAGGCGGGTAGAGATTGGAAAAAGGATACACAAATAAAAGTAGCGCAAAAGGTCAAGGATGAAAAGGACTGATACGAAATACCTTATCAAATCTTAACAGTTGGGGCCGGAAGGGCGCATGAGCACCTTCTATAATTGAGTTCCTACCTAGGCACTCGTACTCCAAAGTACGAACTTTAGCTCCCTAGCGAACGTTCGACTTTAACTTACGCCCCCTCCCCCGTCTCGTGGGTATTTGGGGTTCTTGCTTGTACCTCCTTCTCAACACCCACACTTCGAGTCACCATTGATGCTTCTAAATCCCCCGAGAGGGGGGTAGGGGGCGCTGTAGACTGTTACACTGGACATCTGGACGAATTAGACACCCTCCTAGCCCTAGTGCCCCGGTCGTCCCAAACTATATTGAGATTACCTGGGCTGTATTTTTTCTAGACATGTCGTCCATTTTACCGTTTTTCCGACCCAACTTTCTCGGACGGTGGCTAATTTCGCGTTCGGCCATTCATTCCCTATCGGTCAACCCCCTCCCTCATTAGTTAAGGTTGGAGGGGGATAAGATGCCTGCATTATTCTCATCCTTCTCCCCCCCCCCCTTCTACTGCTCCCCGCATCTTTTTATCCACCCTCAAGGAGGTGTCAGTTGTAGCACATGGGAAACATTGTTGCGGCTGACACCTCGAGGCTTATGTGCCCTCTCTGCCCCAAACCCCGACTTTGCACTTCCAGCCTCAATTCTTCCGGTTGTATATCTTCCACACATTTTCGCCTCCTCTAGCTTCCACTTTCTTCACACATCTCGCTCCATCTCCTTGTTCCAAGGCAAGCAAGAGGGTATCCTTTTGCAAGAACTCGAACCCCACACCCTGTGAGGTAGCGCTCCCCGTCGTCCAGGTAACTCGTGTGATTCCTCCCTAGACGAGGAAATTCGACTAAAGAGTGTCGCACGGTGTGATGTACCATCGAGGCTTCAGCGACAGGCCTGGGCACCCGTGGAGTACTCCACCCAATTGCGCTGCATTCCCCGGCTGTGTCCAATCTGGAGGCGACAAAATGCCATCTGAAGCCATCGAGGCATCGGAGAATTAGTCCAGGGAAATAATTGAAGTGTAATGGTACGCATCTTTCTACTGCGCGGACCCATTTGCTTTTTTCCCATGCAGTACGATGCGCTGCCCTGATTCCCACCATATAGATGGTATATGGAAGAGCTAAACACAGTCTATGCAGTCTATGCCTGGCCATCTCATCGGTGTACTCATTTTCTTCCATTCTTACATCTTCAAGTTTCCAGCAGGAAACAATCTCCACATCATATTCCTGATCCACAATATACGTGACATCACGAATATCACCGACGACGGGAGTCGGATATTCCAATGCCTCAAGAGCAGTTCTTGTCCCAGTCTAGGCGATCTCCGCGCACGTTACCTGTCCCGGTACCGAGATGAGCGGGATCGCTACCGCTTGTCCCTTCTACTCAGGACGAGTTCGTGCACGCCGACTTGTGGACTTTACGATCTTTTGGAGGAGGCTGCCCTCCTCCATTTTATTTGACCTTCTTTGTGCGTTTCTTTTTGTAGGTCGCATGTTCCTGTGCCGGGAGGAGGCGGGCCTACCCCCGACGCCGGAGCACGCTTCCTTCTTGCCTTTTTGCTTTTTCTCGTTTTTTTTTGCCTTTGTCTTTTTTATAGTTGTGTTATTTAGATATTGTTATTAGTTTTTTAATTTAGCCTAATAGTAGGCTGTTGTGTACGGCGACTTATGCCCAAGTAGACAGTCGCCAGATGGGCCACCACAAGGAAAAAAAAATATCAAGAACAGTTCTCGTACTGAGTTGTTGCTATAAATGACAGAAGGGGCTCCAAAACGACTAAGGTGCCACATCTTTCGTACCGAATGGTATATTGCTACTAGAACTGTCGTAAAGATGGACGCACCACCCAGAATAGTTCTACCAAATTAGGACGCAAATTCCAAGGAGACGGTAGAAAATCTAACCCCAACATCGGACTTATATATATATCAGTCTACACCCGCAAGGCTCGAGTAGGAAAAGAAGCGTGATTCCAAAAGGGTTGCTCTATCAGCACTTTGAGTGTAGCAAGAAATTCTTCCACTCAGTGAGAAGCTGCTTGTGCCATATATCCAACCAGTTCCTAGTGGTTCCCAGTTATTTGGGCGAATGATGGATAAAGGTTGTCAGAAAAACACAAGATCCATAGCTACGTTCCTCAGTATTTTACCGGGATCACCAGTTTTTCAGATGGAACCTTTTTGGTTAATGTGGCTAACCCTGCCCAGAGGACCAAAATGAGAGGTCCTCGGACACTCATTGGTACATCACTGCAGATGATCCACGTCCTGCTAAGAACTTTGTAAATGGACAATGGACTATTGTATGCCAGGGAAATATTTGACTATTCCCTTGAGGATATTACTTAACAACCTGCCGACCAGGGGGCAGTTGGAATTAAGCAAGTGGCGAAGAAGGAGTAAACGGTCTTTAGACCCCACCTGAAGCTCTTCGTCACTTTCTACCTCTACGACGCAGTAAGGGGCGCGGCAATTTGCCTTCCTGGCCACCGTGTTGACGGGACTCAGCTGGGGCCCCGTCCGGCCCCAGCATAGCCTCTTCTCCTTCTTTCTGACACCCTGTCTTCTTACCCTGCTTCCTCACTTTCCATACAACTTCTCACACAACTTTCTCTGGTCGGCCTCTAACTTCACAAGGTAGAGAGCGACCAGCTTCCTCTCAGCCAACCATCCCGGACCGGGGCTGAGGGGGGGAGCAGACAACACCCCCTCACCCCTGAGCTTCACTTTGGGTTTTTAACAACCTGTTTCACCTTCACCTTCTTCACATCCCCTTTTTTTCTCCTTTCACTATCTATATTTTTTTACGCCGTGCCTAAAGTGGAGCCGCCATACCAATGGGCGGCCAGGTCACTAGGCGGGAGGAGGGGCCTCAAATGGAGGCAGCTGGTTCTGCCGGCCCCGTATTCATCCTTCGCAGAGCGGGCTACTACGTGGAGTGATGGGCATCTGCACCCCGTGAATTATAAAGGGTCACCATGCCCAATGATGAGTCCATAAAGAAATTTCTTCTCTCTTTATCCCCCCCCCCTCATCTACCAACACCGAAGCCGCCTTCGGGCATCTCCACTGGAAAAATGGAGGTCCCTCCCCGCTGTGCTCTCTTAGGGCACCCTTCAAATTTCTTGTACCGGAGAGGAGGCTTACTCCTCTTCTTTGCCTACGGGTGCAGGGGACTCCCCTCACCTCCTTCTCTGCCACTTTACAGTGGCAGTCCCCCCTTTACTTTGCAAGGCGACTTTCAAGAAAGCAGATAGGCGGCCCATAATTGACCACTCCCGGTTGGGGCGGCTCAATAGAGCCAACACCATTAGGGGAGCAAAGGACGCCAGGGCCCGTCGGCCCGTGCCCCTTAATTTCCTGCAGGCGTGCGCGACAAGTTTGTAGGGGGTCGACAGATGCCGGTTCGCCGGCATTAGAAGATAAAAAAGAACCTCAAATGGGATCTGTGATGTCTTAGGGGGGAATGGCCACATGGAGGCCCCCTTTGAGATGGACTTGGTCAAAGAGGGGACCAAGAGGGAGCCCCACCTCCGAAACTGCTCCCTTTGCCTAAGGTTTCGAGGCGAAAGGAGGAAAAGACTCGCATGGCGAGCCCGACCTCCCCCGATAAGACTTTGAAGGCGACAGCGCCTGAAGTTCTGCCTCCAAGAAGCGTACGGCCATTTGATTGAGCGTCTTCTCTTCGAAGAAGGCCCCTGCATCTCTTGCGAGCTAGGACTTGAAGGCATATTCCTTCAATGGAATTTCCGCGGACTCCTGGCCAGCTTGAAGGAGCTGTGGAGGCTCGCCTCGTCCCGTTCCACGTTAGCTATCTTTTTGCAGGAGACCATGCTGGGCGCGTGTCCCCTGCCCACGTTCTCGGGGTATAAGGCTGTTGCGACCTCACCACCACGTGATGGGGGTGGGGGTGGCGAATGCGCGATTTACACCGACCGCTCCAGTGGTGATCAGCCGAGTGTGAGGCGGACCTCAAACATAAGCGTTATTCCTACATGCACTATAAGCGCCGCCCGAACGACTTCTCTTTTCTTGGCGGACATATGTGTCTTCACTTAATGGGAAGACCTCCCTTAGCAGAGGTGTGGAAGCGAGTCAAAAGGATTCAGAGCAAGTTTTCGCAGGATCCTCCTCCCATTCTCCAGGAGGATGGGACCGCAATCTCGGATCCCGCGTCCGTGGAGGAATCGTTCGCGACCATTTTCTCCGCATTATCTTGCCGGGATTCTGCTCCGTCAGTATTCAACGCGCGTCACTATGTTGCGGAAGGCAGCCGACTGGACTTTACCTTTAGAGGCGGAGAACCTTTCAACGACAAGTTTACTGTGAGTAAGTTGCGTTCCGCTCTCGCTTCGTGCGTGGAAACCGCCCCTGGTCCAGATGATGTCTCGTACGCCTTGCTTCGACACTTGGGTGAGGGAGGCATGACATTTCTCTTAGATATGTTTAACAGGATATGGGTAGAGGGTATCCTCCCAGATTCCTGGCAAATCGCTACTATGCTCGCTTCAGGAAAACCGGGGAGAGGTTACTCTAGCACGGCCATTTTCCGCCCAATCTCTCTAACCTCTTGCGCGTGAAAGTTGATGGAGAAATTGATAAATGTTAGATTAGTTTTTTTTATGGATAGCAGAGGCCAACTGTCTTCTGTTCAGTGCGGGGTCCGCAAGTTCTATTCCACGTCGGATGTTCTGCTCTGACTGGAAAATGCCGTCTGCGAGGTCTTTCTTCGTAGACAGCACTACGCCATGCTGTTTTTTGATCTGAAGAAGGCCTATGATACCGCATGGCGATATGGTATCTTAGAGACTCCACACGATGGGGGCAATGTGACGCCTTTCAATGTTTATATCTGAATTTTTGCAAGATTGTCGATTCTGCGTACGGATGGGGGGGAGGGAAGAGCCCTCTTTGTCCCATTGGAGCAGGGAGAGGGTGTCACGCAAGGTAGTGTCCTTAGTGTCACACTCTTTGCCCTGAGCATTAACGGCATCAGCTCGGTGCTGCCGGAAGATGTTCTCGTTCCGCTCTACGTGGAGGACCTTTCTATCTCTTTTGATGCGGCCCAGATGCCAACCCTGGAGCTTCAACTCAAACAGGCAGTGAACTGCGTCTCTCGCTATGACGAAGCGCACAGGTTTTGATTTTCCTTTGCCAAAACTAAGGTGGTGCACTTCTACTGCCATCTACGGCTTCACCCTGACCCAGACTTGTTTCCTAATGGGGTAAGCCTGAAAGAGGTTAAATCGCACAGTTTCCTTGGTCTTTTGTTTGACCGACGCCTCACTTGGGAGGCTATTATTCGCAGCCTTAGAGTCTCTTGTACCCGCGGTATGGATATTTTTCGTTTCGTGGCGTTCAGCACTTGGGGCACTGATATGGCTACTGCCTTACTTTTTTATCGATCATTGTTCGTTTGAAGTTTGACTACGGATGCGAGTTTTATGCCTCCGCAGCTGAGCGTGTATTGCGGAAGGTGAACGTAATCCACCACCCGAGCCTTCGCTTGGCAACCGGTGCCTTCCGCACTTTCCCCATTAAGAACCTACTTGTTGATGCTGGGGAGATGCCACTCGCTCTACGCCGTGCCCAGTGCATTATTCACCAACAGCTCTCACTGCATCCGCAGCTGATTTCGACGGTGCCTATGCCGATTAGAAAGGCCAATCATACCCTTTGCTTAGGAAACTCCTTCGAGATCTCGGTATAGCTCTCGGGCCGGTGGCATCCGTGGTTCTATCCAGGACGCCACCCTTGAGAGTACCACCTTTGGCTATTTGCCGCCAGGCCTCTGTTCCCAAAGATTCTACAGCGCTGGGAATATTGCGTTCGACTTTTTTGGATCACACCTCGGGTCACGCTGGAACCGTGCCAGTGTATGCGGATGGCTCCAAGTCCCAAGAAGGGGGGGGCGGTTTCTACGCCGTATCCCCTCTGTTTGAAGTTAGCGAGGCTCTGCCACGGCTGCGTCTGTCTTTACGGCTGAGCTAGTGGCACCACTCGGTACTGGAGATTAAGTGACGTGCCCAGTTCGGGGACCGGATTGTGATCTATATCGAACCACAAAGCGCTCTTAGTGCTCTCGGGGCATTAGAATCTCCGTATCCCCTGGTTCGCAATATCCGTGACGCCAGGGTTTGGCAAGCGCGGGGAATGCGCGCGCAGATGAGGTCGCTAAAGAGTCCGCGAGACTTGGGCGACCGGACCAGTGTTTCGCTCTTCCTCACATCGACTACATGGCATGGATACGGGCAGCTCTACGAGCTGCTTGGCAAAGCAGATGGGAGACGGTCGAAGGTAACTTAAAGTTGCGTGCCATTGCACCGCGACCGTTTCCATTGACCTACCCTCAATGCCGCGAGGGCTTCAGATTGCTTTCTGTCGTTTCCGAATTAGACACACTCGCGGGACGCACCGCTATTTGATGGAGCCCTCGCCTGTGCCCTACTGTGAAGACTGCGTTTTCGGCACATTCTTGTTGAATATCTCAGTCTGGGCGAACTTCGCGCACGTTACCTGTCCTGGTACCGGGATGGGCGGGGTCGCTACCGCCCCTCCCTTGTACTCGAGACGGTTTCGTGCACATTGAATGGTGGACTTACTGACTTCTTGGGGGCTGCCGGCCTTCTCTCCTTTATTTAACTAGTTGTTTTTTCTGTGTTATTTTTGTAGGTCGCACGTTCCTGTGCCGGGGGGGAGGCGGACCTATCCTCCTCGACACTAAAGCTTGCTTCCTTTCTCCTTCCTTTTTTTATTTTATTGTTGTTTTTTTCTCTTTTTTCATGTTACTATTTTAAAGTAGCCAAGTACTAGACAGTGGTAAGTACGGCGACATATGCCCAAGGAGGCAGTCACCAGATGAGCTCTTAAAAAAAACAAAAAAACCCTACAGTTGAACGTGTATTTCGGAAGGTGGACTCGATCTACCACACCGCCCTTCGCCTGGCCACCGCTGCCTTCCGCACTTTCCCCATTGAGAGCCTACTTGTCGATGATCGGGAGATGCCACTCGCTTTGCGCCGTGCACAGTGCATTATTAGAAGTACGCTCGAGCCCGGCGCCTTCCTTAGTCACCATCAGCTCTCAATCAATCCGCAGCTGATCTCGACGTTGCTTGTACCTCCGAGAGATGCCAGTCATACCCTAAGCCTTTTGGGTTTAAGGCTAGGAAACTCCTACGAAAGCTAGGTATACCTCTCTGGCCAGTGGTGCCCCTGGTTCTGCCCAGGACGATACCCAGGATGGTCCATCTTTGACTATTTGTCGCCACGCCTCTGTTCCTAAAGCTTCTACAGCGTCGGGGGTATTGCTTTCGGCCTTTTTGGAGCACACTTCGTGTCACGCTGGAACCGTGCCAGTGTATACGGATGGTTCCTAGTTCCAAGAAGAGGTCGGTTTCCACGCTGTATGCCCTCTGTTCGAAGTCATCGGGGCTCTGCCAGGCGCTGCGTCTGTTTTTACGGCCGAGCTGGTTGCAATACACCACTCGGTATGGGAGATAACGTGAGGTGCCCAGTTCGGAGACCGGATTGTGATTTATAGAGACTCACAAAGCGCCCTAAGTGATCTCGGGACATTGGAATCTCCGCATCCCTTGGTTTGTGATATCCGTGACGCCACGGTGGATGTTGAAAATATATTCTGTCGGTGAATGAGGGCGCCAAAGTGTCCGCGAGGACTGGGCGACCAGACCACTGTTTTGCTTCTCCTCACACCGATTACATGGCAGGAATACGGCAGCTCTCCAGGCTGCTTTAGTTAGCTTTCTGTCGTCTCCGAATTGGATATACTCACGGGACGCGACGCCATTTGATGGAGCGTTCGCCTGCGCCTTATTGCGACGACTGCGTGCTCCCCCAGACTGTTCGGCACATTCTTGCTGAATGTCCCACTTTGGTTGATCTTCGTGCATGTTACCTGTCCTGATACCAGGATGAGCGGGGTCCCTACCCTTTGTGCCTTGTACTCGGGATGCGTTCTTGCATACCGAGTTGTGGACTATACGATTGTTGTTTTTTTTTTAGCCTTTGTCATTTTTTATTGTTGTTATTTGTTACTTACATATTGTTATTTGTTTTTTTAAAATATAGCCTAGTAATAGGTTGTGCTGAGTTCGGCGACTTATGCCCAAGTAGGCAGTCGCCAGATCGGCTCCTAAAAAAACAAAAAAGACCCCTTTTGGGTTCCCACGCAACTCAAATTCTCCGGTCCCGTCTCTGGGTCTGACCCAACAGATCTTCAGATCCTCGCCGTCAAATTAAGGAAATCCACTGTCTTCCTACCTATCTGGTTTTTAGTTGTGGTTCTGCAACCCTTTGGAAACGAACTGCCACTGGGTAACTTCTGGTTCATGTGAGTCGCTGAGCTAGGTTGCAAACGCCATTCTTTAACGCACCCAAGGCGGACGCCTGAAAAGTCTGAAAACGCATGTCAGAATAGGCGGGAGCGACTGGACACGGTATATTGCCCACAACCATCTTCATTTTCTTCAGTGTCACAAGTGTCATAAAATACCGTGTATTGGCAGGCTTTCTAGAGTTTTCCAAGTTTCACCATCACCTCCAGGTGTGGGGGGGTCCCCCCCCCCACCTGGTGCCCATTTGACGGCCAAGACTCCACCTCGGAGAAAGATCTGGTAAAAGAGGCTCGTACGTCCAGTCTTGGGGCCCTAGACGGGGGAGGAGGGAAACTGGTTCACTCACGGCCCTCCTCTCCAAAGAAGAAGAAAAGCAAAAGGTAGAATTGAAAGAAAACTACGGATTCCTCTTCCCTCAGCGAGGTCTCGGAGACGGATGGTTCTGCTGCCGTTTCGGCCATCGACCAAGCTAAGATCTGCTCGTCCGGCCCTGACGCGCTCTCGGACAGGGAGGCTCAAACAAAGACCAAGGTCGCAAGTGCTTTGAGTAGAGCCTCGATTACGTCGGGGCCCTTCATTCAGAAATTACGTCACGTTTTTTCGCCCGCTGTCCTCTAGAGCTGTTTAGTTATTCAATCCACTGGTGGCAACTAGTTGGCACAAACCCATATGCTCCATCAAAGGAGAGCTTTAGCTGGATTGAATACCCTTCTGAGGCTGCCATTATTAGTGCCCTTCAGACACACGATGACTCGCCTGTAAATGTGGCGCCGCTCTCTACTATGAATTTAGTGAAACAAGTGGTTTATATGAGGGAACTATTGGACTACGCCTGCGAAGAAGTCAGCGAAGAGCTTTCTGACAAAAGAGCAGTCAAGGTCGACCGTGTATTGAGAAAACAGGGTGAGGCCTCGAGATCCACCCTTACACTTTTCCTTAGATTCGATCGTGACATGCTCCCTGAGTCGGTGCGTGCTGGTTGGTATCGCTATCACGTACATTCCACCAACTGCTGCGAAGGTGCTACTACTGCCACCGTTTCGGCCATACAAATTGCTCCTGTAAACGTGCGATTCAGGTTTGGCCGAAGTCTGTGCAAGTTGCTCCAAGGACGTACACGATAAGTCCTTATCGTACATGACCAAGTGTCTCAATTGCCGATGGCCGCACCATGCCTGCTCGAAGCAATGGGGCACGTTTCTTCTAGAGAAGTACTTTCTGGCCGTTCAGGCTGCGGATCGTCTTTCATTTAGCGAGGCTAGGGACATGGTCTGGCGCGGCGAGTGCTACCTGGGACGTCTTATGCCTCAATATTAAAAAAGTCACCGAATGCTCTTGCTTCATCCAGGATTACGAGCACAGTCGCTTTGCGCCCATTAGGTATCATTCTGCGCGTCCTATTCACCCTGGGCAATCCCCTGGTAGAGTTAGTGGCACAAAGTGTTGACACCCAGCCTCGGCTAAAACCAGAGCTCTCCAGCGTGAGCATTTCCCGTAAGGCGAAACGACATGGCGCCTGAACAGAGTTGTCAGACTCATTGGAGGAACCCCTGCCCCAACCCCCCGAAGGTGGTAATGAGGCCGTCTTCACTGAATGCTAAAGTTGCATCCCGAAAGAAAGGCAGCACCAAAGGAACTTCGACTCTTAAGCTCGCACCCAAGGTTGTACTTGGTTGTATGGAGACGGTGAATATTGGAAAGGAGGGACACCGCCGCCGAAGTCACCCCACCCGCCAAAGGTTTCGAGGCGAAGGTAGAAAAAGACGCGCATAGCGAGCCAGCCCTCTTCGATAAATCCTCGAAGGCGTCAGCGCCTTTAATGCTTCATTCGGCGAACAGTGCCAGGAGTTCTGCCACCAGGAAGTGTACTGCCATCCTCTTCGAAGAGGACCCATGTATCTCTTCCGAGCTAGGCCTGGAGGGTATATTCCTCTAATGAAATTGTCGTGTGGACTCCGGGCCAACTGAGAGGAGCTGTGGTGGCTAGTCTCATCCTCTTGTTAGCTATCTTTCTGCAGCAACCATTCCGGGTGCGTTCCTCCTGCCCACCGACAGGGGTCTCAAAGTTTTGAAACCCCACCATCCTAGGTTGCGGTCCGGTCAGGAAGATACGCGATTTACAGCTGGGATGATGTTTCAGTTCTTATATTTGATATAAATGCCTCCTTTCAGGCATTGGCAGTGCAACTACACATGGGTAAGAATAATACTCTACTTTCTGCCTACATTCCATCGTCAGCCAGCTGTCGCGCGGGGGATTTCCACCTTGTCGTGGCAGGGTTGCAGAAACCATTTCTTCTAGGTAATTTGAACGGTAGACACTCCTTGTAGGTGACTACACGCTAAATGCCATGGATAGTTCTTTGGACGGTCGCTGCGTCCCAAGAAATGATTGATTTTTCTGTCCCACTAGAGGAATTCAGGTCGGTGGGGAAGCCGTTAAGTTTTTCTCCGGCAACCTCTTCTCCATGGGACTAACTACTATTTCCAAAACAACTGGTGTTTTTGCACATCGTCTGCTTCCTTGGTGGTCGACCGATCGAGTATGAGATGGTTTTCAGAGAGAAGCGATATGGATGCATGCCCTATGAGGGCCGCCCGAAAGACTCGACTGTCAGTGAATTTCGTCGAGCTAGTGCTAAGTTCCTCTATATTTCAAAGCACGCCCGCCGCTCTTTCTGGTAGGCATACATGTCTTCACTTAACGCGAATACCACTCTTGCAGAGACGTTTAAGCGAGTCAATAGGAGCCGGGGCATGTTCTCGCAGGACCTTCCTCCCGTTCTCCAGGAGAATGGGACCCCGTTATCGGACCCCGCGTCCATGGAGGAGTCTTTTGCGATGCTTTCTCCACATTTTTTTAGTCGAGATGCTGCTCCGCTAGAATTCAATGTGCGTCGTGATGTTGCTGAAAGCCGCTGACTTGACTTTACCTCCAGAGGTGGAGAACCCATTAATTACAGGTTTACTTTGAGTGAGTTTCGTTCCGTCTTGCATGTGCGGACACCGCCCCTAGTCCGGACAATGTTCCTTATGCCATGCTTCGACACCTAGGTGAGCGAGGCATGGCCTTTGTTAGATTTGTTCAACTGGATCTGGAAAGAGGGTAACCTCCCATACTCATGGAGAATGCTTACTGTGCTCTTTTTCCGTAAACCGGGGAAAAAATCACTCCATCCCGGCAAGTTTCTGCCTAACCTCTCTAACCTTCTACGTTTTTGAGTTAATGGAGAAATTAGTGAATGTTAAATTGCCTTTATCATGAACAGAGGAAGCCACTCCTCTTCTCAACAGTTTATCGAAATAGAGAAACCCTATGATACCGCATGACCATACGGCATCATGGGAGTCTACATACGATGGGGGCCAGGGTAAACATCCGAATTTTTATTTCTGAAATTCTGCGAAATCCTCGTTTCTATGTACGGCTGCACGGAGCTCTCTCCGGCTCAATTAAATAAGAGAAGGGCGTCCAACAGGGAAGTGTCCTCAGCGTCAACCTCTTTGTTCTGGGCATCAACGGTATCACTTCGGTGTTGCCGGAATGTTCTCGCTACGCTCTACGTGGACTAGCTTTCAATCTTTTTGGTGCCTCCTAGATACCAGCTTCGTAGCGTCGACTTCAACAGGCAGTTAATTACATCTCTCGCTATGCCGAAGTGCACACCTTTCTGTTTTCCCTGGCCAAGATTAAGGTGATGCACTTCTGCCGCCAACCACGGCTCCACCCTGAACCAAACTTGTTTCCAAATGGGATTCGGTTGCAAATGTAGGATTCGCAACGTTTTCGACCGAAAACTTACCTGGGAGGGTCATATTCGCAGCCTTAGGGTATCTTGTACCCGCGCCATGGACATACTTCACAGATACTCACAGATGATCTTCTGGAAGAGGCAAATTATGCCTGTGGCTCCAGGGGTTTTTAAATCAGAGTTATGCTGCTCTTAGGTGGACTGCCTGTCATGGCTACGAGCTCCACCTACCCGTTCCCACCGTGATGCCCAGCCACGGAGGTAACCTCCCCAGTAAATATTCTCGCCTTTAAAAACTAGAATCTGGACGGAGATTGGAACTGCCGACCCAACGATCGCTGGGCAAGCGCACTAACCACTATACTAGCCGGGAGGCTTGTTCGTTCGAAGCTCTACTACGGATGCGAGATTTATACATCCGCAGTCGTCAATGGCTCTCACTGCATCCACAACCTATCTTGACAGTGCCTATGCCCCCGAAATACGCCAGTCATACCCTAAGCCCTTTGTATTTAGGGCTAGGAAACTCCTTAGAGAGCTCGGTGTAGCTAGCGCGCCAGATACACCCCTGGTTCTGCCCAGAGCGCCACTCTGGAGGGTACCAAATTTGATTATTTTTTGCGGCGCCTCTCCTCCCAAAGTTCCCATAGCGCCGGGAATATTCCGTTTGGCCTTTTTGGAGCACACTTCGTGTCACGCTGGATCCATCTTAATGTATACAAATGGCTCCAAGTCCCAGGAGGGGCTTGGTTTCCACCCCATATCCCCTCTCCTTTAAGTTAGCGTGGCTCTACCAGGTGCTACGTCAGCTTTACGACCGAGCTGGTTGCATTACACCACTCAGTACGGGAGATAACGTGTCGTACCCAGTTCTGAGACAAAACACCTTGACTGCTTTCGGGGCATTGGAATCTCCACAACTCCTGAATCGCGGTCTCCGTGACGCTAGAGTCGCCGCAAGCAAGGTGGATGTCAAGATTATCTTTCCAGCTTGCTTCCTGGCCATGTAGGAATTACGGGGAATGAGGGCGCCGAAGAGTCTGTGAGGACTGAGTTACCACCACCTCTTAGCTCTTCCTCAGAGACTACATGGCAGGAATCAGTGCAGCCCTCCGGGCTGCTTGGCAAAGAAAATTGGAGACGATCGAGGGGAACTTAAAGTTGCCTGCCATTGCGCCCTGACTGTTCGCACGGACCCACCCTCCAATACAGGGACGGCTTAGGGGCAATTTGTCTTCTACGAATTGGGCCTCGCGGGAAGCACTGCCATTCGATGGAGCGCTTGCCTGCACTTTATCGCGACGACTGACTTGTCCCCCAGTGTGTTCGGCACGTGCTTCCTTCTTCTTCTTGCTTTTTTGTTATTTTGTCTTTATTGTTTCATTGCCTGATTTTTTGGTATCTTGTTATTTGATTTTTGCATGTCTTTTTCTTGTTTGTTTTTAATCTAACCTAATATTAGGCTGTAGTGTAATTACGGCGACTTTTGCCTCAGTAGGCAGTCTCCAGATGCGCTCCTAAAAAATAAGCCATTCGCTCTTGGGGCCCGTTCCGGAGGGAGGAGAAAGGCGCTTTCACCCCCCCCCCTGCCTTCCTCTCCAAAGAAGATAAAACATAGGAAGAAAAATCATAGCTGACAAGGGATTCCTTTCCTTCCGTCGGCTCTGTGGACGGAAGGGTCTGCTGCCGTTTTGACAAGCGACCAAGCCAAGACCAGCCCGTAAGCCCCATGGCGCCTACTGGCGAGGAGGCCTAGAGCAAAACCAAAGTAGCAACTGCAGTGAGTAGAACCTCGTTTATTTCGGGGTCCCTCATTTAAGGATTACCGAGCGCTTTTTAGCCCGCTGGCTTCAAGCGCTTTTTATTTATTCGCTTCACTGATTTCAGCAAGTTAGCCAAAGGTTTCATCAAAGGAGAGGTTTAGCCGGATTGAATGTTAGCGTGACTAAGCTGACCCGTTTCTCGGAACGGAGAATTTTTGCGAATGCGGCGGATCCTTCCGAGGTGGTCATTATTAGTGCCCTTCGGACACTCGATGGTACGCCGGTGAGTGTAGCGCCGAACTTCCCCATGAATTTCGTAAAAAGGGTGGTTTATGCGAGGGAACTCATGGACTACTCGTTATAAGATATCACCCAAGAACTGGCTGACTAAGGCGCAGTCAAGGTCAAGCGTGTTATGAGAAAACAAGGTGGCCACCTCTACACTTTTCGTCACGTTCGATCGTGACAGGCTCCGAGTCGGTGCGTGCTGTTTGGTATCGTTACCTCCTGAAGGCATTCGTGCCACTGCAGCGAAGGTGGGACTACTGCCATTGCTTCAGCCATACGAATGGTTCCTGTAGACGTGCAAAGTCGGGTTTACCCGAAGTTTCTACAAGTTGTTTTAAGGCCCTACACGATGTCATTATTGTGTATGGCCAAGTGTGACAATTGCGGAGAGCAGCACACTGCTTTTTCGAAGCAATGTTGCGTGTATCTCCTGGAAAAGGAAATCCTGGCCATTTAGGCTGCAAAGCGTCTCTCCTTTTGCGAGGCTAGATACTTGATTGGTCCTTGCGCGCCCAGCGCTATCTGGGACGTCTTACGCCGCAAAATAAAAAAGCACCCTCTGCTCCTGGCTCTTCCAACATTTACGAGCACGCTCGCTTTCGCTCCCATTCAGAACCCTTCTGCGAATTCTACCCACCATGGGCACTCCCCTGGTTATCTTCGCGTACGTTACCCGTATCGGTACCCTAACGAGCAGGATCGTTGCTACTTGTCCTTTGTACTCAAGATGGTTCCTTTCACATCAGATTATGTCATAGTTTAGTTTTTAGATACCTTGTCATCTCTTTTTTGCGTTGAATTTGTTTTTGTTTTTCAGCAGCTGTACCCTCGCTGCTAGCCACCATATGAATGACATAAAATACAAATAAACAAAACAGGCCTAAAGGCAGTGATTTAATCTAGCAATTGCACTTCAAAAATGCGGTCCCTATGGCAAGGGTCTGCTCAGTTAATTACACTTCAAAAATGGGGACACTGGCGCAAATCTTGCATCCCGGTTTCATGAATTTTTTTTTTAAGAGCTCATCTGGCGACTGCCTACTTGGGTATTAGTCGCCGTATTCAAAATTGCCTAAAATTAGGCATCTTTAAAAGAGGATGCTAAAAAACAAATAAAAAAAATCAATAAAATAAAACAAAGAAAAGTAAAAATAAGTAGAAAGCAAGCTCAGGCGTCGGGGGAAGGTCCGCCTCCCCCCGGCGCAGGAACATGCGACCTACTAAAATAAGAAAAAACAACAACAACAACCCCACAACTATTTAAATAATAGGGAGAAGGCTGGCATCCTCCCAAAAGTCTAAAAGTCCACAGGTCGGTGTGCACGAAACCGTCCCGAGTACAAAGGACAGGCGGTAGCGACCCCGCCCCGATATCATGAGACTTCAAGTATGGTCTATTGCAACCTTTGAGTGTTAACGATGTTCCAAAGCTTCTCCTGACTGCAATGAAGTACGATACCTGGCCAGTTTCTTAATACTACATACTAGAAGTCAGGATTGATGAAACGTCAGCTGGAGACCTTAAATGGGGACTCGAGAGAGGTACCAGCTTCCTTAGGTAATGGCTATAGTGGTGGGACATTTACCATCATCATCTATCCCTTCCTTGCGGGCGTTTGCGCTGGGAGGATATGCAGGCCTACAGATATCATCTGCGGCATTGCTGCCCAAAGTACACATAACACGCTTGCGGGTCAACGGAACGTAGATCGATGCGGTATTAATCTATCAGGAAACCGATCCTTCCGCATCATCATTGACGCAGAGATAGTGTCTGAAGCTGCCACATTTTTCTAAAACCATTATCGCCATGTCGTTCAACACAGTATAGAGCACATCAACGTATTTTTCATCACTAATCGACTTGATATTTCAGAAGCTAAAAACAAGCGGAAGAGAGCTTCATCAGAAAATATCACTTTGCCCCAGTCTTCAATGGTCCATTCTTTATATTTCCTCTAGAAGTGAAGCCTATTCGTAAGGTTCTTCTTGGTGAGATGAGGCTTCTTCGCAACCCTTCTTGACTTTTGACGAAAAGTCTCCGCCTCACCGTGCGAGCCTAAAAGCGTTCGCACCTGCTTCTTTCCAACCGTGAGAAAGCTTGGCACTCGAGGTAACCCGATCCTCGAGTTGGGGCCTTACTAGGAGGCGGTCTTGGCGTTCATTTGAAGCTCTTGAGAGTACAGAAGACTGCTTCACAGGAGTGTAACCAGTCTTTTTAAAGTCGTTAATGATCCTAAAGATGTGCTTATGACTCTTTGATACAATACCCTTACCAACTGTCTCCTTGCATTTCAGGCCACCTTGGTGCAGAGCAACAATGGTAACACGCCTTTCTTTGGAAATAACCATTTCTGGAATTGAAAAAGATTCAATCACTTATTTTTACAAAACAATACTACAAAATGGATTATAATGACACAACATATTTCATTTAACCAATATTTGTCTTCATTTTACCTTTTTGATCGAATAGCAAAGCTCCAAGGACTGAAACTCTCCTGCTACAGAAACAGGATCAGAGCGCGATTTTGGATATAGCGAAGGAATGCACCGTTTTTATTATTTTTGAAATGCTGACGTTTTAATAAATCTGCAATAATTTAGATATTAGATTAATGATTGCCATCACGTAAATTTTAAAAAAGAATGAAAAAATACATTAGTCTCATAACGTTTTGCCATGACTGTATACAATGGACACAAGACGAGTGCTATTCCTCTAAGTTTTAGGTACATTGGAGAATACATTGATCAGGATTCATTAGCTAACATCAATCTGGGCCTACTATGGAGGGGCTGGCGCACGAATAATAATCCTTGCAGTTCTTTCCAGCTTAAACATTAAAGTTGTTCGTAGACCAGGCTCTACTACGCTAGGCTCCATTTAAATGTCAGAATTCCCTCCTTAAATACTTATTGTACTCTTTGCGCTTTAAAGGTTAATGGTACATACATAGGTTGGACATTAGTCAAATATTTTCAATTGATTTCTGCATGACATTAATATCAATAAAATTTTGAATGGCTGAAAAACCTCTTTTACAGATTATTATATATTATTTTCCGCTATAAGCCTTGAATGACTGGAACATCGGTATAAAAAACAACCCGCTCAAATGTTTGTTTCTAGAGTACTGTTTATGAGGCTCAAAGAAAGACAAGCTTCCCCAAAAAGTAATAGTGGCCGAAAGAAAATGCTCGGCGATAGAGACCATAGAATTCTAAAGCGTATATTTATGAAGAATCACAGGGCCAAAACTTTAACGGTGACTAGAGTCTAATCAGCCTCTAACAAGTCTTGGTTCGAACAAGTGTTCGTCGCGAGCCGTTCGGAGCCAGGTAGCTGCAATTGCCAATCCTTGCCTACACAAATCAAAAAAGAGCCTCGTAAAAGTGGTGTATGAAGTTATGAATCATAAGAATTGGATAATGTTTCTTCTCGCCCTTCTATTTTCTAAGGCTAATTTTACTTAGATAATTATAAAAAGCCGAGAGTCCGAACTCATTGGTCATTAGAAGCATGTGGTGTCTTCAGACGAATCGTCCTTAATATTATTTCTATGTTCTCGCCGAGTTTACTTCTGGAGGAGGCTTAAATAAATTTATGATCCTGATTATCTCATTCTGAGAGTATTAGGGCGTAATATTATGGTATTCCCGTGGTTTAGTAGTATAACTACTGCAGATTAGGTTAGGGTGTACTCACAAGCCTGTCCATTTTGGCTGAACAATAAAAAGTCAATAAAAAAATTGTTTGAAATGCATGAAAATGACATTGAACATCGGAAATCGCAAAATCTTAATATAATCGAGCATTTGTGGTGTCAATTGTAACCGAAACTAAGGAACCAATTCCCTCCATCCAGCGTCTCTAAAGGAAGTGGCAGCCGTGTTCAAGGCGACCCGTAACGGGACTCTATCCGACAACGCACCACACCTTATGTAGCTTAACTTCGCTGTAATTGGAAGAGGTGTTTCCACTCGACTAATCCTTAACTCTTACTCGAATAATGGGTTAAAATTCGTCAAGATACTGTCAGAAACCTTTATGAATCAATTCTTCACTATTGAACCTTTATTAATGATAAACGAAGGCTGACTCCATACTAAACATGAAAATTAGTATAAACAAGGTCTGCTGACCAAAGGTCGCGTGCTCTAACTTATTCTGATTTATGACCTTACTACCTTCAAAACTTTCAATAATTCCCGGACTAACCTTAGGATGACTTTGGCAATTATATCATTTGAAAGAGAATGTAAACCAACATAAGGATTTCAAATTTCGTTGGAATCGGCCGAATAGTTATGATGTTATTGCCAAATTATTCCTCGGACAACTTTGGGAGGACTTTGGCAATTATATTATTCGAAAGAGAATGTAAAACAACAACAAGGGTTTCAAATTTCGTTGAAACGGCTGAATAATTATGCTGTTATTGTCAAATAATTCCACGGCTAACTCTGGTATGACTTTGGGAATTATATCATATGAAAGAAAATCTAAAACAACACAAGGGTTTCAAATTTCGTTAGAATCGGCTAAATAGTTACAATGTTATTAGCAAAAAAAAAAAAAAAGAAAAAGTAAAACGGGAACCGACCGACCGACCGACATAGTGTGATATAGAGTCGCCCGCGTCTAGACTCGCACACGACTAAAAATAGTATTTATATTAGTTTGTTCACGTCCAAGTTGAGAAGGTCTACCTATTACATTGCCATCCTGAACTCACACTCTTTCTCTATTCAGTGAAAATTCCACATTTTATTATTTTTATTATTTTTTTTAAGCTCATTGCTTTCGGGAATATATCCATCATCCCCAATTTTGCACTTTTCCATAGCCCTTATTCCCTTGTGATATCCAATCAGAATTCTTACTCTTCATCTTTACCAGTTAATTACAATTATATTTATTTCTATTTTTTGTTTGCCGTGTCGAGGGGGGTTGGGAGGGGGGCACTTTTGTTTTCAGGAAATTCGTATGCCTACCAAAAGTAATCCCAAGACTTCTTTCTATATTATTTTATATTTTGTTGATAATTTCCTCTCGTTCTCCTTTCATCCAAATAATTGGCGAATATTTTAGGCTTAAATACTGGTATAGCTTTTCCAACGGAGTGTAGCAGAGCTTTTCTTCCTTTTCGGGAAATTTCGTTTGCAAATTTTTACTGTCACTTGTTCATCTTTCTATACATATTCCTATTCATACCATGCAAAGGGACATACTTTTTTTGCAGATCAGATTCAAATTTTGTGAAATTTACATGCACTTCTGGTTCTCGATCACCAAGTAGTCTCTCCTTTTGGTATTCGCGGTTTGTATCTTTGAAATATTTTCACTTCCTTTTCATCACCTTCTCCCCGTAAGGGGCGCGGCGATTTGCCATCCTGGCCTCTGTGCTGATGGGATCCAGCGCTCCGTCCGGCCCCAGCTTAGCCTCTCTTCCTTCCTTCAGATAGCCTGTATTTCTCCCCTACTTCCTCACTTTCCCTACAACCTCTCCCACAACTTTCTCTGGTCAGCCTCTAATTTTACAGGGTAGATGCTGACCTTCTTCTCAGCCAACTGTCCCGGATCGGGGCTGAGGGTGGAGGGGACAATGTTCCCGAACCCCTGAGCTCCGGTCTGGGGTGATTGTTTTTTAACAACCTGCTTCATCCCCACCCATACCTTCCTCACTACCCCTTTCCTTCTCACTTCACCATCTATCTTTGTTTTTTACGCCATGTCCAAGATGGAGCCGCCAGGCCACCAGGCGGGAGGGGTGGTCCTGAATGGCGGCACCTGGCTCTGCTAGGCCTGTACGCATCCCTCGCAGGGCGGGCTACGGCGAGGGGCTGATGAGCTATTGCATCCCGTAATTAAAAGAGGGTCACCATGCTCAATGAGGAAGAAGTAAAAAATCTCCCCTTAACTTCCCCAGTTCCATCGTCGGAGCCGCCCTCGGGCAGCTCCACAAGAGAAATGGAGGTCTCCCCCTGTGCCTGCGCAGGGGACCCTCCAAACTTCTCTAACCGTGTGGTGGAGCGAATGTGAGTGTGTGTATAAGGGGCCATTCTCCCACCCTGTTTTCCCAATACACTCTCCCTCCTTCTGTAAGAATGTGTGTGTGTGTGTGAATGGGAATGGGTTGGTTTTGTTTTTTGTTATAAAATAAATTACCATGTTTTTTGTTTTGTTTATTCAGGCGCCATATTCTCGAAAGAACTTAGTTCAATATATCTTTATATAGCAAACAAAATATTAC
Organism: Ceratothoa steindachneri; assembly: GCA_963969495.1. Taxonomy (NCBI): domain Eukaryota; kingdom Metazoa; phylum Arthropoda; class Malacostraca; order Isopoda; family Cymothoidae; genus Ceratothoa; species Ceratothoa steindachneri. The sequence goes on from OZ018335.1 coordinate 74,529,514, forward strand.
TTTGTCTTAAGTAAATTTAACGAAGCGCCCTATTATTATTGTTAATGAAAGAGGGCTTATAATAGCCACGCAAGAGTGATAAGGTCACTTATCTTCCATCAAGCGCAGAGGCGCCAATTGTTTGGAAGTCATAGGCATTTTGCTCGCTCGAGTGGCAGGTGGCTGGACGTCGCCCTTCCCTCCTCTTTGTACCACATGAGGCCTTCTCTCTTTTTTTTGTTAACTATATATTGACTGTTGTAGTCCAGAATTTTTTTGGTTGTTGATTTTTTTGAATGTTTCTTAGGATCAATTAATAGTATTTGTAAGTAGGATTTGTTTTTTTTTTATTGCGTGTATAAAGGAAATTTAGCTATATTTTTGTGTGTAAATAGTAAAGAGATCTCTAATATGTCACCCCTCTCCATTGTGAATATTATTGTGCATTTTTGTTAGTAAAGGGCTGTACATACATCCGTTTCATTCTCCTTCGATTTCTCACGTCCGGATTAGTGTAGGAAGCGGGTTGGATCGATTGGGATTAGAGTATATATTTTCGGGCCGCTACAACTGGAGAGGAGGCTTACTCCTCTCCTACGCCTACCGGTGTAGGGGACTCCCCCTCACCCCCTTCTCTGGAGGTGCTTTCAGGCACCTCGCTTTTACCAGCCGCAATCCCCCTTTTTATATTCCTAATATAAAAAATCGGAAGGCAAATTATACTCACACACTCACACACGGGTAGGGAAAGATATATGTAAAGGGGGGTGGGAGAATGGCCCTACACACACACACACACACACACACACACACACACACACACACACACACACACACACACACACACACACCGCCCCCCACACCACCAAGCAAATGTCGAAACAGATGGTTGCTCTATAATCAATGACTGGTCATATTCAGATATGGAATTTAGGTATTGCTGCAGCCACAAACTACCACACTTTGTAACATAACTCTTCAAGCAATGAAAGCAGCTTAGTTTCCCTTACTTCATTGTGTACATCACACTTTAACATTGATAATTGCACACTTTTAGTCTGATCATCTTCTTTAGTGACCCTATTATTATTGTTCTCATATGCGTGTGGACACCGATTTCCCCAATGATACTTCAAATCACAAACTGCACACCAAGACACTTCACCATCACATCCTATAGGATTAAGCTTATGAGCTTGTGACTGCAAAGGGTAGGAGTCTTGTCAAGGTACCGCATGGTCCACACTACTTGTAGTACTCTGACCCCGCATTGCACAACCATCACAGTAGGAACCTCAACCATGAGTAAACAATTCCTCACCACTAGTAGGCTTGTCAGCACAAAACACTGGCTCACTCTTCATACTAACAACAGGTATAGTTGTTGTGCTTGATGCACTGATCTCATGACCAAAAACACATTTCATATTAGCATATGAAACCTCACGGATGGCTGACATAACTAACTACACTTCATTTTCAGGAAGTTTACAAGATGCCAACAACATAATTGCCATCACAGGATCAGGAAGATTCATATCTTCCTGCCAAAATTTGAAATAGATATGCTCAAAATCGCTCACAAACTGATTAATGTTTACGCTTTCTAACACAAAAATTGTACAAATTACAAAAAGCTGTAAATTGCCGATGACTTTTTTCGGGTAAGAACAGTCCATCTAGTTTTGCGAACAAAATTTTGACACTGTTATCCTTTTTTAAATTATCAACACTGATTTCTGAAGAGGCTACCCAAGCCCTTCCACTCAAGGAAAGATGAATAGCTAACACATGTTTAGTAGTTTTTAGCAATTCAGTAAGTTTTCATCAAATACCAATATCTTTTTTCCAACTGTCATAGCACCCATCATTGTCAAGTTTAGGCAGTCATTTTGATGAACAGGCAGAGTGAGCATCGGGCCGCCATTACACCACCAGCCATGCGGCTGGTGGTGTAATTAACACTAGACCCCTTTTACTTTTCTCCTGCTGGCTACTCTCAGGTCAGCCTACCTACCCCAATTTTATGTTAACCTCCTCCTAGTCACACAAATATACTATTTACCACAGTCTCCCTCTTTTGTGTGTTGAATGGAACAGGAGCTGCCAAGTGTAGGCCATGAATGGTCTTTTGCAGTCTCCTTCTTTTCTTATGTTCTTATGTTCTTTCCAAGGGGACTGCCAAGAAAGCCAGCAGCCAGCCCATAGCCGACCGCTCCCCATTAAAGCGGCTCCTTAGGGCAAAGCCCCTTAGGGAGGAGAGGGAAGCCAGGCCCCTTCGGTCGCTTCCCTGAAAAGACCTGCTGTCAAGAATACTGAACCTTGCTGGGGTCAAGCATGTGCCTCCCCAGACATGACTAGTGACGCTGCCAACGGGACATGCGATGTCCTGGGGGAGGGGATGCCCAACTGGAGGCCGCCCCTGAGATTGACATGGCCCTTGAGGAAACCCAGCCTCAGACGGTAGGGCCTTCCATGGGATGGAATCCGGGCTCGGCACCAAGCACCGAACACGAATCCGCCCCTATGTAAGGTCCCCCTCGAACGGCTAGGGTTTCCGAGGCAGTACAAAAAGTGGAGGGATCTCTTCCGACCGGTTCCCTTACGACTGCCAAGACCTTATACATTTCGGAGAAGGACCTGGTTAAGGCCGGTCCATCTGGCCTGGGGGTTTCCCCTGGCGGAGGGGAGGAGCGGGTTCATTCCCCGCCTTCCTCTTCTAAAAAGAAAAAAAATAAGAAAAAGACTAAGAAGACTCGGGGGCTTCTCTTCACCCTCGATGGCTACGGGGATGGATGGGTCTGCTGCCACTTCGGTAAAGGACCAAGCCAAGATCGGCACATCCGGCCCCTCTGCCTCCCCGGGTGTGGAACCCCTGACTATGACTAAGAGCAAAAGTGCACAGGGCAGAACCTCGATAACATCGGGGCCCCTCATTCGGAGGTTACCTGGCGTTTTCGAGCCCGCTGGTTTTAAACGCTTCCTCTTTATTCGCTCCACTGATCGCATCATGTTGGCCAAGGGTAACACGATCCATCAGAGGAGAGCATTAGCTAGTGTACTTGGTAGAGAGCCGAAGGTGACCCGTTTCTCGGACGGGAGCCTTCTGGCAAATGCGGCGAATCCCTCCGAGGCGGCCAAGATAAGTGCTCTTCGGACACTTAAAGGCACCACTGTGAGTGTGACGCCGCACTCTACCATGAACTTTGTAAAAGGAGTAGTTTATGCGAGGGAACTCGTTGACTACTCCATAGAGGACATCACCTTATAGCTGGCCGACCATGGGGCGGTCAAGGTCGAACGTGTGATGAGAAAACAGGGAGGGGCCTCGAGATCCATCCCTACACCCTTCGTCACGTTCGAGTGCGACAAGCTACCTGAGTCGGTGCGTGCCGGTTGGTACCGCTACCGTGTGAAGGCATTCGTGCCACTGCCGCGGAGGTGCTATTACCTTCATCGCTTGGGCGATACTAATCGTTCATGTAGACGTGCAAAGTCGGGGTCACCCGAAGTATGTGTAAATTGCTCCTAGGCCGCACACGCTAAGTCCAAATCGTGTGTGGTGCGTATCTCCTTGAGAAAGAAATCCTGGCCGTTCAGGCCCAGGATCGACTCTCATTCCAAGAGGCTAAGAACTTGGTCCTGCCACGCTCGGCTCTGCCTGAGACCTCTTATGCCTCAATAGTTAGAAAGACACCCCCTGCTCCTGGCCCATCCAGGCCAACGAGCACGGTTGTTTACGCGCCCATCTAGAGCCCTTCTGCGGGTTCTACTCAATCCGGGCGCTCCCGTGGTAAAGCTGGTGGCACAAAGGGTTCACACCCAGCCCCGGCTAAAACCAGGGCTACGCCACCCTTCCCCCATCGTGACCGTTTTCCGTAAGGATAAACGGCTACGCGCCTCCACCGAGTCGTTAGATTCACAAGAGGCAACACCCCTGAAGTTAGTCGCCATGCCATCTTCTGGGGTTCCTAAATCTGTCCCCCGAAAGGAGAACAGCAAGAAAGGAGCTTCGACTCCTTCAGCCACGCCTAGTGGTGGGCTGAGTGGGTCGGAGACAGTAGATCCTCGAAAAGAGGGCCCCCGCCTCCGATGCCGCAACGCCCGCCTAAGGTTTCAAGGCGGAGGGAGGAATAGACTCGCATGGCGAGCCCAACCTCCCCTAATAAGTCCTCGAAGTCGACAGCGCCTTCAGTGCTTTGTCCGGCCAAAAGTGCCCGAGGTTATGCCTCCGGGAAGCGTACGGACATTCCCGTAAGAGTCTTCTGTTCGAACAGGGCCCCCGCGTCTCCTCCGAGCTAGCCCTGGAGGGCATATTCCTTCAATGGAATTGCCGTGGACTCCGGGCCAACTGGGAGGAACTGCGGAGGCTCGTCTCGTCCCATTTTCCGTTAGCTATTTTTCTGCAGGAGGTCATGCTACGCGCGTGCCCCCTGCCCACCCTCCCGGGGTATAAGGGTTTTGCGACCCCACCACTATGAGATGGCCGGGCTGAGGGATGCGCGGTTTACACCCGGCATGATGTCTCTGTTCTTCCTTTCTCATTAGATACCTCCTTTTAGGCAGTGGCTGCGTACATTCCACCGTCAGCTTACTTAGACGTGGGGGACTTCCGCCGCGTCGTGGCACGGTGGCTGAGGCCTTTTCTCTTGCTTGGAGATCTGTACGGCAGAACGCCTCTGTGGGGGGATTTCTCAATAAATCCAAGGGGACAAGTCCTTGCCGATCTGATTGAAGAGCTTGAGATAGGTGCCCTAAATGTGGATAAGTTTACGCATCATTGCCCGAGAACCGCTTCATTTTCTTGCCTTGATCTATCCTTGGGCTCTTCGGATGCACTGCCTGATTTTGATTCGGGGGTAGTGGATGACCTCCATGGTAGTGATCGCTTTCCCATTCAAATATCATTTTCAGGGCAACTGCCGTCTGAGACCCCACTTTGGTGGTGCTTGGCGCGTGCGCGGTGGCCTGAATTTCAGGAAATAACTGAATTCTATATATCAGTCGAGGAGTTTAGGTCGGTAGATGAGGCCGTTGAGTTCTCCGGTAACCTCACCGCCGCGGTCCTGACTACTATTCTCAGAACGTCTGGCCGTTTTGCATGCCTACCACTCCCGTGGTGGGCGGCCGAGTGTGAGACGGCCCTCAAACAGAATCGTTATGCCTACATGCGCTATAAGCGCCGCCCGAACGATTTTACTGTTGGTGAATTTCGATAGGCTAGGGCTAGGTTCCAGTATATTTCTAAGCACGCCCGCCGCTCTTCTTGGCGTGCATACGTGTCTCCACTTAATGGGAAAGACCCCTCTAGCAGAGGTGTGGAAGCGAGTCAAAAGGATTCGGGGCAAGTTCTCGCAGGACCCCTCTCCCGTTCTCGAGGAGAATGGGACCGCAATCTCGGAGCCATCGTCCGTGGCGGAATCCTTCGCGACCGCTTCTCCGCATTCTCTCGCCGGGATGCTGCTCCGCCAGCATTCAATGCATGTCGTGATGTCGCGGAATGCCGCCGACTGGACCTTACTGCCAGAGGTCGAGAAGTCTTCAACGGCAGGTTTACTGTGAGTGACTTGCGTTCTGCTCTTGTTTGGTGCGCGCACACTGCCCATTGTCCGGACGATGTCCCGTACGCCATGCTTCGACACCTGGGTGAGCGAGGCATGGCCTTTCTCATAGACTTGTTTAACAGGATCTTGGTGGAGATCTCCTCCCAGATTCCTGGTGAATCGCTACTGTGCTCCTCTTTCGCAAACCGGGGAGAGATCACTCTACTCCGACCGGTTTCCGCCCAATCTCTCTAACCCCTTGCGTGTGCAAGTTGATGGAGAAATTGGTAAATGTTAGATTAGCCTATTTCCTGGACATCGGAGGCCATCTGTCTTCTGCACAGTGCGGCTTCCGTAAGTTCCACTCCACGTCGGATGCTCTGCTCCGACTGGAAAATGTCTTCTGCGAGGCCTTCCTTCGTAGACAGCACTACGCCACGGTGTTTTTCGATCTGGAGAAGGCCTATGATAGCGCATGGCGATACGGTATCATGGAGACTCTCCATACGATGGGGGCGAGGGGACGCCTCCCAATCTTTATATCTGATTTTTTTGTGAGATCGTCAATTCCGCGTACGGTTGGGGAGCCCTATCCGACCTAATGGAGAAGGAAGAGGGTCCTTAGTGTCACATTCTTATCTCTGAGCATCAACGGCATCACCTTGGTGCTGCCGGAAGATGTTCTCGCTACGCTCTACGTGGACGACCTTTCGATCTCTTTTGTCGCGGCACAGATGCCAACTCTGGAGCGTCGAGTCCAACAAGCATTGAACCGCTTCTCTCGCTATGCCGAAGCGCACAGGTTTCGGTTTTCTTTGGCCAAGACTAAGGTGGTGCACTTCCGCCGCCATCCACGTCTCCACCCCGACCCAGATTTGTTTCTTAATGGGTGCGGCTGGAAGTAGTTGAATCGCACCGTTTCGTTGGTCTTGTATTTGACCGACGCCTCACCTAGGAGGCTCATATTCGCAGCCGTAGGTTTTCTTGTACCTGCGCTATGGATATACTCCGCTCCGTGACGTTCAGCGCTTAGGGCGCTGATAGGGCTACTGCCTTACTTTTTTATCGATCCTTTGTTTGTTCGAAACTCGACTACGGATGCGAGTTTTATGCATCCGCAGCCGAGCGTTTATTGCGGAAGGTGGACTCGATCCAATACACTGGCCTTCGCCTTGCGACCGTTTCCTTCCGAAATTCCCCCATTGAGAGCCTGTTGGTCGATGCTTGGGAGATGCCACTTCCTCTACATCGCGTACAGTGCATCACTCGCCTGTACGCGCGAGCCCGGCGCCTCCTTCTGTTGCCAACAGCTCGCTCTGTATCCGCAGCGGATTACGACGGTGCTTATGCCGCTGAGAGACTCCAGTCATACCCTAAGCCCTTTAGGTTTAGGGCCAGGAAACTCCTTCGAGAGCTAGGTGTAGCTCTTGGTCCGGTGGCGCCCTTGGTTCTCCTCAGGGCGCCACCCTGGAGGGTACCACATTTGGCTATTTGTCGCCACGCCTCTTCTCCCAAAGATTGTCCAGAACCGTGAGTATTGCGTTCGACCTTTTTGGAGCACACCTTGTGTCACGCTGGAACCGTGCCAGTGTATACGGATGGCTCTAAGTCCGAAGAGAGGGTCTGCCCTTTACGCCGTATCCCCTCCGTTTGCTTTCTGTCGTCTCCGAATTGGCCACACTCACGGCACGCACCGTCATTTGATGAAGCGCTCCCCAGCGCCCTCTTGTGAAGACCTCGTTGTCCCCCAGACTGTTCGGCATATTCTCGTTGAATGTCTCAGTCTGGGCGATCTTCGCGCACGTTGCCTGTCCCGGTACCGGAATGGGCGGGGTCGCTACCGCCTGTCCCTTGTACTCGGGACGAGTGCGTGCTCATTGACTAGTGGACTGATAGACTTTTAGGGGGATGCCATCTTCGCCCTTTTATTTAACTAGGTTTTGTTGTTTCTTTGTGATTTTTTTCTTTTTATGTTGCACGCTCCTTAGCCGGAGGGAGGGGGACCTCCACCCGATGCCGTGCTTGCTTCCTAATTTTTGTCTTCTTCCCTTTTTATCGTTGTTTTGTTTTCATTTTTTTTTCATTTTAAAGTAGCCTAGAGCTAGGCTGTTTGATTGCCCCTTAAAAAAAATTGATCATCTTCTTTACTAATCTTCTTCGTCGTCAGCTTATTAGCCCGTCTTTATACGGGGTCGCTGTTTTTGATGAGCCGCTTCCACCAGTGCCTTCTCCCTCATGTCAGCTTGTATACAGTCTCTCCATCTAATCTTGGGTCTTCCTCTTCTTCTCCTTACTTCCATCTCCAAAACTCTTCTCTCGTCACTCTCTCTCCCTCCCTCCTCATTATGTGCCAATACCATCTAATCTTGCTTCCTGTGTCTTCTTCGAAATCTCCGCCACCTTTGTTGTTCCTCTGATCCTTGTATTTACGATTCTGTCCTCCCTCGGCACGCCACACATCCGTCGCAGCATCCTCATTTCTGCTACTTCCATCCTCTTCTCATTTCTCTTCTTTACAGGTAATGCCTCTGCTCCATACATTATAGTTGGTCTTACAACAGTTTCGTATACCTTTTACTTTAATTTCACTGGCATTTTCGTGTCACACAGAACCCCTGACACATCCCCCCCAACTCTTTCATCCCTCTTGGATCCTTCTGGTTACTTCTTTATCTTCATTTCCATCTGCTGATATGGTAGATCCCAAATACTTTCGTCATCTACTCTCCTTTATAAAACTTTATTTTCGAGGTGCATATGTTAGTTTCCATCGTATTAAAAATAATTGAATTAGTATATCAAAACGTAAAAAAAATGTGGATCAATGTAGAAAGTCCTTCGGCGTCGTCCATAGACGGAAGAATGATGTCATGTAATATACTACTAAAAATATCATCGCCACCGTGGTTTCAGCTGCACATCATAAAGGGATCTGAGGTTATATGTCTTCCACATATTATCACTTCCTCTATCTTTACCATTTTATTTACAAAGCTCTTCAAACTTTCTGCGGGATACGTCCTTGCTGCCATTTCGCTTTAGATTCGAGGACAAAAAATATGTAGCAATCGCTTGAATCCGTTCAAAGACATTGGATGGGATAGGGGATCGTCCAACGCCGCCCTGATCTACATAAACCAGCCTTTACTACCCTCCCCTCTTTGGCTATGGTGCTATGATGCGTATGCGAAGATTGTATACTATGCAGTTTTTTTATACTTAACACGTGTGCTGGAACAAGAAATCCACGAGCGAATTGAGCTTCTTATTTAGTTCTTTAATTCGTTGATAAAATAGTTATAACACAATCTAACGGATGACAAAAGCCACAAGGGTCAATCAGAGGTCATCTGAGTCACTCAAAGAGCTCTTTAAAAATCACTCATCATCCCCAAATAATGCATCTATAGGATTTCATTCAGAATACTGCTTCTAAAACCTCATTAATCAAGGTTTGTCAAAAACTAAGGAAGGCAGCTACAATATATACATCAATACTAAAATATGTACATTTGGCTCAACATAAAGCTCCCCCTCCCCCTCACCAATAATATTCTTTGACCATCAATTTATCTAAACTAAACCGTCCTTGAACACATTTAAACTTGGACTACTACAGGTGTAAGCGATTATACTAAAAAGTGTCTATAGGTGCCTAAAAGAAAATCTCGTAAATCATAACTTTGGAGCTAAGAAATATTTTCATTTTTCACGAACTAATTAAGATGCTCAGCCTCCTTTTAGCTGCTAATCAAAGATGTACAGGATTGTTTTCTTCCGGTATTGGAAATGAAATACCCGGACATCTGGCTTATGAGATGACCTTGGCGAGGACATAGTGGATTTTGTCATATCGATATGCTATGAAGATACTTTTAAGCACAACGATACGAGTTATTTGTATATTACTAGTTTTAAGTAACTAAACATCCCTTATTCTACGAAACATTTGGGAGGAAAATATATTTGATAAGGTCTTAGTAACACAAAGAGCTAATATTTATCCCTCATCTCACTCTTTTTAAGAATTCCAAAATAAAGATCACTCTTATAAGGCGACCTTTTTGTAAAATACAGGGGAAAAAACATACTCTTAATATTATATAGTTAAACACTATGATATTATTAAAGGATTTCACAGCCACGTAGAAAATGAAAGTTGCAACAATGTATGAGTCAGACTGCCGTTCTCGGAGAGAGTTACAACAACCTCTTTCAAGTGTGCAACCTTGTGGAACCCTTGCCATTGTGACTTCCTTTATTATTGCTCTCCTATTAAAAGGTTATACTTATTTTAAATTTTCTTTTTATTGAAATGAACTTAATTCATACTTCATTTGCTTTGGAAAACCTTAATATCTGGGCCTAACACTGTTGGTTGCAATTTCGTCATTGTTGACCTAGACCCGATACTTTGAGAAGGCAGATAGCCTGGCTTTCTTACTTGATTGAAAGTTTACGTTATCATCTGTAAAGGCTGTGTATTTTATTAATCGGGCGAACATGTGTCAATTTTAAAGTTCATTGTAAATGGGATTATAGTTTTTATGTAAATTACTGAATTGGGGTAGGCATACATGTTTTACTTAAGTTTCACCTAGTTAATGTCCATTCTTTAGGCGGGCAACCTTGATAAGCTCTGACTGGGCTGTGTTCTCCCAGAGAATCAGCTCATGTGTATTTGTAGGTTTTGGACACGTTATCATATGTTGCACTGTCTGGTTCCTGATTCTAATGGGAGCAGATATTTGTGTCACTCAGGCCAAGATGGCTAAGCAAAATCCAAAGCAGATCTGATATAATAACTTACCAGCCCTGCCAGAGCTGGTTAAGCAGCATCCAACGGTCTTCTTGTTAATGAAGCAGGCAGCCTTCTCAGACTTATTCGTAGTTCCGGACATTCTTCAAATAATTTGCCAATTTTTGATTTGAATGAATTTATTGACCTTGCATAGACCGTTTGGGCATCTAAATTGTTCCATTCATCAATAACTCTTTGACTAAAGGAGAACTTTCTCATATTCAATCTTGATCTATCCTTAAAGATTTTCAGGCCATGGCCTCTAGTTCTTCTATCATCAATTATTGTAAAAAAATCTTCTTTTCTTAATCCTTCATAACCATGCATTATCTTAAAAATCTCTCTTAAATCACTTCTATGTCATCTCATTTCCAATGTCATAAGATTACAACTTCTTAATCTATTTTCATGATTCATTTCTTAAATCAGTTATCATTTTAGTAGTTCTTCTTTGCATTTTTTCTATATTATCTATGTCTTGTTGATTAGTAGGCCTCCACACCTGTGAACAATATTCCAAAATAGGTCTGACTAAGCTTTTGTAAAGATTTATAATATTAAATTTTTACTTGTTGTCAATTGTTCTTTTTATTGTCCCCAGAACATAATTTGCTTTATAAACAATTTTGGCTATGTGCTCACTTGGTTTTAAAGTATTATGTACTATTACACCTAAATCCTTTTCTGTAACAGCATTTTCAATATTTTCTTGTGCTAGGCTATATACAGCATTTACATTATTAAATCCTACATTTATAGTTTTACACTTTCTAACATTGAAAATCATCTGCCAATCCTTTGACCATTTATGAAGTTTTTTTAAGTCTTCCTGAAGCACTAATTTCCTTATCATTTGAGCTAGTCCTGAAGATCTTTATATCATCAGCAAATTTTAGAATATTTAATTTAATATTTTCGTCAATATCATTAATAAATACTAGGAATAATATCAGCCCCAATGCTGAACCTTGCGGCACACCACTACTTATATTACTCCAAGTCGATTTTTGCCCTTGTATTACAACTCTTTGCCTTCAGGAAGTTAGCCATTCACCTATCCATCTCACTATTCCTTCTCCAAAACCATGACTCCTCAATTTGAGTAATAATCTCTGATGAGGCACCTTATCAAATGCTTTCGCAAAATCCAGGTATATGATATCTACTGGGTTACCCTTCATCAACATATTTAGTTACCTTTTCAAATGTAAGTAGATTTGTCAGACAAGACTTTTTAGGTAAAAAAACATGTTGACTATCTTTAATTATATTCCTTTCTAATAGGTGTTTTAACATATCTTTTCTAAGTAATTTTTCAAAAACTTTGCTGACTTGGGATGTTAAACTGACTGGTCTATAGGACGATACTGAATTTTTTGGTGCTCTTGACCCTTTATAGATTCGAGTAATGTTCGCTTCCTTCCAGTCACTTGGTATTTGTCCATGCACATAACTGTGATTAAACATAATTTCCAATGGCTTTGATATCAAATTTTTAAGGTTTCTAATACTTCCTATAATATTAGAATATGATTTGGTAAACCTGAAGATCGGCGGTGCGACCTATGGGACTCAAAATATTTTGTCCCTGTTCCAATATGCTTCACCTTTTTTGAATAAATTCAAGGGGACTGCCCATGGGGGAGATATCACTGTGGGGGGTGGGGATGAGGTGGCTATGATGATCCTGAGTTTGACTAAATTTTGGGGGGTTCTGGGGGGCACAGACCCCCTCCCCCCAGTATATAATCATAATTGTTTATAGAATAATGTTCTAACATCTTTTTAAACTTTTTTATTTAACCAAATGCGAATGAAACCTAAACGCAACTTAGTATCGTTTCGGCTGAAAACCCCCCACACTTTTTCGGGTGTGCTGCCATCTTCAAGCTTATGATTTTTTAATTGTTTTTTTAACAAATATTTAATGATTCAATAAATTAATAGGTATCTTAGCTTAAGAGAGAAAAATTATAAACATAACAGGTTTATATAAAGGAATTATAAGTATCCAAATTAATTACAAAACATTATTTTTGATGTGTCTAGCCTGTAAAATTTTGGAAAATATTATTAAAGAACAAATTATATAATACATCTTGAAAAATTTATTATTTAACAATAAACTGTAATTTTAGTAAGGTTTAGGTAATTTTCAAGGAGAGACAAAATATTTGAGATATTTTTTAGCTAGATTTTAACTGTTTTTCGCTTTTTTTTACTTGAGTATATTAAACTTATATAAACTAAGAACCTAGAAACTAACTTAAAAAAAGGTTAAAAATTTAGCTAAAAAAATGGTGAAAACATTTTGCGGCACTCTTGTTGAAAATTACCAGGCACTTGACAGGGCGCCACACCTAAAACTTTTGAATAAAATTAAAAAGTTTGACTATCTGACACACCACTTATTATAGATTGGATTAAATTTACGTGGGGAAATATTACCAGTGGGGTTCATCAGGGTACTATTGTGATTCTTGATATATTTTAATGATTTCAACGCATGTATAAGTAGTACACAGATGATAAAAGCCACAAGGGCCTAGGTAGGATTATATGGTTTAACTCTGATGCTGAGGTATTGCAAGAAGAATTGACCAAACTATTCCAATGGTTAGAGAACTGGCAAATGGAATTTAATATAAGCAAGTGTAGTATACTTAATAGGATACGGCACTTTCGTCTAAAACCCTTGGGTCTAAGGAACTTAATAGGATACGGCACTTTCGTCTAAAACCCTTGGGTCTAAGGAACTTTGGTCTAAAGGAACCTTGATCTAAAGTCACTGTCAAAAAGTATGTTCCTTAAGCTGTAAATTTCTGCATAATATATATAGATATATAAATACTTAAATGAATTTAATTTGAGTGCGATTTATTTTATTTTTTCAATCTTTTAAGCATTATTTACAATTTTGTGCTGAAATAATTATATTAACTTTGAACAAGATTTAAATATGTACAATAAAAAAAAGGGTTTTCATATAGAGACACGTAGAAAACCATTTTTAAACCCTTATTTTTAACAGTGTTGATTGATATTAAATCATAAAAACTGCAATCTTTATAAAAATGGGGGTGGGGTACTTTTGGCCACTATTTCGGAAATTGCAACCTTGGATGTTGGATAGTATATTTACTACACAATCCATAGAAAATGTAATAAATACACAAAAATCAAATAGGCAGCCAAAATATTTATATATTTTTATAAATTTTTATTAATGCAATCAATTATTCTATACACATTTTTTACTTGCATGCCTGTTCATAAATAGTGTCATTATTATCTTGTCAAGTACCACTCAAAGTCCTCACCAGTAGCAGGCTCAGTTAAAATAACATCTGAATCCTAGGCTTCCTTGCATAAATAGTTGATTTCTAAATTTAATTATCTCTAACCCCAAATGGATTGTCATTTTAGTTTTGTGAAAACCAAAAGAGGAAAGGATGAATTATGTCATAATGGATATTATTACACAAAAAACAATTCAACAAAATGTGTAAGCTATTGGCATCGTAAAGAGCATAAGTTTTCTAGTCATCTTGTGTTAAGCCAAAGAAAGTAATTAAATGTTCAGATCATACTCATGGGGGTAGTAGTGCAAATATTCATGTTTTCAAAGCAATTAACACTAGTCAACAAAACTCGTAAAACAATGTCTGAACCTCTGGCTGCAACTATTTCTGAAGTAATAAGCAAAGTACCTGAGTGTTCCCAAAGTGTTCTTCCTTCAAACGCAAGTATAACCAGAAATATTTTGAAATTAAGAAATAAAATGCTCCCTAAACTCCCTACAACATTGAATTAAGTGGACTTGCAAGGTAGATTTAGCACAACTATTCAAGGTGAATACTAGCTAATTCATGATAGTGGAAAAGATGATGAGGAACAATTTCTAATTTTTGCAGCACCTTCCACTTTACGAATACTAGCTTTCGCTAAACACTGGTATGCTGATGGAACGTTTGAGACATGTTCTAGAATTTTTTATCAAATCTATACTATTTTTGCTGAAATCCATTGGGAAATTCACCCTCTTATTTTTATTTTCTACCAAACAGGACAGAAGAAATTTACTTTAGAATGTTTTCAGCCCTTATTGATTGTGTTGAACATTATGGATTGCAAATTGAAGTATCAGATATAAGTGTTGTTTTTGAAATAGCTGCACAAAATGTTTTTTTGTGTGTTCTTGTTGAAATCACCATACATTTGTTTTTTTTTCATTTTTACCAAACTACTTGGAGAAAACTTCAACAGTTGGGTCTTTCTAGCCTTTATAATAATGATGAGGAATTTTACCTATTTTGCAGAAAGGTTAACGCTTTAGCATTTCTGCCTGTTGCTGATCTTCCAAAAGGACTAGAACTTTTGCAACAAAGTGTACCTGAGGAAGCTCTTCCTTTCTTTAAATATATTAAAGAAACTTATATTTTAGGCAAGCGTAGAACAAATGGAAGGCGCGCTAAACCTTTGTTTATGAACTGACTCTTCAGGGTTTCCCTCATACAACTAACTCTGTTAAAGCTTGACATAGAAGATTTGGTGTTTTAGTGCAAGCCAAATAAAATATATATTATGTTATTGATGCTTTGAGGAAAGAAGAGAATGTAATTAGATCAAGAATTTCATAGCTTGATATAGGAGTAAGCCTGAGGAAGAAAAACTCGAATGCTGGAAGAAAAGAGAGATGAATCATGAATATTGTGACAGACTACAGCAATCATTCTATGGAGAATTACCTTTGGAGTATTCCTTATAACCTGGTTTCATTCTAAATGTTTTTTTTAAATAATGAAACATTGTTAATTTCATTAAAAAGGAATAAATTTTAGATATATTATTTTTTTTTTAGAAAATACTGAGCTAGAAGACCTTTTAGACAAAAGTTCCTTTAAACTAAACTTCCTATAGACGAAAGTTCCTTTAGATCAAAGTTCTTTAGACGAAAGTTACATAAATTACCTTTAGAGTATTCCTTATAACCTGGTTTCATTCTAAATATTTTTTTTTAAATAAACATTGTTAATTTCATTACAAAGGAATAAACTTTAGATAATACTATTTTTTTTTTAGAAAATACCTAGCTAGAAGACTTTTTAGATGAAATTTCCTTTAGACCAAAGTTTCTTTAAACTAAAATTCCTATAGACGAAAGTTCTTTTAGATCAAAGTTCTTTAGACGAAAGTTACATAACATAACATAATTTCACGGATGACAAAAGCCACAAGGGCCTATCAAAGGTCATCCGTATCCATCAAATCCCCCCCATATAATGGATCCATAGGATTTTGTCAGATCATGCATCTACAATATACAATTTAAACCATATATAGGATTATGTCAGACCATGCATCTACAATATATAATTTAAAGCCTCCATAGGAGTCTCAAAAACAAAATCAAAGTCCCCCAAAATATTCAATAAAAAGAAACTGCATCCACAAGAATGAGTCAAGAAACATACCCCATACCAAAAAGTAAGAAGTTAACCCTCCATCCCCATATAATCACCCAATCTGCCCTTGAAAACATTCAAGTTTTGGTTGTCTACAGTCTCAGGTGGCAAACTATTCCAATAATCCACCACTCTGTTAGTGAAAAAATATTTTCTAACATAAATTACCTTTAGAGTATTCCTTATAACCTGGTTTCATTCTAAACCAATTTTTACCAATCTCTTTCCTAAATTTAAACTTGCTCAGCTTAAACTCATTGCTACATCCCCTATTATAACCTTTTACCCACTTAAAGACCTCAATCAAGTCCCCTCAAACTTGTTCTCCTATCTACCTTATGTAGATTTAGTCTCCAAGCCTTTCCTCATAGAGTAAGCTCCTCATCCCATTAATCATCTTATTTATCCTTCTTTGCACAGACTCGAGCAAACCAATATCCATCCTATATTTGTGAGGCCTAACTAATTCTAGGTACAGTTTTAGAATGACCAGCACTGCTATTTCTCATGCTCCTCCCAATAAATCCTAATCCCCTAGAAAAAGATTTATTACAGTTTCATGTAAAAAGCAAAAATGGCAAAATAAATTCTGATTTAACATAGCTCTTAATGGGTAAACTCCCATTTATTGGACCATTGTTTTTCTTATCTATAATAGAATAAGGACAGGAAACAAATTATAAGTTCACTTCTGGGAATGGCCTTGTACTGTGGCTCGCTTCTTTGTTGCTGCTGAATTTGGTTTGAATGAAGAGAACCTGGGGCTCTTCAAAGTAAGTGAGGATGAGGAGGGGAACATGCAGAAAAAGGAAAGAAATGAACTTAAGTGGACAGGTGGAGTGAAAAAGATTGCAATAGTTAAATTTATCATTTCTAAGTACTAGGGGTGGGTGGAGTGGATAGGTATATTTATGCTTTCCATAAACAAATTTGTACCAAGTACCGATTCTTCACCTTTGATACAAATGCAATTGGTTAAGATATATTTCTTTGTCATATGCAGCAGTAAAAGCAGTTTTAAAAAAGGATTAGATTTCATTTTTATTCCTGTCCTAGTGTATAAATTAATGTTGTAGCCTTGGGTGTGTGTAATTTATATTTGATTTGTTTCTGGTGCTTTTCAGGGAAAGGATATTACTACAGCTAAACCTGGTCATGAAAAAGCTAAGGAAGAACCCTACCCCTTAAGTCGAAGTGCAACAGATCCATTTCATTCTGTTTCCCTAAACAAGTAAGTTTGGTTGGCCCTTTTTTGCCCTTAGCCCTTTCACAATCTCAAATTTCACATAGGAGACCCTTAGTCTAGTGTAGAAAACTGTAGAAGTCAATTGGGTGTAATTTTGAAAATACATTTGAAATGCTAAATTTAGAACCAAGGAGAAGAAATTTACAAATCTATTTGTTATCAATTCCTCAAGCAAATAGATTACAGTAAACCCTCAATATAATGAATTTCGGATATAGATAACAAACCAAATTTCCTGGCTGAACTTCCTTTGGTTTAACAGGCAAGCATTACGACCAGCCTGAGTGAGTGTTGGTGTGTCACATGTCTCCTACAGTGAAAGGTTTGTATCAATACTATGTTGTGTAGTCCACTTAACTTTATTAGTAATTACATACGTATTACATATCCATAATGAACTTGGTTCATTATTTCCATTGCTTTTAACGGCCATCAGGTTTAACGAATGACCCCCCGCCCCATATAGTTTGTTATATCGAGGGTTTACTGTATATTCTAGAATATAATCTCAGGTTTTTAGTAGTCATATTCTACCTCACATTATATAAGAATTATTCACCAGTCAAGTACTCAGTCTGGTGGATAGGCTAACTGGGTTGCCTTCTAATAGTTAATAGTTCTATCTTAAAAAAGTGCCATCAAGAGTTTTTGTTTTTCTTCTAACTTTAATCTGCTTTTGTTTGTGTCTATTCCTTGTGATAGTTATAAAAATAAGTTGACTTTAGCTATAAATGTATGGTAGTCTTAGATATGGGTAATACCACAATTAGGAAACCTAGCAGCATTAGATATGGTTAGTTAATGCATGGTAGCCTGATTTTCTATATGTTTCTTATTTGTAGCCTGAAACCTAGATTAAACTGTAGGTCCCCACTTGGATAAGAATAGATGTTGGGTATGAATCAGTAATAAGATTTATATAAATACAAAAATCTTTAAATATGGAAATAAAATTGAGGTAAGAAAAATATTTGCTTATAAAATGTGATGGTAGTGTAGGAGGTATCAATCACATTCAGGCGATTCTTGTAATTTGTGTGAGATGTATTCCAAGAAATTCATGACAAATAGCAATTCACACAATCTATTAATCCTCCTTATTTTCTTTCTTGAGTATAGAAAACTTTATTTTTATTTGAACACAATTGACTGAAATAGGTTAATTTAATGTTTGTTTTGTACTACAATCTATATACAGGTGATCCTTGCAATTTGCAATGTTTTTTTTAGCAGTGTTTATTTATTCTGCATATTTTTTTTTATAAGAATTAGCTCAATTCATGCAGACACATTTTTGTATATGTCACTTTCTAGGGGTTGCCCTATTACCTGACTTTGTGATAAGTTGGTCTACTTAATTTGCTATATTTATAATGGAATCTATGAAGATTTGATGGATCTCTTGTAGATCCTACACCAGCATTTTTAGTTGCTTTTTCTTCAAGTCAGATAAGTTTTTTTAGCCTAATATTATATGTTGTTGAAGAGTTTAATTAGGCTAAACTAATCTTGACTACTTTAAGATACCATGAAATCACCCCTGCATCTACAATAGTAGCCTAATCTGGCAACCACTGTGTGATGTGACATATGTGAAGTAAAAGTCCTTGTGAATTGAGTTGCATCAGAATAAAAAAAAGTAAAAATTATAGACTTAAATTCAAATATTGTCAATCACCTGGATCTTATGTATTTATTACTTGACTATACTGGGCCAAAAGGAATCAGGCTTGCCTGTCAAGTATGGGCAAGTTCTGGAGAGATGTGTGTCCTCTCTTTCCCTAATGTACTGATTAGACTAGGTCACTTCCTGTGAGTTTGTACAATGATAGTTTAATCTTGCTACAGACTAGGTCACCCCACCAGAAAGCATTTATACCTCATCATATG